>CM018685.1:46008083-46528894 GCA_009363875.1 Mikania micrantha | reverse complement strand
TAGAAATGCATTTAGCTTCTCGAATAAACCGGTCTAAGTGGCGGACATGGAAAACATTAAAATGGTGAGATCTGTCCTCCAGGCAAAATCTAAATCAGATCTTAGTAGTCTGATTGGAGTAATTGGTGTAATTTTGATTTATTAAATATGATGTAAGTTTGTGTTTGGGCTACGTGAGTTTAGCATCTTTCTGGTTTATGTTTTGCCTTTTGTTTGATATTAAGAAATGAAATCGCTACTTCAAAAAAATGCCTAGGGGTTGCTACATTAAATAGTTCAACACATTTTTTTAATGGCAACTTTCATTAAAACGTCCAAAATGAGCCAACAAGATGCTAAAAACTCAACACACAAGTATATACAATCACCAACCAAGGGAATAAAAACAAAATGAAAAAAAAAACAACCAAATTTAATATCAAAATGCACCCATTCCTCCCTAGTGATAACACCCCTCCATTACGGTTACCAACCCATAAAAAACTAAGAGATTTTATCTCCTCAAGCAAACCGTGATAAGAACAGCGCCTACAATTGAATATAGCTTCATTCCTTCTTTTCCAAATACACCAGAAATTAAGTTGTTAAAATAACAGCATGAATTGATTTTTTTTTTTGAGTACTCCAATCACCCAACTTGTGTATTTCAAGCAAATCTTTTACTATTAATTCAAAGATTGGTTGTTGCAACTTGCACCATGATGTGATACAAGCCCATAGCATAATAGCTCCATAACATGATGTAAATAAGTGAGTGATCGATTCATAATATTCCCACATAGAGTACAAGCATCCGAACTGGTATAGATCCCCCTCTTTAACAACACATCCCTATTCGGAAGATGGCCCAAAATGAGTTTTCCACATCAATATATTGACCTTGAGTGGGACCCAACTATTCCAATACATCACATACCGTTTCCATGTATTAATTTTTCTTTCTTTTTTTTGAACGACATTTGATCTCAACGTTGTGAATCACTGATTTTCAGGCCATGTCACCAAGGTCTAGTTACCATGACCTCCGTTGAGACCTCACCACCACCCCAGGAGGAACCGCACCTGAAAGTCCCCTGACCATCCAAGGACCCTATTCCGCCTATGGAGGGATTGATGACCCGTGACCTTCCATTTGGAAAAGCCAAGGTACCGCTAGGGCAAATCCCCTTTGGTATATATTAATATTTCTGTTACATATTACCCGACCTAATGCAGTTTCCAACGCCTCCACTTCCTCCAACAAACGGATGAGGCTGCCCAACCCAATTGACACGATCCACTACTTTGCAGGCTTAAATCTTTCAGCCTATACGATAATGGAACACCTCTGTCAAAGGTTTTTCTCCAACCCACGTATCCAACCAGAAGGTAATTAAACTACCATCCCCCACTACTCTAATTAATCTTCGCAAGTGAAGTGTGATATCCGAAAGACACGAGTCACCCTTGTAATGTTCATCCAAATACAAGTTATAATACTTTTACACGGGATATATTCCGGAATTCGAATAGAAGCATGAATCGCCTTGATGACTCTCCTCCATATTTTACCTGGTTCCGTCTTTTATATAATCTCCACCACTATTTTGCCAATAATCCCAAATTTGATAAATCCGCCTTTTATTACGATTCCTTATCCGCTGAATATTAATTGAGAGAAAATCCATAAGAGATCTTAGCAATTACCCCCCACAAAATTGCATCTTCAATCTAATTCATAAAAATCTGCCACATTTATCCCAATCAAATTACCTATCACAATTGTATCCTCGACTTCTGCCGAAAACTGTGGATTCTCTTGACCGTCTTCGACTGCAGGAGTCTGTGGCAGCTCCGGTAGAAAACTGTTGGTACCTGCACCAAAACAAAAAAATATTCCGTTCTGCATATGATTATCAACATCATCTTGGATCAACAACCACCCAGATCGGAATTCCCCATGTTTTGCCTCCAGTGGTGCTCTACTGCTCTAAGTTTAACGGTGATCCCCTCAAAAAGTATGGAGACCAATCTTTCTCATCTTCACATATGGCCCGGGGCAGCCCTGAGATTTGGCGTGCCCCGGACGAACAAAAGAAACGTCCCTTAAAGAATTCAAATATTAAAGTGGAGGTTCTCAAAAAACCAAAAACCATTTAATACCGAAAACCGAAATGTATTCGTAACTGAAAAGATCGAACCGAATCGGAATTCGGTTTTCGTTTTGTTCTAGCTGTATCAAATTCCGAATTCAGTTTTCGGTTCGGTACCCAATCATATCCGAATTCGGTTTATTTAGATTGGTTTATTTGACTTTTAAGCGGTTTAAATGGCTTTCAATCTGTTTATTTGGTTTTAACCGAAATTAGAACCAAATCACTTCTCGAATTTGGTTCGGTTTTTTGATAGGGAAAAAAACTGAAAAACGATTAAACCAGACCGAATACACCGTAACCGAACTAATTGTCATATTTAGTTTAAAGGGCATGAAAGTAACTTCATATACTTTAACAACATGATTTATTGCACCACTAACCAATGTGTTTATAAATGTTATTTTTTAGTTCGATTTCTCTTATTAATCTTCATTTGAATGAATCCGTATATATACGTATTATATAAAAAATTTTGTGCCCCTATAAAAAACGGGCCCGGGACGCCCTTGCCATATGGCTATGCTAAGACCTCGATCCTTCCATTTTACTACCACCTGATCATTTTTCTACCCATCTTGGATGTCAAAACCAGAACTTGTCATACGTTAAATTACAATCATTAAACGATGTTTGAGAATCATGTAGGATTCTACCATAATTCTGCCCAAATTGCGTTAAAAATCCAAGGATCCCATAGCATTATCGGCACACACCATACACTCGAAGAGAAGCTATCCTTTGGGCTTTGGATCTCATAATCTTGGCCGTTTCATAGATCAATTTCCTTGAACCATTTTTTCTACAAGTTCTTTATTATCTTCCAAGAAATTTCCTTGCAATCATTGAACTTGCAAAGGTAATGAGAATCGTAAGGCCACCAACATACTCTTAACAACTCCATATATTTCCAGACTGTTCACAATGTTAACCAGATTGGTGGAAAGGATACTCCCTTATGAGAATTACTAAGATTTGACAACTCTAAATGCATTGTGAACAGTCCGGAAACAGTGGGTCTATGGATGATGTCTGGTTAAGTATGTTGGATCTCTAAATGCCATTTAGAGTTGTCAAATCTTTAGTAATTCTCACAGGGAGTATCCTTTCCACCATTTTGGAAACCTGGCTCAATTGGCGGGAGTAGTACTAAGCTTCGGGGAGATAATCCCCCCCTTTCCCAGTTAAGAATCCGATCCTTGTAAGAATGTTGCCTAGACTGCCCCGCATGCACTCGAATCTTTTCTGTTTGATCCACATTCGTCGTTCTCATGTTATCTGTAGACTTGCACCCTACCACCTTTGGTAAGTCGATCATTTTGCCCTCTTTGTTAAACAGGCAACGTTAACAAATTGACCATATTTAACTCCAGTTGTAGTTTGGCCACCGCCTTAACATCCTGAAACTGATGAATCCAAAAATGTTGCCTCCCTTGTCCCCTTTCCTTGCAAAATAGGCATCCGTAATGATCCAAAGCTAATGAAGGTTGATGAAACTCATCTTCTGTTATCCCCCCGGTAGATTGGAAACAAAGAATGTCATTTCATTTTTAGAATATCTCTTTCACTTTTCTTCCTTCTTTCTTTTTTTTTGTTTTTTCTGCAATTCTTTCATTTACCCAGTCCTCCTGCTGCCGATTGTCTCCCTGGTTAGGTGTGTCGTTCGGGTTGGTCCTTCGGGTTTCAGGTTGCTCGGGTCGGGTTATTCGGGTTTTTTGTAATCTTGAAATGGAACCGAGACAGAAACGAACCATATAACTTCGGTTTAGTTGGTTTCTCGGGTTTAATCGGGTTGGGGTTAAATGGTTCTCAGGTAATACTTGAAAAACTAATATTCTATTTTTCAAATAAATAAAATATTCTATTTTTTGAACCGGTTTTCATCCGACTCCCGGTTGGTCCAGTCGGTCACGAAAACATTGAAAATTAGCTATACGGAGGATCCAAATAATAAATGCGGTTTAATACAGTATTAGAAATAATTAACACAAGTATATTGGATAAGTATAATACAATGGGAAAAATAGAACATAAATTCCGTTGTAGTCTAGTTGGTTAGGATACTCGGCTCTCACCCGTGAGACCCGGGTTCAAGTTTCCGGCAACGGAATTATTTTTTCATTAGCAGAAAAAGGTTTTTTTTTTTTTTTTTTTCTCACTGGTCCTAAAGATTTTGGATTGCACCAAATATGAGGGCCTTACCATCTATCCGGTCAAACATGAGCGAAGCTATTTAGGGGCTACGAGGGCGACCGTCTCTCTTTTCCGTCCGTACTGTTACTTTTTTTGACCGGAATGTTCTTTTTAGTTAAAAGTAATGGTTTCGGCCCCTCGCTTCAAAAATTAACATGTATTTTGGGTTTCAAATGTTAGAACCCGTTCATGTGGCCATCCCGTTTACTAATATTTCACAAATTGACACCTTTAGTCCCTATACTTTATATTAGAATATTTGATGGAAATATAGATAAGTATAAAAGGGGGATTTCCTTAGTTGTTGTGATATCTCATATAAATCAGAGAAGAGAAAGAACACCCGTGACATTCATAATTCTCTGGAGAACTCATTCCATCAGAGAACGACAACATAACGGGAATCAAATTATGGCATCTTCATCATCTTCAAAGATAGCGATTCCATCAAGTAAGTTCCTATGTCAATCCATATGTATTCCATCGTTGTATCAAACAGATTCACGCCAACATGTGGCATCAAAGTATGTTGTTTAATTGAATCTGAAAATTTTGTTTTCGATAGATGTATTTGCCATGAAATCACGTTTTGTGAATTGAAATACAATAAACTATTGTTTATTGATACCAATCTTTCAATCGATTGTCACTAAAATATGATACTGCTCGTTTGGTTTATAACATCAAAACCGATTGCTCTTGAATCGTAAAATCTAATTTAAATCAAAATAGTAAACCGAATTTATGAAATCAATTCAAATACGCTGTTTGAAATCAAAAAAAATAAAAAAGTAAAAAAAAATGTTTTAAATGGCATAATATCTGTTGAAATCGATTTCTATCGCTACATACCTGGTTTTGCCAAAATATTTGGGGTTTTTGGATTTGCCATATTGTAAATCAATTGTAAATGTCTTCAAACAAATCCTTCAATGATTCGAATGCCCTCAATGTCCTCTGAATAATCATCACCGTGAACCCAAAACGGTTTTATCAACTTTTCTGGTTGTTAAACCCTCAATCACGAACCCACCCCATCTTTGATCACGCGCCGCCGTGTGTCGTTTCACCACCTATGCCCACTGTCGTTTCACCGCGGTGTGTCGTTTCACCCCATCTGGCTTGAAACACGGAGTGGTTTCGCCAAAGGCCATGCCATGGCCTTTTTTTCTCCTCCATCCCATTGTACTATAACAATACCCGTTGCAAGGAATGAGTTAGCAAAAATATGTTATGGTTTGTAAAGATTATTCCTAAATATGAACACGATTGAATCGCTGGATGAATTGAATGAAAGCCGTGGATCACATTTTTAAATCAGACTATTTGTGGTTCACTCAAATGTTTGATCGGATAAAATTCAATTCGAAATAAAGACAAGTATGAATTTTGGAACTTTCGTGAATTAAACCAGAGAAGAATTTGATAGATCATTTCTGGATATACGTGATATTGGAAGACTGTCGCTAGGGGCTGCCGCCCCTTGGACCCCGCTATCTGGGGGCGCTGCCCCCGGACCCCGTCAAGGAGGCGTTGCCCCTTGAAACCCCCATTGAATCATCAAACCTTAAACAACCATGCACCCCACACCCAACTTGTTTAATGAATTTCATAATTCGCATTGATCGATAAAATTAATTCAAGTTGTTGGTCAAACATTTGCTGGTCCAACGTCATTTGCCTTCAAGTTGTTTTTAGCATGCTAATGTCTATGAAAGATAGTTGTGTTTAAACATGTCAAATGTTCTTAGAAATTCTAAACCCAAACCAGATAACTTTGATGATGAAAAAATCTTTAGAATCATAAATTAAGTATTGCCTTTTTGAAAAGAAAATGCTAATGCTTGTCTCTAGACCAAGTAGCTCAAGTAAGTTTACAATCATTTCACTTTAGTCTCAATATGTTTATTAAAGTGTATCACTATGTTCATTTACTACAAATCTGTGGTTGATCATCCATGAATTAACTTAAAATTGCCATAAAAGAGTATTATTTAATCTTGAGACCGACCACAAGGGTCATCTTAAGCTTTTTAGAGACCATAGGCGGGAACTAAATTTGGCCCCTTTGTCAAAAAAAAAAGCTTGCTTTAAATCATAAATTGTACGTAAATACAAAAACTCATAAATGGCAATTCTTATCGTTAAGTGTAATCATATAGTTAATTTATTCAGGGTTATAGTTTTTTTTAAAACAGAAATTCACAAAAAAAGGACTATAACAAAAGTCACCTATGTTTCCAATTGAGAAACATGAGCAAGTGAACAAAGAATGATAATGAAACAAGAGACTCATTGTGAGTGAGAGAAATGTCGATCATTGGATTTTAGGAGTGAAGAGTGCAATCATTATCCAAAGAGTCATCGACCTCTTCAAATTTCTTCGCCTAATAGTCGACTTAATTAAACTGCCCCGTAAAAAATGACATGCAGTGCAAGTAGCTTCTATCTTCTGATTTTTTAAACCCTATAAAACTTTGTGAAGCTGACTTAAATTGGGGGTCTCTTCTTTGGAGGCCTAGGCGCGCCGCCTATTAACTATACTACATGCGCCGCCACTGGTGTCTACTAACTATAACAATTAATAAGGATAAAATGTTATTTAAAGAACCTATGTAGCATTTCCCTTTCGTTGTTTGATATGAATCACAAAATTTTAAGATAATTAAAAGAATGAAATGTAACGAAATGGTTTACTTTATAATACAATCAACCCTCCCCCTCCCCCAAAAAAAAAATAATAATGATAATAATAATGATAATTCGTATAGGATTTAATGGTGCTTTATTCAGCCGGTTTACTCAACACATGAAACAAAATCCTTTAGTGTTAGTGTTTTGTTTGTTTTTGTTTTTTTAGTTACAGATAGGAGTACAACAACAACCTTACCCAGAATATTCTCATTTTTAGTAGAGTCTGGGGGAAGGATAGATACAAACCTTACCCATATCCCCGGCTCAAAGTTATCGTTTGAAGTTGATCATCCCAATGATTTTCACGTTATTTTCACAAAATAATTAAAATAATGTTTAAATTATTGCACTTTTACTTTTGTCCCGTAGGGGCCCACACACATATGCATTATATGCGTACACCGCAAATAGAGCCTCAGATTATAGGAGTACATGACGTTTAATTAGATTAATGGCTCAACACTGGCCCGATACTGCAATCTCGTGGCCGGTAGTTGATGATATAATCACAAAGTTGTATTTCTTTGAATTTTTAACAAAGAAAACATTATTAGTTTATAATAATAGTACAATTCGTATGGTAGAAAAAAAATCAACTATATTTAAATTATTAGTTTATAATAATAGTACAATTCGTAAGGTAGCAAAACAATTCAACTATATTTAAAGAATCACAAAGCAAGGAAAGTAACCATGCAATTTGCAAATAACTACACATAAAATAATAAACAGAAGTTAGTTCTACACAATGTTTTAAATACCGCTATTTTAGGTGCACCGGATTGGCTTAAAGATGGTTCCACCAGTTGAACCGGGTTGTATCGATGGTTCAACCAGACACAATAGTTAAGCATGGAAAGATTCTAAGCCATATATATATGGGAAGGATAAAAAAACCACTCTTAAAGGAATAACTCTAAATAACCCGTCAAGATCAAGCCAAATTTTCGAATTTTTTTAACATCATTGTAAACACATTTAGAACACTTTCTTATTTTATTAGTTTGCGTAAATTCGTCACCGTTTGAGAGTTAACATCCTTATAAGTTTTTAAAATTTTGTAACTTACAGTATTGTAAGTGTAAAATTTTTAAAACTTACAACGATGTTAACTCTCAAACGGTGACGAATTTACGCAAACTCATAAAATAAGAAAGTGTTCTAAATGTGTTTACAATTATGTTAAAAAATTCGAAAATTTGGTTTGATTTTGATGGGTTATTTAATGTTATTGCTTTAAGAATGAGTTATGAACAACATGCCCTATATATATAATATATATATACCATATATATATATATATATATATATATATATATGTATATGTATATGTATATAGGGGATGCTTCGAATGTTAACCCTTCCTTATTGCGATAACCGAATAACTACATCTTATTACTTTGGGGCCTACATTAAAGTAAATTTAAAAGTGTAGATTTTTCTTATTTTTTTATTAATGTAAGCGGGCCCTACATTAATTAAAAAAAAAGAAAAAACATACACCTTTAGATTTATTTTAGTGTGGGCCTCAAAGTAATAAGATGTATAGTTATTCGGTTTACGCAATAAACATGAGTTAACATTTGATCCTCTCCCTATATATATATGTGCGTGTGTGTGTGTGTAGAGGATGGTTCGAATGTTAACCCTTCCTTACTTCATTAACCGAATAACTACATCTTATTACATTGAGTCCCACATTAATGCAAATCTAAAGGTTTAGGTTTTTTCTTTTTTTTTATTAATGTAAGTGGGCCCTATATTAGTTAAAAAATAATAAAAACATGCACCTTTAAATTTACTTTAATGTATGCCCCAAAATAATAAGATGTAATTATCCAGTATACATAATAAGAAAGTGTTAATTTTTGATCATGTCCCTATGTATGTATGTATGTATGTATGTATGTATGTATGTATGTATGTATGTATGTTGTATGTATGTATGTAGGGGCTGGAATTTTCAATAACTCAATAAATGTGTACTAACCAAATAATTTGGCAAGATGAAGCCAAATCTTGAATTTTTTTAACATCATTGTAACACATTTAGAACACTATGTTCTTTTATAGAGTTTGTCTAAATTCATCACCGTTTAAGAGATAACATCGTTGTAGTTTTGGGCAAAAAACACTTACAGTACTGTAACCCACATTTAGTAGGTTATTAAAAATTCCAAGCCCTATGTACATATACATATATATATATAGGAAGATTCCGTTGTTAACGCACTGTAATTGCGGTAACCTAAATAACCCTGCAAAAAATACCAAATCTTTGATTTTTTTTTCATGATCTTTATTATACATATTTAGGGGGCGTTTCTTTTTTGTGTTTTGGCTAATTCACAAGACAAATCGAATTTGCATCGGTGTAAATTCAATTTGCATGCAAATTCGATTTGTATTTCGCAACATTTAGAAAATGCAACTTTTACACCGATGCAAATTCGATTTGCATTGCGAATTAGCCAAAACACAAAAAGAAACCCCTAAATTTGTATAATAAAGACCATGAAAAAAATCAAAGATTCGGGCATTTTTTGCAGGGTTATTTGGGTTACCACAATTAAACAGTGTTCTTATTTGAACCAAATCCTATATATATATATATATATATATAGGGAAGGTTCCATTGTTAACCCTCCCTTATAGCGTTAACCGCTTAACCCTAGCGTTTTTGCCCGAATCTTAAAAAAAAAATTTCATGGTTTTTATTTTGCAAAAATAAGGAGGGTTTCTTTTTTGTGTTTTTGCTAATTCATCACCGTTTAAAAGTTATTGTAAGTGTAAGTTACTTACACTTACTTACAAAACCGTATCTGATGCAGTAAATGTAAGTAAGTGTAAGTAACTTACACTTACAATAACTTCTAAACGGTGATGAATTAGCAAAAAAACACAAAAATAAACCCCCCTATTTTTACATATATAATATATATATATATATATAGGGAGAGGTTCAAATGTTAACCCTCCCTTATAGCGTTAACCGCTTAACCCTAGCGTTTTTTGCCCGAATCTTAAAAAAAATTTTCATGGTTTTTATTATGTAAAAATAGGGGGGTTTCTTTTTGTGTTATTTGCTAATTCATCACCGTTTAGAAGTTATTGTAAGTGTAAGTTACTTACACTTACTTACATTTACTGCATCAGATACGGATTGTAAGTAAGTGTAAGTAACTTACACTTACAATAACTTCTAAACGGTGATGAATTAACAAAAACACAAAAAAGAAACCCCCCATTTTTGCAAAATAAAAACCATGAAAAAAAAATTTAAGATTCGGGCAAAAAACGCTAGGGTTAAGCGGTTAACGCTATAAGAGGAGTTAACAATGGAACCTCCTATATATATATATATATATATATATATGGGAAGTATGAGTTCGAAACCCCTTTAAGTGGAAAAAACTTTAAAAGCCCTATGTACAAATTTTTTTTTTGTTTTTTATTGCTTTGTAACATTGTTAAGTCATTTTTATAAAAAAATAAAAACATAAAAAAGCGCCGATTTAAACGTTCTTCCAGCCCTGAACAGCTGTGTTACATATATGTTACATCGTTTACAAAGAATTTTTTTAAAAAAATAGTCATCGCTTTTTTCTTTTTTTTTATAAAATTAACTCTAATAATGTTACAAAACTGTAAAAAAAAAATAATTTTTAATGGTTTTTTCAATGTTTTTATGGTTTTCTCAACTAAATGAGGTTTTCAAAATATCCATCCCCTATATTTATTTATATATATATATATATATATATATATATAATAATAATAATAATAACAAAAATATTTTTTGCCACACTTTCTTATAATTCTATTTAATTAAATTAAATAATTATATTCCTAATAAATAATTATATTATCTCTTTTATTTTATTAATGATTAACGATTACTAATATTATTTGCCTTTTTATAGTAGAAAATAGTTTTTGATAATTTAAAAGACAAAATTTTTATTAAACCACAAACTTTAAAAACAGATAATAAAATATGAAAATTTCTAAAAATCAATTTTATCCAAAAATAAGAAATACATTAAAATGGTATTTTAGAAAATAAAAGTTTTAGAAAAACAAGGTTTCACAAAAAAAAAGTATAAAATTTACGCTAAATCATAGTTTTTAAATAATAGGACTTTTATAACAAATGATGTTTTTTAAAACAAAGTTTAAAAAATCATTCTGTAAAAACTAAGAGTTACAAAAATAATAGAAAAAAATAAATTTTTAGTACATTATGTTTAATGATATATTCAAATTGAGTTATTTTCTTATTAATACATAATTTAATCAATTTATATTAGAATATTATTTTAGAATTTCTAAATTTTTATAATAACGATTTAATATTTAATATTCCATCCGTATATTACATGGGGTAATAACCTAGTATGTGTGTGTATATATATAGAGAGAGGGGGGAGAGAGTGAGAGAGTTCAAATGAAAACCCTTGGATTAAGCAATAACACATGAACTCAAATCTAATGGTTAATCTAAAAGTTTATTGTATAAGATTATGCCTAAGTCTGTAAACGAACCGAACGAACACGAACACATTACCGAACATGAATTTTGTGTTCGTGTTAATTTATTATGAATTGAAATTTAATATGTTTGTGTTCGTTCATTAATAAATTAAATGAACTGTTCATGAACATAAATGAACGAAAACAAACTAAAATAAATGAACAAACATAAATGAACATTTTTTAACACTATTGAACAATCATAAACAAACATTAACACTATTCAACGAACATAAACGAACACAAACGATAAGTCTCTTAGATGTAAATACATATCATTTGTAAATTAGACAGTTAACTGAACACAAAGTAATATTACATAGTTAACGAACATAAACAAACATAAATAAACGAACAATTCATTAACATAAATAAACAAACACTAAGGTTGTTCATGTTCGTTCATTTATTAAATAAACGAACATAAATGAACTTCCCGTTGAACAGCTCACGAACATTTCATGAACTGCTTGGTTCATTAACAAGCCTAATTATGCCCCTGTTATCTTTCATATTTAAACATAAAAGGTATTTTAGTCATTTACACCATACTAAAAAGCTGGAATTAATATGGTGGTGTCATGTGTCACCTTCTATTATATTTTAATAAAGTTAATTTTTTATTTAAAGTTTACCTCCTCTTTTTTATACATCCATAACTTTTTATGCAATAATATTTTTTATAAAAATTGCACCATTTTAATCGTCTTATTTTTCTCTTAATTCCGTTATAGTCTTAACTAGGTTCTTTTTATTTTTTTCGGATGTTCGTATCTAATGTAACAAGTATAAACATAACAAAATATTTGTAATGAGTTGTCATGAATTTGGGATTACATTATTGTAAATTAAATAGGGGTTACGTTTAGGAGTGTAAACGAGTCGAGCCGATCCCGAGCTCGTTAATTCTGTTATATTGACTAGATTTTTTTATTTTTTTCAGATGTCGTATTTACATCAATGTAACAAGTATAATTATAATACATTGTTTGTAACGAGTTGTAACGAATTTTGTTTTACATTGTTGTAAATTAAATATGAGCTATGTTTAGAGTGTAAACGAGCCGATTCGATCCCAAGCTCGTTAAGGCTTGAGCTCGGCTCGTTTATACAAAATAAATAATATAAAGTGATCCTAACACATTTGTTACATCACTATAACTAAATAATTGATACAACGTAATCCATATTTAATTTACAGCAATGTAAATCAAGATTCATTACAAAATCATTTTAAATTTATTATAAACATAACTTTTATTTGACTTTGACTAAAAATTTTGGATTTACACCAATATAACGACCATAAACATAACACATTCTTTTTAAATAAATGATATAAAGTGAGCCTAAAACCTTTGTTATATCAGTGAAAATAAATAAATGATACAACGTAACCAGGGGTGTAAACGAATCAAGCCACCTCGTGTAATACTAGGGTTCGGATTGGTAAAACACTCAAATGTGCCGAGCCTAAACGAGCCCGAGCCCAAAACTGTGGCTTGTTTAGTTATTGAGCCTAGGGCTGGCAATTTCAGACACGAACACGTTAACACGACACGACACGACACGACTTTAACATGTTTCTTGTTTACCCTTAACATGTTTCGTGCCTAAAACAGGACACGTTTAGACCATTTAAGATCCATTAAGACATGTTAAGACTTGTTAATATCAGTTAAGACCTGTTAAGACCTGTTTAAACTTTAAAATAAATAATATAATAAAATATATGGCCATATGGGTAACCGATTAGCTTAAAAAATTTTATAATAGTTTAACCCTAGTTCTTTAACATGTTCTTTAACGGGTTTTAACAGGTTCCTTAACTGGTTCTTTAACGGGTTTTAAAAGGCCATTTATAGTGTTAACTGTTAACAGGTTCCTTAACGGGTCTTTTCATGTTTACGTGTTTTTAACGGGTCGTGTTCGTGTTTGAAAAAACAGACACGATAAGGATTCGTGTCGTGTTCGTGTCTAACCAGTTCGTGTTTCGTGTCTTAACGTGTCGTGTCTTAACGGGTCGTGTCTGACCCGTTATGGCAGCCCTAATAGAGCCAAGCTTTACATATCGAGCTCGAGCCGGCTCATAAAATCTTAACGAGCTATTTTGTCTAAACAAGTCAAGCTCAAGCCTTAACGAGCTCGAGATTGGATCGGCTTGTTTGCACCCTTAAACGTAACCCATATTTAATTTACGGAAATGTAACCAAATTCGTTACAACTCGTTGCAAATAATGTGTTATGTTTATACTTGTTACATTGATATAAATACGAACATCCGAAAAAAACCTAACGGAATTAAAGAGAAAAAATAAAAAGAGTAAAATGGTGCAATTTTTATAAAAAAATATTATAGTATAAAAATATTATGTATGTAAAAAAAGAGTGAACTTTATATAAAAAAATTAATTTTATTAAAATATAATAGAATGTGACACATGACACAATCATATTAATTTCAGCTTTTTAATATGATGTAAATAACTAAAATATCCTTATGTGTTTAAATATGAAAGATTAGATTAATCATTAGATTTGAGTTAATGAGTTATTGTTTAATCCATGAGTTTTTATATTATCTTAATCCTATATATATATTGAATTTTATGAAAACTCAATCTTAGAGAAAAAAACTTTTAAACTCTATATGAGCCATTGATTTGAATATTGCAAATAAATATGTGATGCAAATTAAACCTGAATTTTTGAATAAACAAATCGTTTTTAATGTAGGTTAATGTGCACCACATTATTTTCAAGATTCCAAATCAATGGCTCACATAGGTTTAAGGGTTTTCTCTCTAAAATTAAGTTTTCATGTGATTCAATCCCTATATACATATATATATGGAGATGATCAAAAATTCAATCCATACACATTTATATTTACTTTAATGTGGGCCCCAAGGTGATAAGATTTAGTTTTTCGGTTAATGCAATAAGAAAGTGTTTATTTTTTATCATCTCGCTATATATATATATAGGGGAGGTTTCTATGAAAACCATCATTTTGAAGAAAACTAAGAAAACTAATCACACTAATTAATAATTAATATTTTTTCAGTTTTATTTCCTTTTATTATTAGATAAGAAATGACAAAAAAGAAAAAAAAATAAATTATGTATTTTATGTTATTACATATACGTAACTTGTATGTTACACACGCTGATTATATATGTGTAACTAGTGGTGCACAAAAAAACCGGTTACCCGACCCGAACCGGTTTCTGGACCGGTTTTTCCTACCGGTTAGGGGTGAACCGAATAACCGCCGGTTTTAAACCGGTTGAGACATTTTCTAGGCAAAACCGGTTACGAACCAGTTAAAGCAAAACCGGTTTTTTTGACTGATTAGAAACCGGTTAACCGGTTAGTGGTTTAAAAAAATACCCGTTACTAGCCGTTGGAGCCTAAAATAGAGCCGTTGACACCGGTTAACCGGGTATTAACCGGTTAACCGATCGTATAAAAAAAACTAGCCGTTTCTAGCCGTTTTTATCGTTTTTTGGACCTTTTTGCCCCTAAACATTAGTATAAATAGATGGGGATTGTTTTGGTTTGATCACACAACATCTTACAACATCTCTTCTTATTAAACGCTCGAAAACGATCAAATACGCTCAAAAAACGATCACCTACTTGACTACTTCTTCTCGATTCAATCTCGATTCAATCTCTTCTTCTATTACGTTCGATTCAATCACTATTTCATCCATGGCAAGCTCATGAAGTGCTCATAGTTCCGTTGGTGTTGGTGCATCCACTTCAAACGAACCTACCGTTGTTAGAATAAAAACTACAACGTGGAACAAAGAGCTATTTCAACATTTCGACTTATGCGAAATGTCGAACGGTGTCGATAAGGCATGGTACAAAGGTTGCGGTACTTTTCTTAAACCGGAATCTAATTCCACTTTAAGAAGCCATTTGACGAAGCATTGTGTTGTTGTCAAAAATAATCCCGCAAACGATCAAGCACAAATGTCTCAAGAGTGCGGGGTTTGGAATTTCGATCCCGACATGGTTCGTGAAATGATGGGGAACTTGGTGATTCAAGAAAGTTTGCCATTCAATCATTTTGACAACCCACGCTTGACGAAGATGATTCAAAAGGCGCTACAACCACGTTATCATCAAGTAAGTCGAACTACTATTAGATGTGATTGTTTGAAACGTTGGCGTCAAGCCAAACAAGAATTAATTTTAGGTTTTCAAAACTTAAAAACCGGTGTTAACCTAACAACGGACGTTTGGTCGGAACCTCACGGTTTGCCCGAATCGTACCTTTGCGTTACCGCGCATTGGATTGATCCCGATTCATGGCAAATGATGAAACGTACGATTGCGTTCGAAATGTTTCCGTATCCTCACACGGGGGATAATTTGTTTTACATGTTAGATGGAATAATACAAACATTCCATTTACAAGATAAAATACTTTCCATAAGTTTTGATAACGCTTCAAATAATACGACTGTTGTTCAAAAATTAAAACTTAAATATAAACCGATATGTAACGGTGCTTTTTTTCATACAAGATGTGTTGCTCACATTATTAACTTGGTTGTGAGTGATGCTCTTGCGGTTCAGGGAATGAATATGTAAAAAGAAAAATTTAAACAAATGTTAAATGATGTTTTTATGAAAAGCCGTAGAAGATATTTGGAATATCAAAAATTATGTGAGGATACGAACTCCCTCTTTTTAGGTCCGTCTTGGGACGTACCAACAAATGGAATTCGACTTGGCGTATGTTTAACAGCGCCTTACGACAAAGGGAAACCTTGGAAGTATTTCATAACAATTTAGTGCAAGAAAGTAAGGCTAAAAAATTTAATAGCCGATGTTGGGACGTCATAGGAGAATTTACTAGTTTATTTGGAGTTTTTAAAAATGCAACAACAATTTTATCGGGAGATTATTATCCCAAGTCTTGTTTGGTTCTTCAACAATTATTTATAATGACAAGAAAAATTAACGATTTTCCATCGACGGGTGAAAATAATGAGATATATACGGGAATGTTAATTCCAATGAAATTAAAACTATTGAAATACTTTCAAGAAATGCCGGCCGTATTTACTTGTGCGACGACATTAAACCCATGTTTCAATGGTGCCGGCGTTGAAACATTAATTGATGAAATAGTTGGTGCTTTGGGTTTGGAAGACCCAAACTTTGCAACAAACACTAAATATAACTTTAACATATTTTTTCAAAATATGTTTGATCATTATTTACAAAAATATGGTGAAACATCTAACATACAACAAACAATGTATGTGGCTTCTAGTTCGAGTAGAAGCCAAGATGTTAACTTTGATTTATTTAACACCTTAAGACAAAATGTAACTAAACGAGCCCGAGGTACTAGCGCAAGTAGCGAACTAGGAAGGTACCTAGGGACAGATTGGATTTCCGGTCTTACGCCGGAAGAATTTGAAAACTTTGATATTTTGGCCAGGTGGAAACAAAAGGAAACCCAATTTTCGATTCTATCTGCCATGGCCCGTGATTTACTAAGCGTCCAAGCTTCTACGGTAGCTTCGGAGTCTGTTTTTTCTCTTAGTGGCAGGGTTATATCTATGCGAAGGACGAGGCTTACTCCTCCATCATTGGAGATGTGCATTTGCTTGAAAGACCATTTGGACGCAATGGAACGTGTACAAGACCACACACTACTTGAAGGCGAGCTTGAGATGGAAGCGAAAATACACGATGTTGAAGTTGAGGAAGGAATGACTTTCCCACTTTCTGACGAAGAACAAGCAATGGATGAATGGACGCGGACCAATAGTCCGGAACTACAATCCGAAGCACCAAGCGAAGACTAATTTCTATTTTCGATTTTGTATTTAATTTTATAACTTTATAGCTTGTGTAATTAATTTATTTTAATGAAATATGCTATTTGAAATCCTTACTTAATAAAGTTCATTTAATTTTATTTAATCAAAACCTTAAACTCATAATTACTAAACCCTAATAAAACCTTAAACTAATCAAACTAATATTAATCTAATAACTAATAAACCTTAAAATAATCAACTCATAATTACTAAACCCTAATAAACCTTAAACTAATCAAAATAATATTAAACTAATAACTAATAAACCTTAAAACATTAAACTCATAATTACTAAACCCTAATAAACATTAAACTAATCAAACTAATATTAATCTAATAACTAATAAATCTTAAAACCTTAAACTCATAATTACTAAACCCTAATAAACCTTAAACAATTCAAAGTAATATTAATCTAATAACTAATTTATGGTTTTATTAAATAATAGTATGTTTAAGGTTTATTAGGGTTTAGTAATTATTAGTTTAATATTACTTTGATTAGTTTAAGGTTAATTAGGGTTTAGTAATTATGAGTTTAAGGTTTTAAGATTTATTAGTTATTAGATTAATATTAGTTTGATTAGTTTAAGGTTTATTAGGGTTTAGTAATTATGAGTTTAATGTTTTAAGGTTTATTAGTTATTAGTTTAATATTATTTTGATTAGTTTAAGGTTTATTAGGGTTTAGTAATTATTAGTTTAAGGTTTTAAGATTTATTAGTTATTAGATTAATATTAGTTTGATTAGTTTAAGGTTTATTAGGGTTTAGTAATTATGAGTTTAATGTTTTAAGGTTTATTAGTTATTAGTTTAATATTATTTTGATTAGTTTAAGGTTTATTAGGGTTTAGTAATTATTAGTTTAAGGTTTTAAGGTTTATTAGTTATTAGTTATTAGTTTAATATTAGTTTGATTAGTTTAAGGTTTATTAGGGTTTAGTAATTATTATTTATTAGTTTTAGATTTGATTTTGTTAAGTTTTTTATTATGATTTTATTAATTTAACTTTAAGGTTGAAAACGTATAATACAAAAAAAACGGTTCAATACGGTTACGGTTCAACACTTTAAGTCTAACGAACGGATCAAACGGATTAACGGATAAAAAAAATAAAAAAAAATAAAAAATAGGTCTAAAAACCGGTTTTTGAACTGGTTTGGGCGGTTAACCGGTTCGGTTCCATCGGTTAGCATATGTAGGTTAAAAAAACCGGTTAATAACCGAACCGGTTTTTAGGAAAAACCGGTAAACCCTCTACACCGGTTAACCGGTTCGGGTAATTTAAAAACCGGTTTGGACCGGTTAACCGATTTGTGCATCACTATGTGTAACTTTATAAGTTACATACGGAACTTTTTCGGTTACATATACGCAACTTCATGATCTATATATTTTTATCAATTTCTTTTATAACATTTCTAACCTTATAATAAAAAAATTTAAAAATGTATTGTTTAGTATGCGTTTTGATGCAATGGGTTTGAAATTGATTCTAACTTGATTAATTGGATGTTTTTATGTGGTTTGACTTGTTATTTATTCGGAATAGAAGCTATCGGTTGTCCTTGTGTGTTTGTAGGTTGGATGAGGCAAGAAAGCTTTTTTAGGAAGAAACCGAGCAAAGAGGAGCAAGGGCGAGCACATCCGAATATGCGAAATGGAAGCCATAAACATTGAAGAGGCATATCTTGGGCTAGGAGAGGAGTTACGGGACGTATAATATATGAAAATCGAGTTTCTCGACGAGACGAAGCTAATGGTGATATCAGAGCAGTCGTAAGTTACGCCTAAGGGGCCGTAACTTACGCCGGGAAGCTATTCCGTAACTAGAACCGTAAGACAGAGCTGCTAGGGCGTAAGGTGCATGCATGTAGGTGTAAGTTACGCCTAGGGGGGGCGTAACTTACGCCGGGGGTCGACGGAAAACATCAAATCTCGCGTTTTTTGGGGTATTTAAGGCCCAAATCAACCCTAATCGACTATCACACCTTTGGGGCAAGTTCTTGGGCGATTTTGGAGTATTTTGGAGCGTTCTAAAGCCCCGATTCATTAATCCTAACAGCAAAATCAAGATTCCAACATGCAATTTCACATGAAGATTGAAGATTCAAGTGTTGCTATGTTCGGCTAAGTCTCTCGTGATCGTCTCCGGATGGATGGTTAGGTTTAGTAGTTAAAGTTTACTTTGGATTGTTAAACATTGATATTAGATTAGTTCTTCATTGAATTGCTTTCTAGTATTGCTTGATTGTGAAACCTTAACTATTGTTTTATTACTTTGCAAGTTCAATTTCAATTTGGTTATTTTTTATTCATTCACAGCTTGAGTGGATTGGTAGTTGATGAAATTGAGTTTCAAAGCTTTTATGATCAATCGGTTTTGTGAAATTAATAATCAACCAAATCAACAACATCGGTCTACTTACCGGTTGTCAATAAGGTCATTAATTGGTTTCCAAATTCTAGGTGTAGATCAATTCAAGCATAAGCTATGTCTATGTAGTTTCCAATTGACAATTCAAAGCATCTTTAACTATTTGATTAACTTGAAATCCAGAGTGATCACCTTTTCCATTTTATTGTTCACAAATCTTTTGTTTTAATTAGTTTGTTTTTAGTGCAAGTTAATTGTTTTCCAATTTAAACCTAAAATCAACAAATTCAAGTTTAATTTTCAAGTGCAAGTAATTAACTAGTTTGTGTTGAAAGTGATTTCCACTTGACTTCTTGTGGATCGATACCCGACTTCCCTATCTAATTTGGGTCGTAGGACTTTAGTTTAAACTCTTATTTTTGGTTGGTACTTCGACACCGACCACGTTTTCTCATGAACATTCCTCTCTATCTATATATATGTGTGTGTGTGTGTTCAAATGAGAACCATTGCTCTTTGAGAACTAAAATAACTATTTCTATCTACAAGTTTGGAGGACATAAAAGTGGCTTCCCTTGTTTTTATATGAAATTACTTTTATACCCCTTAAATCATATGGCTAAAAATGTTGTCCTTTTAGTTATTTAAAACGTGTTGATTCTTAATAGATGAATCCTTATATATGTGTGTGTATAACAAAGTTACTAACTTCAAACAGAAAGAAAGAACAAGAACACATGGAAGGTGAAGTCTTTCCATGATAACTCCTGATTATTTTAGACATAAATTTCAAATGAAAATACATAATAATAATAATAACAACAATAATAATAATAATAATAATATCATTATCATCATCATTATTATTATTAAGAACAACAACAATAATAATATCTTAAAGCAAGATTCGAGTCATTTGAGAACTAAACCAGTTTCACTGAATTTCTCGTCGGTGAGTTTCTCAATCTTTTCTTTCATCTCATCAGTAAAGTAGTTCTTCCAATCTCCATCCTTAGCTAGCCTGTAATAAAGTCGGTTCTCTAACATACCTCCGTTAGGCTTTCCGGTTTTATTCACTTCTAAGTTGCTCATATTCTCAAAACCACAAAACCTAATGATATTATCAACAACGCCTGCTTTCTCTTCATCGGCTGAAAAGGGATACCCAATGAAGTCAGCAAGCTTCTTCACATTGTTTTTAGGTTCACTTTTCAAATCTTCATACTTCAACAAAAGTATTTTATCCGGTCTTTCAAGGCTTGCTTTCCAGTATCCCAAAACATGATCCCAGTACGGACCATAACCAGAAACCCCCTGATAGAACTCTTCAAATGCTTCCTCAAATGGTGCATCTTCCATGGGTAACTTCAACGCTTCTCTGAAGAAATGGTATTGAGAAACTATGACATCTTTTATGTTTCTGTAGATGTAAACAATCTTGCAGTTTGAAGAGAGAACTGATTCAGGCAATGAGGCGTAAGGAAGGTGTGTGGCCATGAGTGGTAAGCTCAACTTTTTGCGATTGTTTTCATGTTCCTCAACTTCTGATCTCTCTAGAAAAGGAACACATTCATGAACCAACTTTGTGAGTAACGGAGTCGTGGATTCATCAAACTTTTCACGTGTCACAATGGCAAAAGCCAATGACTTTAGCCATGTTGTGCCAGTTTTGGGTGCACTGCACAGAAACACATCGCTTGGATCGGCTTTGAAGTTTTGTTGAGCCCGAATTCCTCCCTCAAGAAGATGCTTGATAACCCAAAAGTCTTGATGCTTGTACATGGTCATTTTGCCTTTCAACCAGCTACAAGTGTGCATCGGTAGTGTTTTTATCATATCTTCCATAGTTGAATACAACTTTTGGTGCTGATGATTGCTACTTTGGTGTGTGATATTAGTTTAGTGATCTCTTAATTTATAGATAATTTATTGCTACTCAATAATGGTTGGTAGGTAGGGCTTGGATTAGAGGTGGTAATTTTTACCCTAATTAAAGAAAATGAGTTGGTTTGAATAAACAATTGTAGTTAATGAGTTGAAATGGGTAACATCATAATATTGTATGGGTTGAGATGAGTAACAATTAAACATAATGCGGGTCAAGATGAGAAACCAAAAAACTATGTTAATACAATGGATCCAAACATTTAAGAGTAATCAATAACATATTTGATGAGAAAATCATAAAAAATTATCGTAATTGACTATTTGTTTACTTATAACACATCTTAACTTAAACTAAATTTATGTTTTTGAATATCAATCTATTTAGACTCGAACTGATTTTGCTTAAAACTCGTTGTGACCCGCACTCATCATGACCTGAACCCGTCCTAACCCATTACCCAATCCGACCCAACCCACCCATTTTACCAGACATAGTTGTGATTTATGTTAGCTAGGTTCTAAAACCATTAAAAACAAATTGATATAAAAAAATTTTCGTTGAAATGTGCTGAAATTAAATAAAATATTCGGATTTGAATTTGTTTGCTAATATAAAAAATTGCAAAGTTGCACTTCAAATTACAAAGTTGCACTTCAAATTACGTTTATCTCAAAAACCCAATAATGTTCATTAGACTGACGCATGCATGTGTCATGGAAATGAAACACTAACAACCCGATCTAGTAGCAAGTAGCTTGATTAAGATAATAACAGTAGGTAGGTGACAAGCTATAACGTATCTCCGTATACTCTCGCCCTGTTTTATATTTTAACACCTCACTAACACTATACGGCCACTGTATGACCCTGTACAGTGGCCGTATAGCACACCCAACACGACTTATACACCGTGTGTAAATGCATGTCGACCGTACATAGTAGGTGATATCAGATTATAATTTAATTTCAGATGGGAATACAGGTTATATAGGTCTGTACGGACCATATAACACCCTTATATGACACGTACATACCTAAATATACGAGCTTTTTTCTTTTAGCTTGTAATATACCGGATTAAGATTTAGGTTTATCAAGTTCTGGTTTGTCATATTATACCAAAAATATTTTAGTAGTGTAATATTAGACTTAAAATTATACCAAAAGAAACAAAATATATATTTATGAAAAATGAAAATCATATATACGCCAAAAGCAGCATCCTAATATTGTAGAATGAAGAAATGCTAGTAAAAAAATTTTAATTGAAACTGAAAGCTCTAACTTGTCAAGTTAATCAAAAAATAAAACTCACTCATCAAACAAACATGAAGCTCTAAATTGTAATCTTAAAATTTCTTGTTCAGTTATCAAATGAATAAACAAAATATTTCAAGAGCATCCTAATTATAAACTATTAAATATATAAAAATAAATTTGAAAGAGTACTTTTTTTAGCTGAGTTATTAATTTAAGATTTTCTTTATCGGGAATTTGGATTGATTCCTATACGATGCTAATCTTGTGAACAAATTAGGTAATTGATAGTTTTGTCATGTAATATTATTAATTTTTCGACCGAAATGTTATTTTTGGTTAAAAATAGTGGCTTCGTCCCATTCGCTTTAAAAAATTAATTTGTATTATAGGTCTTATAAATTTCCACCTCCCAAATCTCTCAACAAGGTCAGGTTTTGCTACTTCGCTGAAATTCTTACTTAGCTCTTTAAAATATTAAACATGTAGATCATGTTTTTTATTATCATTGTGAAATTGGTAAAAATTAGCTATACGAAGGATCAAAATAATAAATGCGGTTCAAATATATATATTAAAAATAATTAACCTTGCTGTGAAACATATATTAAATCACCACAATTGTAATTGATAAAAATAATACAATGAAAAACAACAACAGCAATTCCGTTGTAGTCTAGTTGGTTAGGATACCCGGCTCTCACCCGAGAGACCCGGGTTCAAGTCCCGGCAACGGAATTATTTTTGATAATAAACTTTTTTTTTTAAATCATTTTCCGATATTATGTGTGAATGTGTGCTCATAAGACGCGGCAAATCTCACTCGTCCTAAAGATTTTGGATTGCACCAAATATGGGGGCCTTGCCCCATATCCCGTCACATTTTCCTAAGGATCACGAAGGCCATATTTAGGGTTGTAAACGACCCGAACGTTCAGCGAACAGTTCGTGGACCATTCGGCGGAAAGTTCGTTTACGGTCGTTCGTTTAATAAAGGAACGAACATGTTCAAGAAATTCCGTTCGTTTAGTAAATGAACGGAGGTCATGTTCGTTCATTTGTGTTCGTGAACATTCGGTAACATGTTCGTTTATGTTCGATTATAATTTTTTATTTTAGTTTAATATCATTATATTTAAGCTATTTTTAGTTAAATACTATAAAATTTAACTTTATATTTATATAAATGATTATATCTATTGCTTGATATTAAGAATGTTGATTTTTATTGTTTAAATAATATGTGATCGTTTGCGTTCGTAAACCGTTCGTGGACAATTTAAATTCCTTAATGAACGAACACGAACAAGAATTTCCGTTCGGTTAGCGTTCATGAACCGTTGAACAAGTTAAAAGCTAAACGAACAAACACGAACAAGGGCTCGTTTGTGTTCGTCCGGTTCGTATACAGTCCTAGGCCCTAGCCCCTAGTCCCTGGCTTGGTGAAATCAAAATAGTGAATCCATCTTCAAAAAAGAAAGATTTTATGTCTACCGCTCCACCTTCTAATTTGTAGGTTATAGTAACCAATAATTGACCAATCATCATCATAATTAAAACCGTAACACTTTAACATTGTAAGCCTAAAGTTAGTTAAATTCTGTACATAAAATACAAACGGTACGTTTTACCAAACTACTACTTAGAGGTGCGTAAATCGGGTTTTTCTGGAACCGGTTCCGGTTTCAACCGGTTCCAGTTCCGGTCAACAAAGTCAAGACCCGGTTCCGGTTCCGGGTTTCAACCGGTTTTTGACCGGTTACGGTTCGGGTTTTGGCCGAGTATAGATGGAACCAGTTCCGGTTATGATATGTCTAAAAAACCGGACCCGTTTGTACCCACCGGTTCAGGTATGACTGGTTCCAGTTCCTGTTCGGGTTATCAGTTCCAGGTCCGGTTTTTTTGCCCACCTCTACTTAACTTGTGCATTTAAACACAACCTTTCCGATCAAACATGTGAAAATTGAGTTAATCCTCAAATCAGAGATCAATAAATTTTTCACCAAGTTATAATTTTAGGCTTCATGTAACATGTATATCCTAAGTCCGGTCTTATTATGATTTATTGCAAATATTCACATAATTACAACAACATACTTTACATGAACACATGAAAGCTTGAAGCCTTGAAAAGACAAATATGCGAAGAAGTTACCATTAAACATAGAATTGCCGCTATTACATACAAATTGATAGCTTGTTAATAAGTTGAAAATAATATTTTGAATATACCCTTTTGAAAATCTCCAAGTACTTGTCTTAGTATGTAAGAACCTGAATAACCAATTCTTTCCTGATATAGTTCTAACACCAATGGTTAATGCATAAAACGTAGAAGCACAAAAGATAACCTAAATAACTAATTTAGGGGTAAGGTAAGTTGTCGGTTTAAATGTTGCGTTAGGTTAAACCAAAATTTTCTGATATGTTGTGATCAATGAAAGTCATTGATCAAAATATGTTGAAGCTTGTGTTGAATGTTGATGCTACATTTTAGGAATTTGATTCATGCTAAAATAAACATTACTAGTGCTATAAGTTATGGCCATGCATTGTGTAGGTCATTTATTATATGTATTGTTTTTAATACATTATTTGTTTTGTCCACTTGATAAGTTGTTATTGATGCGATTCAAGTTATGGACATACATTTACAGGTTAATTCTTGTTTTTTTTTTTAAAAAAAAAAAAAGGTTGGTTGCTATTGATTTGATTTTTTTGAAAATATTTACCTATTTTAATACATAAATATTTTTAAAGACATGTCATGTTATAGATCTTAAAATTGATTTCATATTTCTTTAATTTGTAAAAAATTTAATTGTTATTATATTAAATAGTAATGATTTTATTCAATTTTGTAAATAATATAATTAAATTATAGGTCATATTTGTTATATTTTTCTAAAAAACTTGAAGAAATATATGCTATACTATTTATTATAAATAATTTTAAAAACCATTTATTTAACTTGTATAGCACATAGTTTTTCAACCTAGTTAGGGTTATACAAATAACCTGATAACAAACACAATTACACAAGCAGCAGCAACAACAACAACACATATCCAGTAAAATCCCACTTTGTGAGGTCTGAGGAGGAAGAGATGAAAACAAACCTTACCCTACCCCAAATGAGGTGGACAATTACACAAGCAAAATGGTATTAAAAGCAACAATGATTAGTGTACAGAATTATTAGCAAAAACTCGAAACAAAAAAAAAATCATCACAAAAATGAACTTACGGACCAACAGGCAATTCAAAGAAAGCAATAAAACTAAAATATAATTAAAAGAAATAATATGTAAAATTAGAAAAAAATTAAAAAAAAAAAAAATTACTCTGGACAATTCATATAATCAATGCATCCCCCCTTTTAGTTGTTAGCATTTTGTGCCTCTATCGACCATCATAAGATGTCATCTTAAACATTGGTAAGACTCCGGAAACCACCTCGACAATACAAAATACTTGCTTTTCACCAAGACTGCAAACATAGCATAGCATGGAAAATGCAAAACTGCAACCAGCCAGTACCTGTGCAACATTTGACAGAGGTCAACGGACGGGTCAGGCGGGTCGGGTTAACTGATTGTGTTGCACAAGTTAACTTTTGTAAGGGTTGGGCCAAGTGTTTAAACAAGTTAACTTTTTGTACCCATGAAACGTGTTTTACCCAAAATTATTATTTTTGTAAAGATAAATAACCTGTCAAATTGTTTCAATAACAGATGAAGTTTTGGAGTAAAATTATTTAGGTAATATTATGCATAAAAATGTACTTCTGGTGAGTTTGAAACCATTTGGCCAGCTTAATTTAAGTTGTCTTTGCACGCCCCATTTGCGGTGCACGCATATAATGTACATATGTGTGGGCTATTAAGAGGCAAAAGTAAACTTGCACTAATTTTAACGCTATTTACTTATTTTGTGAAAAAAACGTTAAAAGCGTTGAGATGATTAGCTTCAAACGATAACTTTGAGCCGGGGACTCCTTTGGAGCAGCCTTTCTATCCCAACTGGGATAGGGGCAAGGTTTGTCTCCATTCTTCCCCCCAGACCCTATTGAAAAGTGGGTATATACTGGGTAAGTTTGTTTGTTTTAAGCTGTCTTTGTTGGAGTCAAACATAACTGTCTGATGACATGTTTTCTCAATAACATTTTATGATGCCATAGATGATTGTCCCCTACAAAAGACGTGTGGTTTCAAATCCTAGCAAAGAAAGGGTTAAGTGGAATATTGGAATTAGGAGTAAATTTTTTTTTAAAAAAAAAAAAAAGAAAACATACCACATAGGAGCATTTTGCTCTGATATATTAAGAAACGGGTATGGCCACCTGAAACAAAAAACAACAAACAACACAATTAAAATCCCACTCCAAGTGGGGCGGGTATAGGTCAAAAAGAGGTTTGGGTCGAAAAGAGGTAGTATCTTAACACGGGTCAAAGCAGGTTGGGTTCACTTTTTATAAAACAACTTAAGTGTTGGTATAATTACAGAAAACTAAAGAATTAGAATGATAACTAATTTTTTGAAAAAAACAAATTTAATAAGTTGTATGCACTGAAAATGAACTTTTTGCAGCTTTCGACCCATTTGACCCATTTAGCTACTCCTTTTCAATTCACCTAGAGGTGATAAAAAATACTCCAAATCAACACACTCATTATCAAGTAGGTTGACAGATAAAGAAGAGGAGGTCAGGGGTTTGAGTTTTGAGGGTGACACTTGACAGATCATTTGTATTTTAAGCTAGGAATTGTTGTTTAAAAAAAAGGTAGGTTGAAATTGCTAATTCTACCAACAAACTTACCATGTGTCCACAAAGGCATGTACAATCCACTCAAAAATCACATAAAACGCAGTGAACAAGATGAAATACGAAATTCGGAACCATGGGAACCCCTGAAACAAAGGTTTCATATTGTTTTTAGAATAAAATGGCCAAAAAAGTAGTAAAAAGGTTTCTTACATAGAATACCAATGCCATTAAAAAAAGTAACAAACAAACAAACAAACTTACCCAGTATATTCCCACTTTTCAGTAGGGTCTGGGGGAGAAGGATGGATACAAACCTTACCCCTATCCCATATGGGATAGAGAAGCTGCTCCGAAGAAGTCTCCGGCTCAAAGATATCGTTTGAAGTTAATCATTCTAACATTTTTAACGTTATTTTCACCAAAAATGTAAAATAACGTTAAAATTAGTGCCATTATAAAAGTAATAGAAAATATTAATGTACTTTCTCATTTTTCTCAATTTACTAACGACTTTTTGTGCCTTTGGGCCACTAAAAGATGCATTTTATTACTCTTTAGGTCATCTGCATGTTAAATGTTGAGCTGGCAATGTGTCATTTTCTTGATTATTTAGCATTTTTTTGTTATTTAAAACTGTTGAATGTGGCATTTTTTGTTATTTAAAATCTGTTTGATGACACACCAGTATTTTTAAATAAATACTGTCAAATAGTCAAGAAAATGACTGATTACAATACCAACTCAACATTTTGACCTACTTACCAGGTTTTCGGTTACTGGATGATCTAAACAAGTTAAAAAAAAAAAAAAGTTTTAGTAAAGCCATAAAAACAAATAAATTGTCCCAGTTACATATGTGAACTTACAATATGACCTCAAGAAAATAATGTTCGATAAAGGAACGACCTCGCCAAATGAAATTTTTTTTCCAGTTCTCAAATTTTTCATGTCCTCATACCTTTTATCAAAACATAGATTTTACATTGGTATTCTATGATAAGAATCCTGTTTAAAAATAAAATTGCTGATGGAGAAACTTACTAAGTTATTCATGGCTGTGTCACCTAGCAGCAAGATGATATTAAGTGAATGTACCACAACCGTCAACTAGCATTAGATCAAGATTAAAAGAAAACACTAAAGTTAGTTAGCAGAATATCCCCATAATATGATTTTATAAACCCAAATGGTGTAATGTGACCCAAGTGGTGTAATGTGTATACTTACAAAACTCATTTCATAGTCTACAATGGTAAGAAATGGGAAGATAAGAAGCCAATAAACAGCATCTGTAAGCATCACAGCCCCAGCAGTCATCTGCGTACAACAAACAATGAATACTACTTATACTTGAGAATTAGACCTGCTTAAATATAAAACAGAAACTGTAACGTTAGTGAATTATGTAAGGGTTTTAAATACCTGAAATATAATTTGAAACATGTAACCCCAAAGGGCACCTGTTTCTGAGAAATAGCATTCACCCAACTCATTAACTGACTTATCTGTTCCTGCTTTGGTGAGAGGCACATACATTCCTTCCTCCGCATCCGTATGTTCGCTATGAGTGTTGCATATATTGTGTTGCCTCATACACCCACAAGTGGATAGAAGTGATCCAAACTGAACTAAAATGAATAATTTCATGTTAGAGGAAATTGAGAATCAACCAACTGAAAGTAAAGTACCAAGTAGAGGTGGCAATTCTGAATTCTGACAAATTTAATTGAAAATGGGGCCATTTGTGATATCTCAAATGGGTCAGGCAGATAGTGAGAAAATGGGGACGGATCATGCATCTTGCTAAAAATTACATTTTTCAATGTAAATATGTTTTGATTTGACCTATTATCCAACCCACTCATCTTGTCACCTCAAGTAAATTGGTGTTTGGAAATGTGAGCACAATTAATTAAAACATGACAGGAAATGACAATTGGACAAATGGAACGAAAAATACCACAAAATAGAGAATCGTCAAAATCAAAGTCCACCTATCCAAAAATCAAAACTTTCAATTAGTGAAATTAAACAAAAACTCATGAAACCATCTTACAAATTAAAGATCGTAACAGTGAGGCGATAGAAAATTTGGCTAACTGAGTATAGTAGTAAAATAAGTTGGTCCCATGAGTAGCAACATCAGCAATGGAAGCAGCTAAAAGCAAACAAGATGCAGTGACTCGAAAAGCCATTAACCAAACAGGGCTTAATCCCTTCACACATGGCATCCATGCTTCACCATCATACAGAGAATAAGCTCTTTCTGTGTTGTATGAACCTTCATATTTCCATATCAAGAAGGATGCTATAATTGCGGAGGTAACGACTGACAATAAACAGAAAAAGAATTCCCAGCTTATCCAGTAACTGAGACTAGTGCTGTCACTGGTCAATGTAAGCTCCATCTGCAAAAATGCACATGGTGCTTTAAAACTTTTAAGAAAATTTGTAACATTTGAAAACAACATTCATATTAAGATATGATTGCAAAAAAGTAGACATAAATCAATAATATGATATACATTAGGACCCATATGCATATAAACAAACAAACAAACAAACATATTGCTCCTAGCAAAATTTCTCACCAAGCCAAGCTGTTATTAGGGTCTAGAGAGGATGAAGACAATTCCACAAGCAAATACACTAAAAAAACTAGGACTTAAAAAAGAACCTTTTTTTACGCGTATATTATAGTAACATAAAAAGTTGGTTTGAGACTCAAATAAGTAACCATACAATAGCTTTAACATGATCTAACGGGGGTGAAAAAACTATAGTGTTACAACAAGACAACATAACAAATAAAAGGCATCACTAGTATCTATATTCTCCCTTCAATGTTTACATCCTGATAAAGGCTAGGGCTAGGGCAAACAATATACAACACCCAGATGAATATAAATAAACATCTTAAATGAGAATTTATCAATTGAATGACAAACCCCATAAAAGATTTATAAAGATACGATCAAACTACATCCAAAATCGAAAGACCACCAAACTACATCACAATATGGCACTCAATTGCAAGATTGAGAAGTAATTTGATCAATTTTACAAATAATAACCATAAAAACAGATCCCTAATAACACAATTGCATGCAAAACATAAAGAAACATGCAGATTATCTAAACGAATCAAGCAAACACAAAAAAAAATGGCAAATTGGGAGGGTTGTACCTTACAGAGGAATTATAACAAACAGTTGGAGGGCAGCTTTAACAATCAAACCCATACAAAGATTTTCGATGTGGATGGAATTTGCTAAACATCGAAAGAATTCGGATTCTTTTCCTTCTCGTACGACAAGAATTGACGCCCACCGTTCATTAGATCGGAGAAATCCGAAAGCATCGGAAGAGTCTGACAACAATGTGCACGTGTGCAGCAATGAATAAAGATGACTCATTGCATACTAAATTTGATCAGGATTCAAGAGTTTCAAGATAGAATCCAAACACCAATAATGGATCATATCCATATGACCATCTAACCGTGATTTTGTAATATTTAACGCGTGACTTTGAGGGGAGCTACAAGCTTCTACAATTTTTGCAGAGGGTAAAGCTTAACCAGAAAATCACTAAAATAGCCATATATGCCGAAGAAAGTTACCAAAATAACAATTGACCAATATTTTCATAACTTACCGGACGTTGAATCGGTCTCCTTACTGGTTAGAGGTCGGACCGGTCGAACCAGATTTAAGAATCGGATGATTTTATATACATTTTATAAAAATATATATATAAAAAATCAAATAAAAATAAAAAAATTTAAAAAAACGGTTCAACCACCGGTTTTCCGGTCCGACCGCTGGTTCGGCCGTTTCACCCAAAAACGGCCCAGTACCCCTAACCAGACCGGTCCGACCACCGGTTCCCTGTCCGGTTTTCAAAACTTTGCAATTGACCAAGAAATTTTCGAATATAACCACCATAATATCTCTCACTCACCTATATAATATTGGAAAATATCTCTTGCATGGAAATTGGGCAAAAAATAAAATTCGTAAATGATGACATCAGTATTATCCAAAATCATAGTCATTGATATATTTAAAAATGTTGGTATCTAATTTAAATATTTAAACGATTTGTTACAAACACTTGAATTTTTAAGACAATTTTTTTATAATTTTTTCTCATAAATATTTAAAAATGTTTGTATGTAATTTAATATTTTAGAAAAGTTTTGTTATAAACATTTGTATAGATTCTAACTTTTATTGCTTTAAAAAATTATTTAAAAATAAATAAATGCCACTCAGTGATATTTAAACATGACAAGTCGCCAACGTGTCATATGAATATCGCTGACGTGGCCTAGACGACGCGTTTTTTTCACATATATTATTTTAAATAATATATTTGATTGGGAGATGTTACTGTTATGCTTGTAAAAATTTGATCTTATAATTCAGAATAATTTAGGATAAGGAATATTTCAGGATAATTAGGAGTATTTGCGTATATGAATTTCTATAATCTGATGACCTGAATAATAAATAATAATGATTTATTGTTAATTATTTAATTATTCAACACGTGCTACTAATTTTAAATTGAGTCAACAGGCTGATAGCAACAATAATTCCTATTTTTCCGGAATAAAGAGAAAATCGTGCACGACATGGAGAAGTCATCAACGATCATTCAGTTGGCGCATGACTTGTAGTTGGACCAGATATTGTGAAACTGAATTATACTACCGTTACATTGTTTTCATGTTGTAAATAGAGGCATTGATCGATTTAGGAAAACACACCGATTGCGCCTAGCTTACTTCTACTTGTTTCTTGCTCATATTCGCGATATTCAGAGTCATTTACACTTAGTGATCGATCAATTGTCCTCTTGTATTGTAATTCTATTTGTTTTTATAATAAGAACAAGGCAGAGTGATGATTGTCACCTCCCGAGGTTTTTATGCCAGCAATCCTAAGGGATTAAGGGTTTTTCTCGTATAAATCTCGTGTGTTTGGCTATTTTTTTGTTTCATATTCTCAAATATCCCTAGGGATCCTTAGGGATATTTTTATTGAATTTTACTTATAAACTGTTTTCTTGATTGTAAAACACAATTTCCCACTAAACTAATTCGGTTTTGCTAAAAATTATACTTGTTAATTTTTACCCGTAACAGTTACTACAACTCAGCAATACTTTATGGAATAATATCGCTGACTAGGCGATGGTTATGCATCTCAGCGATATTATCTCCTATAATATCTCCATCAGCGATATTTTGACAAATGGTGCATTCTGATTTGTAAAATTCGTTAAAAATTGGAAAATTGTTGGCTAGAATTCCACTTTGACTAGTCAATGTGGCTATTTTAGTGATTTTCCTAAATTTCATTAGGCTGTATCAGGTTTAAGGCTTATGTTATAGGCTTATATCCAAACATAAAAAAGAATGCATCTCTTTTATCAATTTTTAAAGCAACTAGAAAAGTTACCCAACCATTGTCACGACGGTACAATCAAGACTCGAACTTTGTAAATTGTAATATGATGGTTTGATTAGAAAAAAACGGATGAAGTTACAGCTCTTTGGTTACAAGTATAGGAACATACATAAACAATATTATTATGTCATATACGTTGAGGTAATTGTTTCTCTATCATACTGTATGTTTTCTACCCAACATTACATCATGAGAATTGGTAAACTTATTATACCTGAACTCAACAGACAAAACTAGATTATCTATACTGATACATAATACATATTAGAAGGATAAAATATTAATTTGGTTAAATCTTTTAAAATTAAGACTTTTACAACTCTTATAACACATGATACAAATTTTTAAATATAATTTAAATGTTGTGTTTCTTTTTTCACTTTGTCCCACATTGGTAATCTTTAAAAATGGAATTGAAAAAGAGTGATTATAAAATAAAAACTCTCAAAACAAATGAATCATTTATTTACATTTTTTGTTTGTTTGACCTTTTATGTTAGGAGTGAAAATCACACTTAGTTAACTATTGAATTAAAAAAAATTTGTTATGGTCATGACTTAAAACAAAACAAATAGATGTGCTCATGGGAGGCCCTGAGGAGGGGCAAACCCGACCTCCGTCCAAGGCCCATTTATCGCAAGGGCACAAAAATTTTAAAAATCGTTTTTAAATTATGTATATTTACTTATATCTCCAAATACAAAACCGAAAAAACACAAGTTTATAATTCATTAGGGGCCTTTTTTTCTCAGTACGTCCGGGACACTTTAATTATCAAGGCCGCCCCTGGATGTGCTATGTGTAAAAGACTAGCAATTATGTTTTGTATTCTTGATTGCTATTTTATAACTTGTGTTACAATGTATTAGCACGGTATATGTTATGGGATGCCAAAGTTTTATGAAGTTGCTAATAACAACTCACCAGCAATATTCATTGTTGACGTTATATATATAGCTTGTTATACAATTAAGACCATGATACTTGTTATTTTATTTTTGTAACTAATTTTCCCGTTATACTCGAAAAGTCAAACTACATAAAGTTAAGACAATGATGCTTGCATATATATTGTGATGTTCTTGTTGTAGTTCTTGAAGCTGTACAATGTACATAAAACCTGATAATTAAATAAGGAAATAATGATATTATTTATGCTACTCAAATAGCAAATTAAAGCAAAAGTGATATTGTTTTAGGTGGAAGTAAAACCTATAAACGCTATAGATGCTACTTTTCTCCAATTTAGTTGTGTGAATAAGTTGGTTTAACCTAGGGCTGTCCAAAAAGCTCTAAGCTCGGATTTGGCTCGTATCTCGTTCGGAAAAATATCGGATAAAACTCGGCTCAGATAAAACTCGTTTGTAACCGAGCCGAATTGAGCCAGCTCGTTTTGTAACCGAGCTAAGTCCGAGCTAAGGCTGGCTCGGCTCGTAGCTCACTCGTTACTCGGCTCGTGGTTCTGCTCGTTTGTTCAACATGCTATACTAAAATATAAAAATACATGGTTATTTTCAATAATAAATATACTTTAGTGTTATTTTGTAATTATATTAAAAAAATAAAAATAATAAAATAATAAAAGAAAAGAGGACTTAAAAAATATGAAATGAATCTCAATTCTCACGTGTTCAACTAATTTATAAGTCCTAAATCATATTCTTAATTCCTAGTTCAGCATATTCACGTCTCTTCTCTTATGTAAAAACGATCCAAAAACGAACCGAGCAATTAAAATATTAAATTTCTTATGTAAAAATCAAGCCAAAAATAAACCGAGACGAGTTGAGGTGAATGCAATTCAAATATTAAATTTCATATGTAAAAGCCGAGCCAAAAACGAGCCGAGCCAAGCCAGTTCGGTTAAATACGAGCCGAGTCTGAGCCAAGATTCCAGGCACGGTTTACAATCCGAGCCAAACCGAGCCAGACTCGGTTTAAATCCGAGCTGACCCCTGGCTCGGCTCGTGAACACCTCTAGTTTAACCACATTTTCACATTTCCTATGTAAGGAGTTAAATAAAAACATTAATCTTAAATAATCATAATATTTGTCGGCTCCTAGACCATGTTTAATGTTAAAGCAGCACAAGCAGCTGGGTGTGGAAATTGGGCTGTGGTGAAGAGGAACACCGCCCCCTCTCCTAGCGGTTTCCAAAATTTCACCTTAACGGTGCCCGCTCCTCGTTTCCTTCCATCGTTTTTGATTGCCCAAATGAGGTTTTTCAGTGGATGATGTGTCATAGTGAGTAAGTTTTTCAGTTGGGTGACCACTGAGGGATTTTAAGGTTTCTACGGGGTGATGACGTGGCAGAAAATTTTAATGGGGAATGATTTCAGTAGGATGACCACTACACATATAGTCTAACAGGATTAGTTAATGTTAGGATTATTCAAAAAACCATATGAATCCACAATATCCAAAAATCCGAATTCGAAATATCTGAATTTTCAGATAAACCGAAAATACGATTCGGATAGTGTTTTCGAAAAAAATCGGATACTTCGAATATCTGATATCTGAAAATAACTTTTTTTTTGTTTTTTAATTAAATAAATGGCCAAAAATGGCAAACACAAGTGGAGATCCACTTCCAGCAGGCAGCCTAGCAAGGAATTCAATTTTCTATTTTCCTGCTCATCTAATAAATCTCGAAACAAAAAAAAAACAACCTAAAGTTCCTTCTCGTCGTTCTCCCGACTTCCAGTCTACAGCCGCGAGTCATGACTGCCACAGCCCCTGGAGAAGTGGAGATCCAGAATCAACCGCTACGACAACCAGTCTACCGCCGCGAGTCCGTGACAAGTCGACTACCAGTTTACCATTCCATCACCACAGTATAACATCGCCGCGGTCTACCACGAGTCCACCACTGCTGGACTAGCCGACCCTCACTATAGAAATCATTTCCCAGTCGGAGACATCACAACACAGTAGCACATTTTAAGATTTTCGTGTTGGAATTTCACATAAATGGCCTCAACCATTTAATTAATGTTTACCAGCTTAACATGATTGGTTCCTCTACTTTCATAATCTTATTTGATGGAAATAGTTGAAAGTATAAAATATGATTCCCTTTAGATGTCTGGAGTTTTAGAGAAAGAAACACCATTACGTATATCTCTATTCCATTTGTTCCATCGACTAAGACATCATAACGGGATCGAATTCCAAATCATCATGGCATCATCTTCCAAATCATTGATTCCTACAAGTAAGTTTTACTAATTTGATGTTGTTGTTTATATGTGATTGTTTGGTTAAATGATTAGGGTTTTTAGATTTAACCCTTGATTGAAGATATAATTAACATTTCGACCTTTTTGCAGACCATTTTAAAATTTACCAAGTTTATTTTTGAAGAAAAGTCAAGCTTTTGGATATCCGAACCTTGTATCCAAAATTTTATGATACCCGGTTTTGAACACCCCTAGTCAATGCGGCTGACACCTATACGACTTGTATAGACATATACAATACAAGTCGTATAAGTGTAGTGTTAGGCTATGTGTTATCATGCGCGACCCATGCGCAAGATGCGAAGCGCAAAAACGTATTGTTTCCGTATTCAAAATACAATATATTTATATAATTTTTTTATATTTCTAGTAAGCTTATATAATCATTTACCCAAAATTTAGCAAATAAGTTATATATATTATTTAACTAGGTTAATACACTATATATTACACGAGATGAATAAAAAAAATTATTTATTAGCGGTTATCAATAAAAATTTAAACTATATAAGATGATTTTTTAATATAAAATATGATTAAAATAATTTCATAGATTAAATAATAAAATAATTATATTATTTTTTTAAACACTAATTTTTTCAAAGTTTGTTCTTTAAATATTCGTTTTGTAAAACTATTTTTAAAAATTCTATATTTTATAATTATTTGGTTTTTTAAAATAATGTGTTTTTTAATATTAAAATATTTTTAATGTATTGAAAAATTCTTATTTTTCATTGAAAAATATGTGAAAAATATATTTAATATTTAGTATAAGATATATTTAATAGTAGAAAGAGACATGACAAAAACATAAAAGTGTTTTAGAAATGCGCTAAGTGTCCATACAAAACCTTTATTTATTAGTTAAGTAAGACATGATATGAAAATTACTTATATATACAACAAAATTTGTTATATGTACAACTTTTTAATACACTAAATTAAGACATTACGCAGATACTATTTGAAACATTACGCAACATACTAGACTGCTCATTAGGTTAACAAATTGAGACATGATCAAAGAATCAATTTTATGTACATTCTTGTATCAAGGCCTGCTCGACTGTTATATGTATCATATGAATTATTACGCATCATTTTTATGCATACATATCATTTGATGCATTAGACTATTGGGTATGCCAAGTGACCCAATCACTCCACGTATGCGCCACATAAGCACTCACCACAACCACTCACCCCACCATTTTGGTGGAAATGCCCCATTACCCACTCACTCCACGTCATCATCCCTTTTTTTAAACTTTTATATATGTATGTATGAGTGTGTGTGTGTGTGTAAGAGAGAGAGAGAGAGCCCTCTCTCCCGTGACCCCAATCACGCCATGCCCTCTCACGCCCCAAGGGGGGCGGTGTGCCACGCCCTCTCACGCCCTACCCACGCCCACTCACGCCCTACCCACGTCCACTCACTTGGCATACCCACTGGTCTTAGTCTTTAATCTACTTTTATCCGTCAAATCAACACAAGTCATTCTCAAATTTGACAGTTTTCATCTCTTGAACAGTCTAACAACATCTTTTTCTAGCCCCTGATTTCATCGTAAGAAGATGACAAGATGCACAGTCGCACACACAATCAAGTTTCTAGCCCAGTTGTTAGGCTACGTGTTATGCATCACCCCATCACTCCACGTATGCGCCACATAATCAACCAACACCATCACCACTTATTATCACTCAACGTCATCATCCCATGTGTTATCATCATCCATCATCAAGCCCCTATCACCTTCTCTATTTTCCCCCTTTCTTCTCCTTCATTGCGTGAAGCTCCTCATGGCTGAACACCACTTGATGGTCACGCTCCTGTATGTTATGGTGTTCCTAGGTGATGGGGGCATGAGGGAGGGTGGTCAAGCCCCCCTCATGCTAGACAACACATAGCCTTATTATCAAGTTGGGTAAAAATTAAGCGACCAAACTTGTTTCCCGTTTCATATTTTAGTTCAGCAACAGTTCAACTTCAAGATTTCAATTTACAAATTAGTTTTATATTTAAGCCAAATATCCCTAATTATCAAGAAAAGATTTTTGCCTAAAAAAAAGTAAAAACTAATAAAAGTTTGACATGTGTTATGTTAATTTAGGCATAACATTTTATCTTTTGTAATAGATTTTTATTTTTTATAGTATTCTTTTTTTTTGTACCGGGTTTGTGTTTTTTGTGTTGTATTTTTGTTTTTTTACTACATTTTTGTACTAGATTCTTATTTTTTTTGTGCTGGATATTTATTTTTTTATGTTAGGATTATTTTTTTACCAGATTTTTGATTTTTTGCACTGGATTTTGTTTTTTACAAGATTTTTGCCTTTATTTTTTACTTTTTTAGCATGTCACTCTTCTTAAACAAATTTTTTTTTCTTAGTAGATCCAATCCCTAAATAATTATATATTGCTAACAATTTTCTAAAATGCGAGCCCATGCTTATTGCTGGTCCAAGGCAGAAAGCTAGCTGTGATAGCTCATGGGCCAACCTCTTCTTGCATAACAATAAATCATAAACGCTAGCCAGACATAATAATCAAGTAATTAGGGTGGATACATGTTTTCTTACTAGAATTCCAAGTAGGATTTTTAACACATTGCATCAGTATAATAATTTTTACCTTCTCACTATTTCTAACTTATCATTTTAAGTTAAAATTGATTATTTATAGTTTAGTAATAAAGAATTCATATAAGAAATTTTCAAAACATTTTATTTTGTTACATTTGACATAATATTTTTTATACTTTTTATTATTATTTTTTATAATATTATCAATTTCACGTTTATAGTGATTACTAGGTTAAATCCCGTGTGTTACACGGGTGAAATAAATGAAATATTATGCTTTTAGAATACTTGTATATATTGCACTACGTTATAAACCTGTGTATTACACGGATTTAATATAAAATATTAAATTAAAAAAACGTCATTGGATGATAAAAATCTTATTGTTTAAAAAATCCTTTTATAATATATTTTATTTAAAAAAAAATCATTTTTTAAGATAACTTGTTTTTTTACATAAATTTTGTTTTTTGAAAATAAAATATTTCTTACTTTAAAAGTTTTGATTTTAGAGAATTTCATATTTTATAAAAATTTTTTAAAGTGTGCTCTATAATCTATATCTATACTATATAATAAAATAATAATAATATGCCACATGGTTTAATTCTATCAAATCCACATCTCATTTGCCATGTGTCATCTTTCTAGGCTATCTACATGGCATATTTGAGAAACTTATGAATTAATTCCATTTAATACAATTAATTCAAACTTTCAAATTTTTTAAAAAAAATATTAATATTCATTTTCTTTAAATATTAATGATAATACAATCATTTTAAACTTTTCATTTTCCACTAATAATTTCAAAAATTTAAATCTCATTTGTATTGTTTAAAGAAGGATATAAATATTTATGAAATATAATTTTATTTATTTTTAAATTATAATACTTATTTTTATACAACTCTATGTAATACACATGTCAATAAGCTAGTAATAAGATAAATAATATGTTAGTTATTAGTATTATAATTATTTATTTAATAAGAGAGAGAATATAATTATTTAATATGAGAGAGAATTAAGTGGAATTATAAGGTGTTGACAAGTGACAATTGTCGTGTAAGAAGGTGACATGTGGCATTAGTGGTGTAAGAATGTGACATGTAGCAAATTTGTTACTCTTTTATTATAGAGTATAGATATCTTAACTAGTGGGTTCTCCGCACGTTACCGCGTGTATTTCGTCATGATTCGTTTATCAACATGTAAATATGTGTTGTCACTATGATGTAAAACTCTGAAAGGAAGCTGTTGTAAACGTGTCCGCTCAGCCGACATGAGTATTCGATTATGATTGCATACTCGTACGGATTACGAACCCAATCGTAATCACACATTGTTAAATCAAAAAACTAATCTAAATACTTTATGAAGTAATTGCGATCAAAATGATATAAACGATACAAATGCTCGATAATGTACAGACATGTCACACATAATTTAAGCAACCGTTCGGGTTTAAAATTTATATAAACTTTTAGGAGGTAATTGTGATCAATTTAACATAATCATGACCATTTGGCATCTTTTGAAGCGGTTTGGCGTATTTTGAAGTGGTTCACATAGTCAAAACTATTCTTTTGAAGCGATTGTAATTTTTTTTTGAAGTGGTTCCTCAGAGGTACTTTTTAAAGAAGTTACCAAACGGTACTTTTCTAAGCGATTGTATCATTTTATGAAGCGGTTCTAGTAGTATTTTTTAAAGCGGTTTGTTCTGCTTTTGTTTTTTGAAGTGGTCCCTAATTTTTTTGAAGTGGTTATTAATATTTTAGTATAATTACCCTTCACTTTGACCCCGACACTCACATATGTATATATTGTAATATTTCTTTCAACTTCTCAATGTATATATACTAGAAAATTTGAATCAATGACAGTCGGTTCGGCTTAGCTCGTTTACACCCCTAGTAACTACAACTGTTGGTAATTTGGTTCTTGATTCTTAGCGGTTGCTTACGTGTAGTGAAGCTTTGTCGGGTTCTCTAGAAAATTGATCAAAATCCATACTAATGGAAAACAAGATCCAACTAATTCAATCTTCACCGTGGAGGTTACATGAGATATGATAAAGAACTAAAAAAGAAATAATGATAAACGAGACGGTTACAATTAGCTAGGGAACTTTAGGATCAAATTATTAAGGCTCAGCCTAGAAGTACATGGTGGCATGATAATGCTTAGAAAATAAATGGTCTTGCGTTTGAATCCATTAATGTGGCTTTTTCAAAGTAATGAGTTACCTCCAGAAATAATGAGTTAGTGGTGGATATCATCAGATGATACTACTGGTGGCGTGATGATACTCCAGTAATTCGTCAGTGATTAAAAATTAGTCGTTAAAAAAAATTAGTTTTTTTGACACATAATATGGTTTAAAATGAATCGCATGATTTTTCAATCGGTGTAACCATTTTTTGGGAGGATAATGGCTCCTTAAAGTCTTTAATTTTTAACCTTGGTCATATAAAGTTTTTAAAACCATATAAAAACAGCACTTCAAGATGGTTATGCAATCTATCTCATATCGAATGACGGTTATCGACTGTTTACATTCTTTTGTTTATAATCTCAAATGAAACCTTGAGAGGTAAGTTATGCAGGAGCGGTTTGAATGAAGTTGATATCGCATCCTCATTTTAAATGCGCATAAAAAATTAATATAATGTGACAAAATTCAAACTAAGAAACTATAAATAGAATAGTTGGTAACTTGTGACATAACTAAGGATAAGGATAGTTTATTTGAATCAATGACTATATATATATATATATATATATATATATATATATATATATATATATATATATATATATATATATATAGGGGAAGGTTCCATTGTTAACCCTCCCTTATAGCGTTAACCGCTTAACCCTAGCGTTTTTTGCCCGAATCTTAAAATTTTTTTTTCATGGTTTTTATTTTGCAAAAATAAGGGGGGTTTCTTTTTTGTGTTTTTGCTAATTCATCACCGTTTAGAAGTTATTGTAAGTGTAAGTTACTTACACTTACTTACAAAACCGTATCTGATGCAGTAAATGTAAGTAAGTGTAAGTAACTTACACTTACAATAACTTCTAAACGGTGATGAATTAGCAAAAACACAAAAAAAAAAACCCCCTATTTTTACATAATAAAAACCATGAAAAAAAAAATTTTAAGATTCGGGCAAAAAACGCTAGGGTTAAGCGGTTAACGCTATAAGGGAGGGTTAACATTTGAACCTCTCCCTATATATATATATATATATATATATATATATATATATATATATATATATATATATATATATATATATATATATAGCAACATATATGTTTTTTTTTGTATGTTTCTCAATAACACATTCTATTGTTAGATGGACAAAATTATGATTAAATTAATATAATAACATAGCAAGGTAATTTAATTTAGGGGCCTGTTAGGGAGACGCCCAGGTGGATAACTGGACACCCGTCAATACGGCCCGTATTGGGCTTTACGGGTCGTATTGAAAAGAATATTCTGACAAAAGCTGACACGTCAAATCATAGGTCTGACGCAGGTCTGACACACCCCATACGGCCCGTATTGAGCCATACGGCTCGTATGGTTCTTTACTTTTGAAACTGAATTTTTACAAAAGCATGTCATCTAGCTATGTAGGTCTATTGATATTCTATAATAGCTTTGCCAATATGTGGTACAGTACAATCAAAACCAGCGCGCCCAGATGCCAGTTAATGCCCTTGGAAAGGTAAACAACGAAATCTGACATCGACGGCTCACTGTTACGGCATCATTCTCGTCTTTTCGTCATTAATCACTTCGTTTAAAAAATTAAACAAAAATTTATCTTTTTTTTTTTATTTAATTAGTAATAGGTGTTGTAAATGTAGGCGTCTTTTTTCTGCAATGATGGATGGGTTGAAGTGAGAGAGAGAAATATTTAATGAAGTGAGAGAGAAAGATTGAATAGAGAAATTACGTATTAAAAGTGAGAGAGAGAAAAATTTAATTTGTAGAGATACGTAAACCTACAGACCAAACTGACACACACACATGACCACCTCATCTCTCCCCATCACCCTCTTCCTTTTTGTACTACACTCCTTACCCCACTCTGTAACTTGTACCTTCTACATTCCTTTTTTATGTATTTTCTATGGAGAGAGAAATTATGTATTAAATGAAGAGAGAGAGTAAAATTATTTTGGTTTTGATTTTGATTTTGACCCTATACGAACCGTATAGGGCAATACGGGTCGTATGTATTTTCAACCGTCAGACAAAAACCTGACAAAGTCTGACAAAATCTGACACACATACGACCCGTAAAGGGTCATACGACCCGTATAAGCCTAGATGGTGTCAACTTATCCATAGAGGGTGTCCAAATAACCTCCCCCTTAATTTATTATTTGCTTTTCAGTTTGCTTTAGATATAAATAATTTTATCTCTGAAACTCAAGAATATTATTTGAATGCATACAACCATACAATAGCAATTATCAGAGTAGTGTTAATTTTAGTATATTTATATCATATATGATTATAAAATTTCATATTCATTTTAGTAGTAGCAGCAGCAGCAGCATAACGAATGCTGCAGCTGCTGCTGCTGTTCTTTTTGCTTAAAATGCATAAAAATATGTTTTTTTTTATCATGATATCAAATTATCTTACTATTAAACATTTATAAAACTGATTTAATATGGTTCACATAGAATCCTTTTTAGTTTTTATTTGGCTTTACATTTCGAATACCATTTTTTTTCTTAATAAAAAATAAATAATTTATTATAGTAGCGTTTCTAATTACATTAGCATTTAATTTCTTTTATAAAATTCAAAAAAAAAATTGATATTATTATCTATTTTATTAAGATTTGAAACTAATGTGTGAGTGAGAATGCACCACCAATTTTTTCTTGAAAGGCCGAAATTTTATTATAAAACTAAAAAAGTGTCAACGTGGGACGAGCCCATTTGGTAGAGACATTGCCTCTTAGAAATGAGGTCTTGGGTTCAAATCCAAGTAAAGGGGAAAATTGAGTGTAATTTAGAAGTATGATAGTATTGACGTTCCAAAAAAAAAAAAAAACTAAAAAAGTTGTTGCAACCTGCTAACATCGATTACATCAATAATCTAGGCTACTATTTTCACCCAAAGATAACCGAACACCATGATTTCATTAAAGATATTTGTAAGATAAATCACATTAGTTTTAAGACATTTATAGTTTCAATATTTCCAAATGCAACAACACACAATGTAAATTATGGCATGAATTGTCTTCCTTGTGAACTTATTACCTTAAATTTACCTCTTGAATCATAATTAAAACATGAAATTCAAATGCGAACAAAGGAGGTATGTTTCATCATTTACTCATCGCTTTATACTTTAAAAAAGTTTGCTAAGGAACAAGACACAGACAAATGGCTTACCGTTTCCTCCGACTCACTAAAAATTTTGTACATACAAAACCCAAGATCTATGTCATGTTTTGCTAGAGATGTCAAAATTGGTATACGATCCTAAGTCCATTTTCATAACAAAAATATCAATCTTTTCGGTACCCTTAGCCTAAGACCGATCCTTTAATTATGTTGCTTATGTTGATTTTAACCTTTGTCAAATCAACATCAATCTTATAAATGCTTATTCATGTTTAGCTATAACTAATCCAGGCCGAAATAATATTCCATGATCTCGATAAATGTGAATCGACCATACCACATCACACAATAAACTCTTTTATCTGTTTTGAACCGTCACCATAATTTTGCAAGCATGCTAAGGTTAGCTTTGTTCTGGAAGCCTAAGCCAAACCCCATCCTTTTTTATGATCACTTTTTCCCATGCTACCCCGCAATACACCAACAAATAGTTGAGACTAAAAGTGCTAATAATTGCCTAATCTGTGTCATATATTAGTGATAAAACATAATAGATGGAGTAATAATTTATTTTAATATTTATTTTATACAAAACATAAGTGAGAGAACAGTAAAGATTTCTGCTGCTTGCCTGCATCCGACTCATTTGCAGACTTTTTAGTTTCTACAATTTAAAATTCATAGAATTCTCATCCACAACTAGTCATCATATGATGACCAGAGTGGATAACTCTAAATATATTTACTCTTGTCATTGAGACCCATAAAGTTATGAAACTATTGATTCACATTGTCGCCCAAGTCTGAGATTTTTTTAGTTCTTATTTTATTACCTTTTTATTTAATATTTTACGTACAATATATGTGATTTTTTTAATGGTTTACTTTTTTAACAAGTTTCCTACGGTTTTGTTTTTTGATAGAGATGGTTTTTTTCATTTTAAAATAGATTGTTATATAAGGAGATGAGTTTTGTTTCAAGTGGAAATATGGTTTCGTTTTATATTTTTGTGATTCATGGTTGTTTTTTTTAGAGGTTTTGTTTATATTAACTTTACTGTTATCGTTTTGTTGGCGTATTAATTTATATATGTTTCAACTTTCATCTTGGTTTTTGAAAAGTTTGTTAGTCTTTAGGTAAAATTTAGTCTTGCATCACCGTGTGGGTTGTTAATTCTGTTTTATAATTAAACACATCACTAGGAGCCATCACACTCTACAAGTTTGATGAATTATTATTGTAATAAATTTTGAAATATGTCTGTTTCGGGTAAAAATTAACAAATGCGACTTTTAGCAAAACCGAATTAGCTTAGTGTAGTATTGTGCTTAATAATCAAGAAAACAGTTTATCATTAATGTTTAACAAGAATATCCCTGAGGATCCCTAGGGATATTTCAGAATATAAAATAGAAAAACAGCCAAACACACGAGATTTATACGAGGAAAAGCCCTTAATCCCTTAGGATTGCCGGCATAAAAACCTCGGGAGGTGACAATCGTCACTCTACCTTGTTCTTATTAATACAAAATATAAGATTACAATACAAGAGCGCAATTGATCGATCACTATGTGTTCAAGAATTCTGAATGCTATGATTGTGAACAAGAAACAAGCAGAAGTAAGTTAAGTGAGTTGTGTGTGTTTTCCTAGATCGATGTTGCCTCAATTTATAGTAAAAAAAATGATACAACGATGGTCAAAGGTTGTTCCTTTTTATTCGGTCCAATCACCAATCTTGCGTCAACCGGCTATTAGTAGACGTTATCATTTTCTCCATGCAATCCACGTTCTTCCGGATAAATAGGCATATTTTTTGCTTATAATCTGTTGACTCATTTCAAACGTTAGTAGCACGTGTTGAATAACAAAGTAATAATAATAAATTATAAACTATCATTATTTATTATTCAGGTCATCAGATCATATAAATTTATATACACAAATATTCCTAATTATCCCGAAATATTCCGTATCCCGAATTATTCTAAATTATAATGTAATTTTTTTCAGGTATAACAATGTCCTTGTATCAAGACTCGTGACAAAAAAAAAACGAAAGAAAGAAGATTCTATTTTTTTTTTTTAATTTTTTTTTGCCATAGATTGAAATAGGCTATGTCAATATATAGATTTTTAAGAAAATTCGTTTTGTCATCACACTCTACAAGTTTGATGAACTATTATTGTAATAAATTTTGAAATATGTCTTTGTATCAAGATTCATGACCAAAAAAAAAAGATTCAATTATAATTTTTTTTTTGCCATAGATTGAAAGAGGCTATGTCAATAGATTTTTATAGAAAGGAGGTCTACGTATGGCCAATCTTAGAGATTCTAATCTTAGCTTATTAGCTAGGTGGTGGTGGAGATACAAGACAGAGCCGAAGAGGTTATGGAGAAAGGTTATTGATGCACTTCATTCGTCTATTCAGGTGCCGGACTTTGTTCCATGTAAATCAATTATTTCTGGAGCATGGAGGAACATTGTTAATATTTAAGCCATTCTAGCGAGCCATGATGTTTATCTTAAATCATTAATCGAAAGTGGGGTTGGTTTTGGTATCTCAGTCGCATTCTGGACTAATACTTGGGCTGGGGATAGGTCATTTTCTGATTTATTTCCCCTTATTTTTGGCTTGGATTGAAATAAGAATTGTCGGGTTGCGGAAGGGCTTGCATGGGAAGGAGGAGCACAAACTTATACTTGGAATTGGAGAATTCAACCTACTACAGCGCAAGAACAGGTGGAACTTGATCAATGTATTGAAATTGTCAAGAAGTCTCCCTATAGAAGTGGCTCTGATCGATTGGTTTGGGGTGTAGATCCGAAAGGTTTGTTTAGTGTTAAATTAATGAAGTTGTTGTGTTCAGTGGCTAGTAATTCCGATAACTACAATGTGTTATATTGGTGCAAAATGGGTTCCTAAAAAGTCAACCTCTTAGCTTGGAGGGCTCAACTTGGGCGCCTTTCAACTAGAGTTGAATTAACAAAGAGAAGTATTCAAGTTGGTTCGGAAGTGTGTGTACTTTGCGGAGAAAATGTGGAATCGGTGATACATCTCTTTTCGGATTGCTTCATAGCATCTATGGTGTGGCAAGGCATTTCATCATGGTGTAGGATACAACCAATGTATGTTTTCTTGGTGGGTGATTTGTTGGATTTGCATCGATTGTGTAATTGATTGGGAAGAGAAATGAGGTGCAATCTCTTAGTTTCTTTTGGGTGAAAAACAGGGCTACTTGGGAATCTTTAACATGGGAGGAATGGGAAAATTTTTCTGGTAGATACACATGTATCTAGTCTGGTGGTAGATTGTTCTATTTGGTGTGTTTGTATGCTGGGTCCGGTTGTGTTTTAGCGTCTTGCTGGCGCATTCGGTTTTTTAATGAATTTTCGCCATTAAAAAAAAACAATACACATGTAGTTTTTAAGAAATCGAAAAAAAGTATTATACACATACGTAAAATCATATTTATTGACATTACACATACTTATTGAATAATCAACTGCGCACACTTTTACACATACGCATTTAAAATCAAATGTAGAACCCAAAAAATTACATGAATACTAAGTAATTTTACGTCAGTGTATATTATATATAGTTTTACATATATTTACACTACACATGTACTTAATCACAAATCAATACATAAAAAAATTATAACAAAACTATACTTATAGTAAAAAATAATAAAAAAATTTATTTTATGTTGTATATATTCAAAATAATAATAAAGCATGTAAATATTATTTGATTTTCAAGAGGTAAAAGGTATATGAAAAGAGAACAAGGGAATGTAAAATACTATCTGTACAAATTTTAAAATAAGTATAAGAAAATACACATAATAATAATTGGATTAAATTTAAGAATTAAATCTTTAACTAAGATGAGTTCTAATTCTTAAACTTATTTTTGGGCAAATCATTTATCAGCTTTTGCACATGAACTATTTAACTAGAATTATTCATTATGTGTTATCCATTAAGTTTGTTTTACAGAAATGATCTAAAATCTAAATGACATGCATACAAATTAACATGAATAGTTTAAAAAATCTTCTCATACCACAAAATTTTGACCGTCCGTGTTGTAACGTTTATGAAATTTGTAATAATCATTTATATTTAATAAAGCGTTTATGACGTCATTGGAAATTTTATTATTAATTGTAGTTATGAGAAATTAATTCAAACAAAAACAAGATAAATAATTTAGAAATTTTTACAATTAAATAAAATAAACAAATAAGTTTTTATAAACTTTCAAAAATCTTTATGAAAAATTCATACAAATATATCTTAGTTACAAATTTTTATAAACTTTAATCATAATTAAATAAATAATATTAATAAGGATGTTTTAAAATTTTATAATTTTAAAATAACATTAAAATAATGTTTTTATGAAAATATAATCCATTTATATTGATTATGGATTTTAAATAAAATGTAAACAATTAAAAACATGATTTAAACAAAGTTGAGGGGTAATTAGTGCCAATTTATAAACTGAAATTTACATAGAAACCTGGAGGGACTAGAACTGTCAAAAGCCCAAACTACTTTTCTTCTTTACCCATCTAATCATGGATATCCATATCCATTCCATTTTGACCCGTTTTCTAATCCGATCCATTCCAGCTGTTTTTGACTCAATCAAAACTCAAAATAGGCAAGGATATTGACGTGTAAATGATATCAATCGAGTTAAAAGGGTATTAACAATCATAAATCGCGAATCCGTATTCCAAAAATAAGGAGATTCGACCGGAATTCAAATATCAACCAATTGCCTATAAAATCCAAATCAAATCGAAACCCTAAACCCTTTAAGACCTGCGAAGCCGTCTGTGACCTCACATTGCACTCACAAGCATTTAAATCGCGAATCCAAGACCTACAAGCTCTCGGTTCGTGCATTCCCTTTTCATCGATCAAAACCTATCAAATTCTATATAAAGGTTAGTGTTTCTTACATCCATATACTCGTTTTTCCATTACAAACATTAACCCCAATAGTTTCGAAGCTATCTCATCGCTAATCGAACGGATTTAGACCAAAAGGGAATTAGGGCTCGAAAGGGTTAAGAACTAAATTGGGGATCAGGAACTGGGATATGTTAAATATGATATGAAACCGATATTTTCGCGGCTTAGAGCCTAGTTCAACCGGTTAATTCATATTGTGTGTGTGTGATGCGTCGCGGGTTCGAATCCCTCCAAGCCGGGTTAAAACCGGTTTTGCCCATTTTTTTTATTTTAAAATCAGATTTTAAAGATTTTAATTACACAGAAAATATTTTTATAAATAAAATATTAATCTGAAATAAATAATAAAATGTTATATACTTAGAATTTTAATTATAACTTTTATTATCAATTATTTATTTACTTAGTTATTTATTTTACTCATTTAAAATAAATTAATATGTAATCACTTATTTTTATAAATAAACAATTTTATAAACTTATAATTTCTTAGATCATTTATCTATTAATTTATTTATTCATTTATATATTTATTCATTTATTTAGCTATTGAATTATTTAGTTATTTATTTATTTATTTAATTACAACTCGTTATCTCATTTATTTAGTTAATTATTTATTTTCTTATTTATTTACCTAAAACTATTTATCTCATTTATTTATTTATTTAAATTTCAATTCGTTATCTCATTTATTTGGTTAATTATTTATTTACTTATTTATTTATATAAAACTATTTATCTCATTTATTTAATTATTTATTTAGTTATCTACAAATATTTATCTCATTTATTTAATTATTTATTTATTTACAACTCTTTATCACATACATTTAGTTATTCATTATTTATTTATTTATTGACAATTCTTTATCTTATTTATTTATTTATTTAATTATTTATTTAATTTTTTCTACTTATAAACCTATGCTTATTTATTTACAATAAATGTTATAAACATAATATTTAAATATGTTTATACAAAGATTATCAAAAAAATTAAATTGTTTTAAATCAATATTTAAATTTTTAAATAAATACTTTAAGGTCAACATTTGTACTTTAGGTATTTTATTATTATCATTTAAATCATAACAAATCTAATTGTGTTTGTTCAAAACAAATCGAATCCGTTGACCCATTTCAAAACTTAGTTAGATCCATAGAACGACATAGTTTTGTTAAACATATGCCTATTGAACTATTTAGGTGAACATTGAAATTGTGTTGGATATTATTTGGATCATACTTTGACATTTATCAAGACTATCAAGAACACTAAGGTGAGTCTTCATAGCCCCTCTTTTACTATTTTTGTTTTAGGGGTGAAACATGCAACATATTTATTTCATTTACTTGTGAACTTAGCTAATGGCCTTATAGCTAGTGAACTTTAGCTAAGCATAGGCATTGATCACATTCATTTTAGTGACTATGATAGATCTATTGGACCGACCATCCCACCGTTGTTTGATTTACCCTTCGGGGGAGGCCCGCGGTGATAGTTTACTACTTGAGCATTTTTGTAATGCTAATCATAGGTCAATCATCATTTGTTATCATTTGTTGATCTGCTTTACTTGCTAGTTCATTTTGACTATGATCATTATGCTTAGAGTTCACATATATCATTATCTACATCATTTTTATTAAACCTTTTGGTTTGAATGTCAAAACCTATGAAATTCACCAACTCTTTGAGTTGACACTTGATTTTAACATGTTTCAGGTGGAAATGGAAATTAGCAAGCATTTGGAATTGAATTTTATTTTATTTAATTTGAATTATGTATTGGGATTTGAATTTGAATTTGAATGATGTAATAGTTAGTTTGAATTTATTTAATTTTGTATTGAATGATGGATTTAAATGCATTGAATGTTTAGTTATGATTATTTACATCTTTATACCCTAAGCTATGAACAATCTACACTTCGTGCCGCCCCGATGTTTCCGCCATCAGTCGGGGTGTTACACGTGTAAAATTGTTAAATACTATAATGCCATGCCTAGATAAAGTTTGACACATGTGATTTAATAAGTCTATATGAACATGCATACTTTAACTAATATATATTTATATTTCACATCCATAAATTTTATTTTATTTTTATCTATTTTATTGGGGGACCATTTCTTTATATTTTTTAATAGAGCATACTTGGTTAGAAAACATGATTAACTTTTTTATGTTGAGTCTTTTTCAAAAATGCTTTGTTTTTAATATATTAATAATTTCCAATACAATTAAAACATGAAAAGTAAATTAATATTAATTTCCGATAAGTCGTTTTGATAGAATCAAAATAAAAAATTAATTTAAGTTTTCTTTCTTTGGTTATTCTCCATCGTATCGCATATTTTTTTTTTCTGCAGCTTCTCTCATCATTGTTTAAGAACTAGACTTTTTTTAATGGCAATTTTCATTAAAACTACCAAAACGAGCCAGCAAGATACTAACGCTCATCATAAGCCATACACAAACATCCACCCATAAGTAGATTTCTATTTCTTTACATTGACATCTTAGATCAAAAAGTGTTTGGAACCTTGGATTAGAAGGTTTATGTTTTTTTTCCTTCCAGATACATAACGGCCTGTTCCCTCATAGACAGGCATGGAAAAAGTGTACGCTTATCTTTTAGTTTAGGTGTACTCATCAAGCCACTATCACTCAACGTAGGCATCACATAAACAACCTACGTCATTAACCCCTCATCACTCCACATCATCACTACATGTGCTATCATCACGCATCACGCCCTCATCACCCTCTCCTTTTCCCCCTTTCTTCTTCCTTCACGCCGTGACCTGCATCTCGTATGTGCCCACTACGCCCCCGGTCACACCCCTATATAGTGATGGAGGGCGCCATGGGGGCGTGACCCCCTCCGCTCACGCCTGTATCACGTATGAGTACACATGGCCTTATAGTATACGAATGATGATGGAGACAAATGAGGAAAATAATATATAAATTACTTTTTATTTGAATTTAATCAAAACAATGTTTTTATTGTTTTCACACATAAGTTAAATATATATTCGTCACATATTCACTTTGTATGATTAAAGAGACCAAAATCTAAACACAAATAAAAACAATACAATGACAACAGCAGTAAGAATATGATTTTAAATATTTAAATATAAATAAAAAGTTATAACACTAATTAGAAAGTCATAAAAACTAAAGCATACTTAAGGATGTCAATAGGTCGGGTTTGGGTAATCTCAATCTCATTCCCGATTATAAAAGTTTGTCCCATACCTGACCCATCGGGTATCTGTCGGGTATCGGGTTTCCCGACGGGTTTCTGTATACCCGTTAGTTAGCTAAATATATCCGTTAAGAAATAATGACTTAAAACACGTTAGGTATTGGGTAGCTAATAATAAATTTATTTTTTTATAACCAAAAAACTATATGTTAAATACGTCAAGAGTAAACTGTAAATATATTTAATAACATGAAATTTCAAAATGTCATAAGTTGATTAACATCGTTTAAGATAAACCAAAGAGTAGCAATTATCAACAAAATGGTTCAAAAAAAAAATTATTGCAGTTACCACAAAGAAAACAAAGATAAAAAAGAAACAAATTCTATTTACTTCAAATGTATATAAATGAGTATTTATAATTAGGTACACGGGACTCGTAAACGGGTATATATAATAGAGTATCGGGCCGGGTAAATGGGTATATGAACAAATTTCATGCCCGTCTCATATCTGCGAAAATTTTAAAAATTAATTACATGCCTGACCAATACCCATCGCGTTCGAGAATACATGTCCCATATGTATCGGGTTTCGGGTAAATCCGTCGACCGCTGGTTTTTTTCTATCCCAAAGCTGCTAAGCATGCTACATTCTGAATCGAGCTTTACTCAAGAATAAAATCTAAAAACTTATGTAACTGTAAATGTAAATATAAAAAAAAACTTGATTGAAAACGTAAAAAAATTTAAAAGAAGACTGACTAAAACAGATGAAAAAAAGACCCTTTTTAATCTTCTTTATAAAAAAAGGGTATAGATATTGGTACACCGGTATATGAATAACAACACTTTTTAAATTTTTTGATATTAAAAAATATTTAAAAAAATATGTATAAGTAAAATTATGTAAGTATAATGTGATTGATTTGATTTGAGTATGATGTATAAAAGAGAGGGTGGTGTATGAATAGGGGCATATTATTTGGACACCATCTGTAGATCAGTTAACACCATCTGCTCCTATACAGACCGTATAGATGTCAGAATGTGTCAGATTTTGTCAGTCAGATGCCTGACGGCTGAAAAACACATACGAGTAGCATTAGCCTATACGAGCAGCATGGAAATTTGAAAATTTACAATTTTCGTTTTTACACCCGATATACGTACATATTTAACTTATTTGTGATATCGTAACATCGTATAAGTGTTTTGGATAGTTGAAAGATAGTTTTTAATGTAATCATGTTTAATTAGTAAGTTGTAAAATAATAACTATTGTAACGTAATCTTTCTATTATAATAAACAAAAATATTTTTAATACTTGTCAAATTTTCATGTTCATATTGACACTTATCACTTTTGTATCATCCTACTCAATCCTCTCTCTTATTAATTATATATATATATATATATATATATATATATATTATCTTTTCTAATAAATAATTATATTATTAATGAGTAATAATATTATATGCATTTTTCATGCTAGAAAATAATTTTTTGATAAATTAAAAGTCAAATATTTTTATTAAAAAACACACTTTAATATAAGTTTATATAAAAAAAAATATTAGCTAAAAAACAATTTAAAAAAACATCATAAAATAAACTATAAATCATAGTTTTTAAATAATGGTTTTTTTTATAAACAAATGATGCTTCTTTTAGCGAAATATTTAAAAAGTAATTATTATAAAATCAAAAGTTATAAACATGATAAGAAAAATTGCATTTTTAGTTAAATATGTTTAATAATATTTTCAAATTGAGTTAATTTACTTTAATAATTATATAAAGGGGTAACTTTATATAAATGTAACCAACTTTCAGCTTTGTTCCAATTAGGTCACTCATACTTTTTTTTAGTTCCGATTAAGACACTCATACTTTTTTTTTGTTCCGATTAAGACACTCATACTTTTTTGTGTTCCGATTAGGTCACTGTACTTTTAATTTTGTTCCGATTAGGTCACTGTACTTTTAATTTTGTTTCAATTAGGTCACTCATATGAGTGACTTAATCGGAACAAAAAAAAAGTATGAGTGGCGTAATCGGAACAAAAAAAAAGTATGAGTGACTAATCGGAACAAAAAAGTATGAGTGACTTAATCGAAACAAAAAAAAGTATGAGTGACTTAATTGGAACAAAAAAAGTATGAGTGACCTAAGTGAAAAAAGCTGAAAGTTGGTTATATTTGTATAACGTTTTCCCTTATATAAATTGTACATTATTTTCTTGATTTGTAACAATTAGTTTTAGATAAAAAAATGTAAGTGAAATTTTTAGCATCAGTTAGTTTAAAAATCATTACTGCTACAAATTAAAAAAAAGTCAGGTCTCATTTCATTAGTTATTAAAAAATTAATTATTGTTTTGTCACTTAAAATACTTATTAATATTTTAATCAATTTAGATCAAAATATCGTTCTTTAATATTTAAATTTTATTACTATTTTTTTAATATTTTATATTTAATCCGTGTAATACACGGGGTAATAATTTAGTTATTTTATAAATTGTAGTTTGTTTTGAAAACCGGTATACATACGCGTTTAACGTTAATTTACTTATAATATCGTCTAATTGTTTAATCTTTAAGTTATAGAATAATCTCTACTTTAAAATAATTATTATATAAAATCGTAATTTTGTTTTAGATCCTTTAGTTGTAAAATAATAAGTATTTTAACGTAATTATTTAATAATATTGTGTACTTGTTTTGTTTGACAATTATATTAACGTAGCAATGTTTAAGCGTTTAAATTTAAATAACTATTTTTTTAATAAGTATTATGATTTCGTAATTTTGTTTTTATAACCGGTATATATAATTGTTTTTTATCAAAGAGATATACATGTAATATCGTTTAAATGTTTTGTTTAAAAATTATTATTACGTAATCGTGTTTAAACTTTTATTTTAAAATGATAGTTATTTGAACGTAGAACGGTTTTAGATAAATTTGTTAAGTGTCGTTTTTCATTTCACGGATACACACATATTTTTAAAAAAAAATATTTTTTAATATAGTAAAGCATTAATATTAAAGAAATAATATTAGAATCATCTTATATTTTCTAAATTATTATTGATAATTTTTCGTTATATTTGTTTATTTAACCCGTGTAATACACGAGGTATTAACATTATATATATATATGTATGTATTTTTATGTTTATATTTATATTGAAATTTATACTTATATTTATATTTATATTTCCATACGGGTAGTATAGGCCTATACCGGACGTATGGTTGGCGTCTCAAGAACATGACAATCCTGTAATATGATTTGTCAGAATTTGTCGGAATGAAAATATCCATACGGCCAGTATAGGGCTATACGATCCGTATGAATGGTGTTCAAGGAACTACCCTAACGTCTCCTTAATAGAACCCTATAAATATTAGGACCCTAAAAAAAACTCGATTGAAAATGTAAAAAAGTATAGAAGAACACCAACTAAAAAGGATAAAAGAGACATATTTAATCTTGTTTTTCTATGGCATGCTACAAGTCTAGGGGAGGAAAAGATATTAAAGTTACCAACTCCTTTGTCACCTTGATACTTGATGTGCATTAGATGTGACTTTATGTAGAGGAAAGTCTATTAGAAAACATTTATTTTAAAAAAAATTAGAAAACTTATCATAATCATTGTCAATCAATTTTTTATTTTTATGTTTTTTTATTTCTTTTAATTATAAGATTAGAAATGTATAAAAAAGAAAAAGAAAAAAAAAATAAAAAATATGTGTAGGTTATGTTATTATATATATGTAATTTGTACACTACATACATGTACATTGTATATTACATTTATAACATTATTAATTTTATCATGTGAAAACCCGATTTTAAAGAGAAAACTCTTAAACTCTATTTGAGCCGTCCATTTAAAATTTTGAAAATAAATATGTGGTCTACATCAGACCATGTAACACCCCTGCCGATGGCGGAAACGCCGGTATGCCACGAGGGATGTGTAGATAGTTCATAAGCTCGTGGGCATCTAATTTAAATCATCACACAATCAATTAATCAACCAAATTAATTACACAAAAATCATGTTCATCATGAAATTAGTTACATCAAGTACAAAAGAGATTTAGCTATCTAACTAAATTCTAATTGCTAGAATTCCTGTTATTTAGCTAAGTCCAAGAACCTAAGTGATGATGTCCAAAAGATGAGAGATCATCCTCCTCAACCTACTTGTCTTCATTCCCTGAAACATGTAGAAAATCAAGTGTCAACTACAAAGTAGTTGGTGAGTAATCATAAGTTTTTATGTATAAAAATGTTTTATGAAATGAGTATAAAAGTTTATAGTTTTTCTGAGAAAATCCACATGAGTACCTATGAGATAGTCCATTCCATAACCCAAACACATAAAACACAAACACATTATCACATATCTCATATAATCATATACAGTCATAGAAAATCATAGATAATCAACCACATAACCATTCAACACATCTCAAACATCAATATTCTCAAAGAGTATATGTGACAATACATGGAATTTATGTAATTAACATAAGTTAAAGACATGATCCATGGAGTGGAAGCAACCCACGTGACAATACATGAAACCAATGCAATTAACCGAAGTCAAAGGCAATGTTTCATGGAGTTGTGATAATCCAAGTGGCAATACACGTAATCATTGTTAATGACTGAGTCAATGACGATGTTACAAGGATATATGATAATCAGTGATAATTCATAAATAATGATAATCCCATAATATGAATATCATATTGATAAACAGGTATCATCCATGTGTTATCAAAATAATATTTAAAATTGGTATACATGTTTTACCTCCGAGTTTTAAAACAAAACAGTTTAAAAAGGGAGGTTATGAGAACTCACCTAAGTCCCTTGCTTTAGTATTCGTGTATTATGCGCGCTCGCGTATGTGAAAACACAACCACTCAACAACCTGTAATTATTGTACGTTTGTTTTCATAAATATAGGTGTGTCATCATAATTGAATATTCATAAGCGTTTGCTTCGGATTATTCATTGTGTCGCTAATTTACTTTATTTTATCTAAGTTAAAAAAATTCAATCCATATATTATAATTAACCACCATTAACTCATAATTTAAACTTGTTACTTTTAAATTATATACGGTTGATAATTACTTGTGATCTCGCATGTTCTCTTCTCATAGATAAGTAATCTAATAGAAGTATTATCTTTATTCGTACATGTCACACCCCCAATTTTCAACTAACGGAATCATACCGTTTGGGAACGTGACAAACCAGGATCTCAGATCATTAGACATAACGAAGACCTCTATATGAATTTCAAAACATACTTTGATCTTAAAAACATAATATCAGAGTTTTCAAAATTTGCGGAAGCGTTTTAAAACCAGTAACAGTTGTAATATGTAAATTACAAAACAAAATCCTCAAATGTGTAATTTAAACAATAAATGTAAAACATGCATGCGACTCTATCTCCTAGTCCATGCCAGCTTTGTTGCGCACCTTAGCGTCCTGAGAAAACATGTAAATCAAGTCAACACAATGGTTGGTGCATAACACAGGTTTTAAGTATTCACAATGTTCAAAACAACAGTTTGAATATCAAGTTTGCAGATAACATAATCACACATGCATAGTCATGATAGCTAGTCATATAAACTATTTACATAAGTGGTCGACACCGAAGCTGACGAATTGCCATGCTATAGCATGTTTTTGCCTTGCCACTATTGTCTAGCACAACAATAGTAAAATTGTGTTTGGTCAGTCAAACACCTGCGTAGATCCCATCTACCAGGTGAGGTTTGTCAAACCTAATAGATCTATTTCCAACTACCACGCTTTGCGTTACGACAAACTAAACGGTTCGAGATGTGTAAGGACTTTCAATTGCTATGTTGTCACATAATGTAAACAGCTAACTCATGCAAGTGATATGTATCTAAAAAGAGTTTGCACATGTTTTCTCCCCCAAAACAGTTTAAAATAAGAAAGGGGCCGTGTACGCACCTTTGATAGTTGCAGAATGATCAAACGCACTTAAACTCGCGTAGAAAATCTTCTACGAAGAATCTGTGATTAAACAATAACCTAAAGTTATTCGGAATATCGTTTTGTGCTTGAAATCACATACGTGTCAACACACGTATGTTAGAGTGTTAGGAATACGCATACGTAAGTACGCGTGTCTTTGAAATCGTTTAAATAAAATCACATACGATTTTATTTAAATAAACGTAATTATACGCGATTTCGTTTTCGGATTAAAATACCATTTTTATCATTCCAATTGGTTCGGGATGAAATTCTGGTTCCAACGCAATTCGAACGGGTTAAAACGGAGTTCGTACACGAAAGTTATGACAAAAATACTAAAATGGTTTTAATTTCTCAAAAATGGTGGAACCCGGGATCGAACCCGCGACCACTCCCTCACAACACACACATCCTACCACTCCGGCCCGCTAGGGTTTCGCATTAGACTTCCCAGCTTAATTGTTTTAACCTTCCCCCTAACCAGTTTCCCTTTGGGTATTATTACCGAAGCAAATTAGTTCCAATTGACCATGAATCCAATCTCGATAACCCGTAAAACCATAGGGCTTCGCTTCTGGGTATTCAACCTAATCTCTGTATGTTTTTAATTCGAAAACAAAACACTATAACCCTTTTAATTGATAGTGCACAGGTTCGAACTTTATCTCTAAAACCCACCATTCGATTTCATCGAATTCATCTACCTCAATTCATGAAATCATCAGATCTTCTTCAACATAGTTCCCCGAACCCATTCATGCCAATTAATTCGATTTTAAAACTTGTTTCTATCAAAACCCCCAAACCGTTTAACCCGAAGAAACCTAGAACTTGATCATTAACGATTCGTTATGATATTATGAAATTGAGATGTGCTTATTGTTAATCGGTGGGTTCTGAATCTGATAGCACCATTTGATTTAACTTTTAAACCCATCACGATCGAATCCCCCAAAACCGATTATGTTAAGAACCCTAGAAATCGAAATGCTATAATTCTATGTTGTTAGCCGAAATTGATTTGGGATTAACCTTAGTCGGCTATTTATGAAGCTACCCATGTAATCTATTTCGATTATTACACTGATTAAACAAGAAACCCCCAAAACCGTTCTTAAAACAAGCCCTAGAATTCGAACCTTATCAATTCCAGATCTTAGAATGAAATTGTGTCATGTGTATGCTTAGTCGGCATGTTTAGTGTGTGTAGGAATGAACACTTACTTGATTTGATAGCGAATTGATCTATCTCGACTTGATACTCGACTTTCGGCCAAGCTTCAATCCAATCCTTCTTCCCTTAATCTATTACTTCGAATTGTAGGATGTATAAGACTCTAATATTGCCGAATAAGGTATAGAAATGCTCAATTCGTAATGTTTCAGTCGATTGATGAGGTTTCTATTGACACAAGTAGCGGTTTCAACTTCTTGGTTTAACCTTGGAGTTAATTCGATCACTAATTGCAAAGTAACGACTGATTAATGATTATAATCATCAATGTGGTATTCATGAATGTTTAATTCAGTTTGTAACCATGTATTGATGTGAAATTCAAAAACCCCATTGATATACCCTACGAATTTTGACTTCTAAAGTCAAAATTGTGAATTTTTAAGTAGTTTCAAGCTTGATCCTTGCAAAGTAATCCTATTAAAACTGATCTTTCTTAATTCTAACCCTCAGGTTTGGTTTTGCTTGATTACCTAACATTTCGGTTAACAAAGTTGAACCGAAATTCCCGAACTATCACTAATTTGTTCAATTGGAATACTATTGGGCTCAATTAATCCATTTGGGCCAATTGGGCCAACCTTAGGCTCATTGGGCCTACCTTCTGTCCACTTGGGTCTCACAAAATATAATTGGGCCTATCTTGGGCCTTGAATTTGTAATTGGGCCTCCCTTGGGCCTCAGGTTTGTGATTGGGCTTACTTCCTATTCAATTGGGCCTCATAACTACTATTGGGCCTCATTGGCCTACCTTGGCCTTATTGGGCCTTCCTTGTCTTGTTGGGCCTGTGATCTAACCATTTTCAGTTAACAAGGTTAATCCGAAAAGTCGGATTGTCACATCATCCCCTTGTTGAAGGAATTTTCGTCCCGAAAATTAGCAACTGTTAGGAGTAGTTAGGAAACTACTTACGAGTTTAAATCGTACGTGTTAATGCGATTTGATCATTCTGTGTGCTTGTGTGTACTCACACACAAAGTCTAATGCTTGCAACATCACAACTCAATGTGATCGTTCAATGTGACTGCTCGTGTGTACACTAGTTAGTTCACCTAACTGTGACTGTTTGTGTTTGATCATACTGTGTTGTGTAACCTCACACATAATGAGTGTCTATAACTGTTTGTACTATGTAACCCCGCACATAGCAAAGTGTGTGTAACTAATCATGCATGTACTACCATAACATGTAACATATGAAATGTAGCACATAAAATATATAAAATGTAATGTAGCACAAATGTTTGTAACAAAACCAATTAAATAAAATGTTTGTGCTTACAGTTTGACTTTTGCAATGTTGATGTGTGAAGCATCACGTCATCCCCTTGTTGAAGGAAATTTCGTCCCGAAATTTAACGTGCGCTCTCAGTGTTAGCAGTAACTGTTTTGAACAGATGAGGATACTTCTTCATCATTTGGTCTTCCCGTTCCCATGTGAATTCAGGTGCACGTCTTGAATTCCATCGAACTTTGACTATCGGAATCTTGCTTTGCTTAAGTTGTTTGACCTCTCGGTGCATAATTTCTGTTGGTTCTTCAATGAATCGTAACTGTTCATCTACTTGTATTTCTTCCAACGGTACAATCAATGTCTCATCAGAAAGACATTTCTCTAAGTTCGATACGTGAAAAACATCATGAACTCCACTGAGTTCATCTGGTAATTTGAGTTGATACGCAACCGGACCAATCCTTTTCAGAATCTCAAAAGGTCCTACGTAACGTGGACTAAGCTTCCCGCGCTTGCCGAATCGTATCACACCTTTCCAAGGTGATACCTTTAGAAGAACTCGGTCTCCTACTTGGAATTCCAATGGTTTACGACGTTTGTCAGCATAACTCTTTTGTCGATCCCGGGCCGCTGCCATACGGTTCCGGATTTGAACTATCTTCTCTGTCGTTTCATGCACTAGTTCAGGACCTGTTATCTGACTGTCACCAATTTCAGCCCAACAAACTGGTGAACGACATTTGCGACCATACAAAGCTTCAAACGGTGCTGCTTGAATACTTGTATGATAACTATTATTGTAAGAGAATTCCACTAACGGTAAATGATTCTCCCAGCTATCACCAAAGTCAATTACACAAGCTCGTAACATATCCTCGAGCGTTTGAATCGTACGTTCACTTTGACCGTCAGTCTGTGGATGATAGGCGGTACTCATATCCAAGCGAGTCCCCAATGACTTATGAAGTGATTTCCAAAAGTTGGAAGTAAATCGAGCATCCCGATCTGATATGATGGAAATTGGCACGCCATGTCGTGCTACCACTTCCTTGATGTAAATGCGAGTTAGTTTCTCCATCTTGTCAGTTTCTTTGATTGCTAAGAAGTGTGCAGATTTCGTTAATCGATCAACAATTACCCATATCGTATCACAACCACTCGGTGTACGGGGTAACTTAGTAATAAAGTCCATCGAAATCTGTTCCCATTTCCACATCGGTATCTCTGGTTGTTGCAGTAAACCAGATGGCTTCTGGTATTCAACTTTGACTTTCGAACAAGTCAAACATTTGCTAACATACTTAGCAATGTCAGCTTTCATATGAGGCCACCAATACAGTGGCTTCAAATCATGATACATCTTGTCTGATCCTGGATGGACTGAATACCTGGACTTGTGTGCTTCATCCATCACAAGTTCCCTTAAATCTCCATACAAAGGTATCCACAGTCGATCTATGAAATAACGAATTCCATCAGACTTGACATCCAACTGTGTTTCCATCCCTCGTAAAGATTCCTGTACCAAGTTTTCCGTTTTCAAGGCCTCGAGCTGAGCACTGCGTACCCTGTCAGGTAAGTCAGTATGTATTGTCATCATAAGTGCGCGAACCCGTCTTGTTCCTGTTGTGTCTTTTCTGCTCAGAGCGTCAGCTACTACATTAGCTTTTCCCGGGTGATACTTAATCGCGCATTCGTAGTCGTTCAACAACTCAACCCATCGTCGTTGCCTCATATTAAGCTCCTTCTGATCAAAGATATGTTGCAAACTCTTATGATCAGTGTAAATAGTACACTTAGTTCCATACAGATAATGCCTCCAAATCTTCAAAGCGAAAACCACTGCTCCTAACTCCAAGTCATGAGTAGTGTAATTCTTTTCATGTGGTCGGAGTTGCCTTGAAGCATAAGCAATCACTTTATCACGTTGCATCAACACACATCCCAAACCCTGTGCAGATGCATCGCAATACACCACAAAGTCTTCTGTTCCTTCCGGTAAGGACAGAATCGGTGCACTGCAGAGTTTCTGTTTCAATAACTGGAATGCAGTTTCCTGTTTATCCGTCCAGTTATACTTCGTTCCCTTATGCGTAAGAGCTGTAAGTGGTTGAGCGATTTTTGAGAATCCCTCAATGAATCGTCGGTAATAACCCGCCAAACCAAGGAATTGTCGTACCTCGGTAGGGGTCTTTGGCGCTTCCCAATTCTTAATCGCTTCAATCTTTGCTGGATCAACATGTATGCCCTTTTCATTGACTATATGTCCCAAGAATTGTACTTCTCGCATCCAGAAATCACATTTCGAGAACTTAGCGTACAATTGTTCCTGTTTCAGTAATTCTAGTAGCAATCGGAGATGTTCAGCGTGCTCCTCCTTAGTCTGAGAATAGATGAGAATGTCATCAATGAAAACAATGACAAACTTATCGAGATAAGGTTTACAAACACGATTCATGAGATCCATGAATACAGCTGGAGCGTTTGTCAACCCAAAGGGCATGACCAAGAACTCATAATGGCCATAGCGCGTCCTGAATGCTGTTTTTGGAATATCCTCCTCCTGAACTCTTAGTTGATGATAACCCGATCTAAGATCAATCTTCGAGTAGTAACTCGAACCTTGCAACTAATCGAACAGATCGTCAATTCTAGGTAACGGATACCGGTTCTTGATAGTAACCTGTTCAATTCCCGGTAATCGATGCACATACGGAAAGTCCCGTCCTTCTTCTTAACAAATAAGACTGGAGCTCCCCACGGTGAAAAACTAGGTCGTATGAAACCCTTATCCAACAACTCTTGCAATTGTGTGGATAACTCTTGCATCTCTGACGGTGCAAGTCGATAAGGCGCACTAGCTATCGGTGCTGCATCTGGTGTAAGGTCGATTCGGAATTCCACCTGTCTGATAGGCGGTAATCCCGGCAAGTCTTCTGGAAATACCTCCGGAAATTCACAAACTACTGGTATATCTTCAATCTTCTTCTCAGCTACCGGCTTTTCAGTTATAAGTGCTATAACTGCCGTATGACCTTTCCGCAGACATTTGTGTGCTTTCATACAAGATGTGAGACACAGTGGCGTACTACTCTTCTCGCCTTGTACATACAATGTCTCTCCCTGCGGAAGAGGTATGCGAACAATCTTTTCATGGCATACGATTTCAGCCTGGTTTTTGGACAACCAGTCCATGCCAATAACTACATCAAAACTGCCTAAGGCAATAGGCATAAGATCAATTTCTAATGTTTGACCCATCAAATCAAGGATACATCCCTTAAAAATATTTTCCACTACAATCAACTTACCGTCAGCTAATTCCACAGTGTATGGACTATCTAATGTAGTGGAACTAACATTTAGCAATTTAGCTAGTGAACTAGATACAAAACTCCGATCGGCACCAGTGTCAAATAACATAGAGGCATAGTGATTATTTAAGAGGAACGTACCCGTAACAATGTTGGGATCCTCCCGTGCTTGACGTCCTCCAATCACAAACGCCCTGCCCCTAGCACCATTGTTGTTGTTGTTATTGTTATTGTTGTTGTTGGTGCCATTACCATTACCGTTGCCATTCCCATTTGCATTATTATTCTCCCCGCCTTTCTTGAGTTGTGGGCAATCTTTCTTAAAGTGCCCCATCTTGCCACACTCAAAACAACCCTTCTGTGCATTGTTTTGATTATTATTCTGGTTGTTGTGATTGTTTTGTAGCTCCCCGCGACAATCCTTAGCCGCATGTCCAATCTTGCCACACCTTTGACACCTAGCTCTATCACACTGATTACCGGCATGATGAAACCCAAACCTGTTGCACTTGGGGTGTTTACCAATATAACCCCCCGATGATGACGATTGCTGACCACTGCTTGAATTATGATAAGACTTGTTTGAGTCTTGCTTCCGGTTTTGCTGATATGATTGTTGGTTGTGACCCTTGGAGTTGTTACCTTCCCACTTTCTTTTATGGTCTCTCACCTGGGTAGCAGATGTTCGTTTAGGCAGAGTCCCCTGTAATACTACCTGATCAGTAAGCTGATGCGCTAAACGAACAGCTTGTTGGATGGTGGTGGGATTTGCTGAAGTAACTAACCCCTGGATCTGAGGCACTAGTCCTCCAATGTATCTTTCAATCCACTTGCTGGCTGGAGTAGCCATGTGTGGTAGAAGTATGGCCAACTCATGTGACCGGGTCGTGTACTCTTCAATATTTGATCCCTCCATCTTGAGGTGCCAGTATTCTTCCTCTAATTTTTGCATCTCACTACGAGGACAGTACTCCTCCTGCATTAAAGTTTTGAAGCCATTCCAAGTCAAGGCATTAGCCTCACCCAATCCCAAAGTCTGAACATTTGAGTTCCACCAAGTCAAAGCTGGACCCTCCAATGTTCCTGTAGCATACTTCACCTTGCTTTCATCAGGACAGTTGCACATCTCAAACACAGATTCCGCCTTTTCAATCCATCGAAGGAGTCCTATGGCCCCCTCCGACCCTTTGAAATTGTGTGGCTTACAGTCCAAGAACATCTTGAACGTGCATAACTGTGGGTTAACCAGTCCCCCTGCCGGACCCTGTGGCCCTGTGGTGTGTGTCTGAGCATATTGTGCGATTGCCTCTGCGACTCTGTTATTGATTAGCTCGTTGAGCTCAGCAACTGTCATGTGAACGTTCTCGTTGGCCATTATCTTCCTAATTAAAAGAAATGTTAGAGCGTTATCAAAATCCAATGTGACATGTGTAAGCAAACAACAAACACAACATGTAATAAATCAACACAACTGTTGGAAATAAATAATAGCTTTTCAATAGATAGAAATTTTGATTTGAGTACAATACTTTTGAAATCAAAACCTAACTTTCCAAACATCTAGTGTAGGAACACAACCCGTTCCTAATAAGTTTAAACAAAACGAAGAAACTCAATCATCCTCAACAGTGGATTCAGGATCAGAATCAACAACTGGTGCTGGTTCCTCCCCTTCTTCCTCTCCATTCTCCTCATCCTCCTCTTCATTGTCTGATGCTACTAAATCCTCTAAGGCTTCAATTCTGCCCTCCAGAATCTCGGCTCGGTTCTCTGAAGCTTCAAGACGACCAATCAAATTAATCATCTCATCCCGCATATCATGAACCAGATGGGCAAGTTCCTCTTGCCTCTCATTAGCATCCCATAGTTCCTGAGAGTTTTGTGCGATCCTGTCTTCTGCCTCGTACAAATCCTCGCGCAGTTTGGCGATCTCCTCAGCGTCAGTCCTTTGCCTCTTAGGCTCAGGAATATCCAATACTGGTGGTGGATGTGTAGAAGGTCCCTCAGCAGGGATCTCCTGAGTGCCCTCCACTGGCTCCTCCTCCGGATCCTCATCCGGATCCTCCTCCGGGTCCTCCTCTGGATCCTCCTCCGGATCCTCCTCCGGGTCTGAATCATCTCTCTCATATGGTGGAGGAGATGGAATAGGTGGTGCTGGTGATAATGGTGGTGCTGGAACTGTCGGCTCCTCATCCTCAGAATCATCAATGTAGATATACGGTGCTGATGATGAAGATGCCATGCCTGTTACATAATACCATATGTAAGTGCAGTGCCATGGAATGTGTAAGCAAGTCAATTACATAATGCCATATGTAATTTCTAAGTAATATGTGTAAACATATGTGTCTAATGTCTAACAGTCATAGTCTAAGTCTACAGATGCAAACCTAGTTCGCTATAACCAATGGCTCTGATACCAATCTGTCACACCCCCAATTTTCAACTAACGGAATCATACCGTTTGGGAACGTGACAAACCAGGATCTCAGATCATTAGACATAACGAAGACCTCTATATGAATTTCAAAACATACTTTGATCTTAAAAACATAATATCAGAGTTTTCAAAATTTGCGGAAGCGTTTTAAAACCAGTAACAGTTGTAATATGTAAATTACAAAACAAAATCCTCAAATGTATAATTTGAACAATAAATGTAAAACATGCATGCGACTCTATCTCCTAGTCCATGCCAGCTTTGTTGCGCACCTTAGCGTCCTGAGAAAACATGTAAATCAAGTCAACACAATGGTTGGTGCATAACACAGGTTTTAAGTATTCACAATGTTCAAAACAACAGTTTGAATATCAAGTTTGCAGATAACATAATCACACATGCATAGTCATGATAGCTAGTCATATAAACTATTTACATAAGTGGTCGACACCGAAGCTGACGAATTGCCATGCTATAGCATGTTTTTGCCTTGCCACTATTGTCTAGCACAACAATAGTAAAATTGTGTTTGGTCAGTCAAACACCTGCGTAGATCCCATCTACCAGGTGAGGTTTGTCAAACCTAATAGATCTATTTCCAACTACCACGCTTTGCGTTACGGCAAACTAAACGGTTCGAGATGTGTAAGGACTTTCAATTGCTATGTTGTCACATAATGTAAACAGCTAACTCATGCAAGTGATATGTATCTAAAAAGAGTTTGCACATGTTTTCTCCCCCAAAACAGTTTAAAATAAGAAAGGGGTCGTGTACGCACCTTTGATAGTTGCAGAATGATCAAACGCACTTAAACTCGCGTAGAAAATCTTCTACGAAGAATCTGTGATTAAACAATAACCTAAAGTTATTCGGAATATCGTTTTGTGCTTGAAATCACATACGTGTCAACACACGTATGTTAGAGTGTTAGGAATACGCATACGTAAGTACGCGTGTCTTTGAAATCGTTTAAATAAAATCACATACGATTTTATTTAAATAAACGTAATTATACGCGATTTCGTTTTCGGATTAAAATACCATTTTTATCATTCCAATTGGTTCGGGATGAAATTCTGGTTCCAACGCAATTCGAACGGGTTAAAACGGAGTTCGTACGCGAAAGTTATGACAAAAATACTAAAATGGTTTAATTTCTCAAAAATGGTGGAACCCGGGATCGAACCCGCGACCACTCCCTCACAACACACACATCCTACCACTCCGGCCCGCTAGGGTTTCGCATTAGACTTCCCAGCTTAATTGTTTTAACCTTCCCCCTAACCAGTTTCCCTTTGGGTATTATTACCGAAGCAAATTAGTTCCAATTGACCATGAATCCAATCTCGATAACCCGTAAAACCATAGGGCTTCGCTTCTGGGTATTCAACCTAATCTCTGTATGTTTTTAATTCGAAAACAAAACACTATAACCCTTTTAATTGATAGTGCACAGGTTCGAACTTTATCTCTAAAACCCACCATTCGATTTCATCGAATTCATCTACCTCAATTCATGAAATCATCAGATCTTCTTCAACATAGTTCCCCGAACCCATTCATGCCAATTAATTCGATTTTAAAACTTGTTTCTATCAAAACCCCCAAACCGTTTAACCCGAAGAAACCTAGAACTTGATCATTAACGATTCGTTATGATATTATGAAATTGAGATGTGCTTATTGTTAATCGGTGGGTTCTGAATCTGATAGCACCATTTGATTTAACTTTTAAACCCATCACGATCGAATCCCCCAAAACCGATTATGTTAAGAACCCTAGAAATCGAAATGCTATAATTCGATGTTGTTAGCCGAAATTGATTTGGGATTAACCTTAGTCGGCTATTTATGAAGCTACCCATGTAATCTATTTCGATTATTACACTGATTAAACAAGAAACCCCCAAAACCGTTCTTAAAACAAGCCCTAGAATTCGAACCTTATCAATTCCAGATCTTAGAATGAAATTGTGTCATGTGTATGCTTAGTCGGCATGTTTAGTGTGTGTAGGAATGAACACTTACTTGATTTGATAGCGAATTGATCTATCTCGACTTGATACTCGACTTTCGGCCAAGCTTCAATCCAATCCTTCTTCCCTTAATCTATTACTTCGAATTGTAGGATGTATAAGACTCTAATATTGCCGAATAAGGTATAGAAATGCTCAATTCGTAATGTTTCAGTCGATTGATGAGGTTTCTATTGACACAAGTAGCGGTTTCAACTTCTTGGTTTAACCTTGGAGTTAATTCGATCACTAATTGCAAAGTAACGACTGATTAATGATTATAATCATCAATGTGGTATTCATGAATGTTTAATTCAGTTTGTAACCATGTATTGATGTGAAATTCAAAAACCCCATTGATATACCCTACGAATTTTGACTTTTAAAGTCAAAATTGTGAATTTTTAAGTAGTTTCAAGCTTGATCCTTGCAAAGTAATCCTATTAAAACTGATCTTTCTTAATTCTAACCCTCAGGTTTGGTTTTGCTTGATTACCTAACATTTCGGTTAACAAAGTTGAACCGAAATTCCCGAACTATCACTAATTTGTTCAATTGGAATACTATTGGGCTCAATTAATCCATTTGGGCCAATTGGGCCTACCTTAGGCTCATTGGGCCTACCTTCTGTCCACTTGGGTCTCACAAAATATAATTGGGCCTATCTAGGGCCTTGAATTTGTAATTGGGCCTCCCTTGGGCCTCAGGTTTGTGATTGGGCTTACTTCCTATTCAATTGGGCCTCATAACTACTATTGGGCCTCATTGGCCTACCTTGGCCTTATTGGGCCTTCCTTGTCTTGTTGGGCCTGTGATCTAACCATTTTCAGTTAACAAGGTTAATCCGAAAAGTCGGATTGTCACAGTACACACCTTCATACATACATCCATACATACATGCATGATTAATCAATCCACTTACATTTAATGAAATTATTTCGAAACTATTCCCATAAAAGATCAAGCAATTAAACTCAAAATTTAAAGTTATATTATTTAGAAAAGGTGGTAGATAACCTTTAACATGCATGCATTCGTGTATGTGTTTATGTGTGATCTTATTTCTCCATTATCCCAAATTTTAACACTTAGGTTCGTTAGTGCCCTATTTCCAGCGAACCTATGTTGAAGTTCAGCCAAGGTTCGGCTCCAAGAGGGGAAGGTTCGTTGCCCTTTAGCCCAGCCCAGTCTAGGTTCGTTTAACAGCAAGGTTCGACCAATGCTAATCTCCACCACCTATCCTAGGTTTGCCTCTCACTAGGTTCGCCTCCCACTAATTCGGCCACCAAAACTTAACCAGTTAGGGAAAGGATTCGGCTAGTTCTACTTAGGTTCGTTCCGTGTCTAAGGTTCGCAGGTTATATAGTTCGCCTGGCTAGGGTTCCTGAGCCTTGCTAGGTTTGGCTAGCTATTGGTTCAGCCACCCAAATGGGTTCGGCCATCCCCCGGTTCGTAGCTCACCCATAGGTTCGTTGATTCAGGTTCGCGTGGAGCTAGGTTCGCGACACCAAGGTTCGCACAAGTCCAGGGTTCGTCTCTGAAAAGGTTCGGTGGTCTGCATGGGGGTTCGTCCAAAACCAAGGTTCGGCCACCTTGGTTTCCCGCCCAAGAAGGTTCGGCCGGAATGCTGTGCTTCGAACCAGCCGCTCCAGCATCATCATCTTCATAAATTCTGTGGTTTATGAGGTCATCTATGGCTTCCCATGGCTCAACAATCACTCGACTTAGGGTTTTTAAAACAATAATCGTTCACAATGATGATGATGATAGTTATGGTATGTTTAAGTGTAAAAACAGAAAGAAAACTCGAGGTTTACCTCTATTTGTCGATCAAACGTGAGATTTTCTTGTACTTTCTTGTTCTCCTTGATCTTGTGGTCATTTAGGGCCAAGAATCACGTGAATCCGTCAAGAAACGAGAGAGATATTGTAATGAGAAGTTAGAGAGAGAGAATATGCACGTTTGTGTGTGTTTTAGAGAGAGAAAGGGTTTTGCAAATGAAGGAGAAGATGAAAGTCTTTTCTTTTAATTACCCGTGTAACCCCGAGTGCTCGGTCTCGTTTATGTCGCGATAAAATTTATAAAATGCTCGGTTTTACTCGTTAAACATTTTTAAAACGCAAAACACTTAAATAAATAAGTTTCGTTTTTAATAAAATGATTTTTAAATGAAATCGTTTAAGTAAAACATCACCGTTTATTTTCATTAAATTAATTATTTAAATAAATAATTCGTTCGTTTTTGTTTTAGGTTGTAATTCCTAATAAACGTTTTTAGTTTCATTTATTAATTTAATATCGTTTGATAGTATTTAATTATCTCGTCGAAATGCATTACTTGCGTACGTATTCGTAAAGATCGTCAACGCTCGTATCGTATCTCGATTTGATTTACGATTTATGGAATATCGTTTCAGAATATTATTCTCAATAATTATATTCGTGTGAATCGTCACCCGCGAGAATATATTTATCGAGTTAATATTTCTGAATTAACATTCGCGTTTTATTTATGATCGTAACCTCACAAACATGTAAATATTCTCAATATCATTTTTATTATTTTATTAACTTTAATATTATCAATCCCAATCCAAATCCCACTAAACTATATCACTGACACATCCATGATAGACCGAAATATGCATATGTATAGGGCATATGAGAGGTAGATCGCAACCTCCCCAACACCGTCCCACCGTTATTTCGATAAACCATGACCATGTGTCCTTGACTATGTTTAGTAACCAAACTACAACAAACTCCTAATCCCATTCATTCCAACCCAATAATCCATAACTGTGAAATGTAACTGCAATAAACTATCTGGTCCTGTTTAGTTGGGTTTCAACTAAACTCACCATGGTTTATGCATAGAATAATATATTCTCAATGTATACTAATAACAGTGATAATCATCAAATAATACATCATCATTAATAATTATAAATCTCAGGTCGTAACAGTACAATCGTACGAATGTACGGACGACCAGAAATACAGTGATGTTACAGTCTCCCCTAGTTAAAGGAATTTCGTCCCGAAATTGAACTTGGAGTGACCGTAGTGAATAAATGTGGGTACTTAAGATTCATCTGATCTTCTCGTTCCCAGGTGAATTCTGGACCCCGCTTCGACTCCCTACGTACTTTGATAATTGGAATTCTACTTCGTTTGAGCTTTTTAACCTCACGATCCATTATCTCCACTGGTTTTTCAACAAAGTGCATGGTATCATCGACTTGAATGTCATCGAGTGGTACCTGAAGATCTTGATCAGCTAAGCACTTTCTAAAATTGGACACATGAAACGTTGGGTGTACGTCACTAAGTTCAAGAGGAAGTTCTAACTTGTAGGCCACCTTTCCGATTCGTTCCAGGATCTTAAAAGGGCCAACATAACGTGGAGCAAGCTTACCTTTCTTCCCGAATCGCACAACGCCCTTCTAAGGCGACACTTTAAGCAATACCATATCTCCCACTTCAAACTCTAAAGGTTTTCGTCGTTTGTCCGCATAACTCTTCTGTCGACTACGTGCAGCTAACAGATTGTCACAGATCTGGCAGATCTTGTCAGTCGTTTCTTGAATAATCTCGGGACCAGTGATCTGTGATTCGCCGACCTCGGTCCAACAAATAGGTGACCGACACTTCCTGCCATAAAGAGCTTCAAATGGCACCATACCAATGCTCGTGTGATAACTGTTATTATACGAGAACTCGACCAATGGTAGATGCCTATCCCAATTGCCACCGAAATCGATGACACAAGCTCTCAACATATCTTCTAATGTCTGAATCGTTCGCTCCATTTGACCATCCGTTTGAGGATGATAAGCGGTGCTAAGATCCAATCTTGTTCCAAAAGCTTCATGAAGTGATTCCCAAAATCGTGCCGTGAAACGAGCATCACGATCCGATATTATGCTTAAGGGAATACCATGTCGGCTAACAATCTCATCAATGTAGATACGAGCTAACTTCCGCACAGGGTACGTCTCACGTATCGGTAAGAAATGAGCCGACTTGGTCAATCTATCAACTATCACCCAAATGCTATCCTTACCGTTTGCGGTTCGTGGGAGTTTGGTAATAAAATCCATGGAGATATTCTCCCACTTCCACATGGGTATTTCGGGTTGTAATAACAATCCCGAAGGTCGCTGGTGTTCTGGCTTGACTTTAGCACAGTTAAGGCACTTGGACACGTATTCAGAAATATCCTTCTTCATCCCAGGCCACCAGTACAAGGCTCAAAGGTCTTGATACATCTTGTCAGCACCCGGATGAATCGAGTAACGGGACTTATGAGCTTCATCCAAAATCATCATCCTAAGATCATCCCGGTTCGGTATCCACAACCGATTCAAGTAATACATCAACCCATCATCCTTAGTTTTCAATAATACCTCAGCCCCACAAGACATCTCATTTTTCAGGTTATCTTGAGCTAATGAGTGTTGTTGAGCTGTGAGAACATCATTATGGAGATTAGTGTGCACTCGAACACTATGAATCCGAACTTGACTTTTGCGACTAAGCGCATCTGCTACTACATTCGCTTTACCAGGATGGTAGCGAATTTCACAGTCATAATCGTTCAACAGTTCAACCCATCTCCGTTGTCTCATATTAAGCTCCTTCTGATTGAGAATATGTTGCAAACTCTTATGGTCAGTAAACACTACACACTTAGTGCCATAAAGATAACGTCTCCATATCTTCAAAGCAAACACGACTGCACCAAGTTTCAAGTCGTGTGTAGTGTAGTTATTTTCGTGAATTTTCAGCTGTCTTGATGCATAGGCCACCACCTTTCCCCGTTGCATGAGAACACAACCAAGACCTAGGTTAGATGCATCACAGTAAACCACAAAATCATCATTCCCATCAGGCAATGTCAAGACAGGAGCATCACAAAGTTTCTGCTTCAAGATCTGGAATGCCTCTTCTTGCTTCGGTCCCCACTCATAAGGTTTATTCTTTTGAGTCAAAGAAGTGAGAGGGACAACAATTATGGAGAAATTCAAAATAAACCGCCGATAGTAACCGGCAAGTCCAAGAAACAATCGAATCTCCGTCGGTGTCTTCGGTGTACTCCAATTCTTCACCGCATCAATCTTCGCAGGATCCACGTGAACGCCCTTTTCATTGACTATGTGTCCCAAGAATTGAACTTCTTTAAGCCAAAATTCACACTTGGAGAATTTGGCATACAATTGTTCTTTTCTCAAGACCTCCAAAACCAACTTAAGGTGTTTCTCGTGTTCTTCCTTCGTCTTTGAGTATGTCAAAATATCGTCAATGAATACAATCACAAACTTATACAAGTATGGCCTGCAAACACGGTTCATGAGATCCATGAAAACCGCCGGTGCATTGGTAAGGCCGAAAGGCATTACCAGAAATTCGTAATGGCCATATCTTGTTCTAAAAGCCGTCTTGGGAATATCATCATCATGTACGCGAAGCTGATGATACCCAGACCTAAGATCGATCTTTGAAAACCATGCCGAGCTTTGAAGCTGATCGAAGAGATCATCGATACGCGGCAGTGGATATCAATTCTTAATTTTGAGTTTTTTTAATTCGCGGTAGTCGATGCACATTCGGAATGACCCATCCTTCTTCTTGAAAAACAGGACCGGTGCACCCCATGGCGAATGGCTCGGGCGAATAAATCCTTTATCAGTCAGTTCTTGCAGTTGGCTCGCCAGTTCTTGTAACTCTGAAGGCGCAAGTCTGTATGGAGCTTTGGCGACAGGGTTCGCACCAGGTACTAAGTCAATTCGAAACTCTACTTGACGTTCTGGTGGAAGACCCGACAAATCATCTGGAAATACTTCTGGGAAATCTCTGATTACGGGAACGACTTCAATGCTCTTTCCTTTCTCTTTCTTCTCCACAATGTGCGCTAAAAATGATATACATTTCTTCCTAAGGTACTTGTGTGCTTTAGTGCATGACATCAGCTTAAGACCTTTACTAGAAGTTTCTCCAAAGACTCTTAAAGTTTCACTCGAAGGTAAGGAAATACGAATGTACTTTTCATGGCAAACTATCTCCGCTTTGTGGGTGGCTAACCAATCCATGCCCATGATAACATTAAAGATACCAAGATGCATAGGTATAAGATCAATTGGGAAAACGTGATCACTTAAGTTTACAGTACTTCCAATAATAACAGTGTCAATATCAATAGTGTTTTCGTCAGCCACCTCCACGTTAAACGGTTTATCTAAATATGTACGTGTTCTACCAAGCATGCATTCAAAATCATATGAAACGAAACTCCTATCGGCATCAGAATCAAATAAGACAGATGCATAAGAGTTGTTGATCAGAAATGTACCGTTGACCACATCCTGGTTGGCTTGAGCAGCTGGAGCATTCAGTTGGAACGCTCTGCCTCTTGCCACCCATTGATTGTTTCCAGTCAGTTTCAGGCATTGATTTCTGAAGTGACCCACTTCACCACACTCGTAACAGGAGGTACCTGGCGAACGGGTACAGCTGGAATAGGTTGAGCTTGCGGAGCTGGCAGTAGCGGTGCATGTTGCATCCTTTGTGCTTGCAATGCACTCCGACAAACGTTTGCAAGAAGACCATACTTGCCGCAGTTGTTGCAGACGTGACATGGAAAGTTAGGTGCATGGTGGTATCGGCAGGTATTACATTGAGGAGTATTCCCAACATAATTCCTGGCAGTAGTGTTGTTTGACGATTGCTGCGCAGACTTAGCAGCAGGAGCAGTGACCATGAAGTTCCTGGTCTTTCTCTTCTTGTTGCTGCTCTTTGATGAACTAGCAGCCTCAGACTTGACTTCAGTCTTTGTTTCCTTTGTAGCAGCTTTCCCTTCACCCTTATTCGTTCCTTTCCTAGTGAGTGTTCCAGCTTTCACATGATTATCAGTAAGAGTTGCAGATAGACGGATCGCAGCCTCAAGTGTTTTGGGGTTGCTCCCGTAGACAGTATCTTGAATCTACATAGGCAATCCGCCTATGTGCTTCTCTATGGCTCTCTCCAAAGGTGTCACCAGATGTGGCACCAGCATGCTATACTCGTGGAAGCGAGTATTGTAAATAACATTCTCCCCACTGTCTTGCTTGAGTTCCCAAAACTCAGTCAAGCTTCCTCATCTCGCTACGAGGACAAATTTCAGTGGTCATCAGGTTCTTGATCTCCGTCCAAGTCAGTGCTAGGTCAGCATCAACTCCCCTAGTTCGGTTCTCGCTATTCCACCAAGTTAGTGCTCTCTTTTGGAAAACACTTGTGGCATAGCGCACCTTCAGATTTTCAGGGCAATCACAGTTGATGAAGGTGTTCTCCATGCTCTCAAACCACTGCAGCAGACTAGTGGTTGTCTCAGAACCCGTAAACTTCAGTGGATTACAGGAGTTGAAGTGCTTGAATGTGCAAGCTGGTGGGTTTGCACCACCTCTGTTCTGAGTGAGAGATTGATTGACTTGAATCAGTTGATTCACCAATCCAGAAATAAGGTTTGCTAACTCTTGTATGCCTGAGTTGGCATTTCCGTTAGCATCTTCAGAGTTCATATCATCTCCGTTGTGACACGTGGCGGCATGTTTCTGAAGAGGTTAGAAACATGTTACTACCGTTTACAATGTAACTCATACAAACTATAATTAAATGAGTTCATTTAAACAGTTAGGATTACATATAGGAACTATATTTCTCTCCTACCTGTCATTAAACTCATAACATTTATCAATTTCCTAATATTATACTAAATGTCCTAGTTGGTCATAACTAATATTAGCTAAATATTCCTAAGTTCCATACATTCCCCACCCTATACCAACACTGACAACCTCCCGATGCAATGCAACAAGCTTATATATAGGGCATATGCAGGGGTAGATCGCAACCTCCCCTACACCGTCCCACCACCGTTTCATTGCACCACGATTATGCCCTTGTTAGAATTTAGGGTGTATCACGTATCTTACCGTAGTCTCACATCACCCACCTTATCCTAGGTAGGATAATTTCGAGTGAAGTGGTCTCTAGTTCCCTAGGACAATTAGGTTCGCCTAATGTCTAAGTTCACCTGACATCTAGGTTTACCTATTTCTAAGTTCACCTAATGTCTAAGTTCACCTGACATTAAAGTTCCCCTAATGTCTAAGTTCACTAAAAATCCATGCTAATCCTAATGTCCATAATTATCGCTAAGGGTTCATATCATCACTGAGTGCTCTTATTGTCACTAAGTGTTCATATTCTTCCCTATAATTTATTCTCATCAAGTGTCCATACCATCACTAAGTGTTAGTATCATCACTATGCGTTTATATTATTACCAAGTGTCTATATCATCACCCAAGTCTACAGTCCATCACTAATCGTTCATATTGTTCGTTGATCCTATACACACCACGTGTCCAATAAATGTGTCTGTTAATGAATTTATATGTGTTCATCAAATGTGATCATCCAAAGTGTCAATCCAACCAACCTTAACCAACATACCATCAACAGTCCATCAACCACAACTCTACAACATTTCCTAGTAATATCCTAATAATATCCTATGTTCCTGACACTGACAGACCCCCAATATACTACAAATGGTATATGTATAGGGCATATGCAAGGGTAGATCGCAACCTCCCTCACACCGTCCCACCACCTTTGTAGTATACCATGAGTGTGTCCTTGTCTAGAGATCAAGAGATCTAACAGATAATTCCTAAAGCAAGTAAATTCCTAAGCAGTTAATTTCTTAAGCAGATATTTTTTTCCCAAACGGGTAGTTCCCTTATTCCTCAATACTGACATCCACCCGATGTACTGTAAATGGTATATATATGTGAGGCACCACATCCCGGGAGTTCCCTCAGTTGGTAAACATCAAACCCATAGTCATTAAAACATATTTACTTTATTACAGCAGCGGAATTTCAGGTGATTACATAAAACATGGCACACACATTATACAAACATTAAACATAGCCCACACTCTAGACTTTTATACATAGCCAGATTATGCCAGGGTAGTTCTCGGGTTATGCCTTGAGCCTTCCTGCTATTCTTTATCAATACCATTCAACCTGATATGCATGCTAAAACAAGTCAGCTTTCGCTGGTGAGTTCTAAGTTAACTTTTCACAAGAGTAAATTATTTAAAATACATAAAACCTAAACATTCACTGTTGACCGAAATCAACAGTCTCAAAACTTTATATAACATAACATAATTCACAGGTATAATATACATGTCATCATAACATCTATCATACTATACATAAAACATTCGCCTCAACTGTTGACCTGAAGTCAACAGGCTTGTGCAGCACAAGACACCTCAACTGACGACCCGAAGTCGACAGGCTTGTATAAATACAAGACACCTCAACTGCCAACCCGAAGTTGACAGGCTCATACATGTATAAGACTTCCTCAACTCGCGACACAAAGTCGACAGGCCTGTTCTTTCACAGGACTTCTTAAACCATCAACCGAAATTGACGGCTCATACCGGTACAAGACTTCTTAACATACATCATAACATGGTTTACATCATTTACACCATCATATACATAAACAGTCCTTCGCACCGCAGTGCTCAAGTTTTGCCCAACCGTTGCCGGGACTTCCTTATCACATTCACTGCTCGACCTCGGTCGATGTCTTTCAAAAATCAATTCTTTCTCAACCGCAGTTGAGACTTAAAACATTCTTTACATCTCATCTGAGACTTTTAAAATCGTTTACTTCTCAACCACAGTTGAGATTTAAACCGTTATTTACTTTAAAACTTTCTTTACTGGAAATCATTCTTCATCTGAAAACATTATTTACCTGATCATTATCAGGTTAAAATCATTCTTTCATACCATAACTTTATAGCAGGCATAAAACATTCTTTGCCGTCACATATTCTTTTAACCAACCGTAGTCAGTTAAAACAATCATTTTCATAAAATAACATTACAACATGCATATCAGCCCAAAATGGTAAAACATTTAAAACAGGGCTATAAGAACTCACTTGATGTCTTACTGTAGCAAGATCCCTCGTAAACTGGTACTAACGATATAACTCTGCATTGGTTTGCATTAATTAGCTATCTATACTTTAACTTACAGATTAAATCTTTCTGAACGTTCAATGTCAAAGACTTTGCCTTGATAGTCATCAAACCGATATTAGGTTGATAACACACTTGATTAGTTAGAATACATCTTGGATTAATCAAATAGTTAATGTTGTTGATTGAACTGCTAAAACAGATTCCTAGACAGATTAATGGCTTAAAAATGACCAATCCTTGTTATTGATTACCCAGATATCATGAAATATCCCAACTTAGCATTAGAATAGGTGTAACAACCATATTTAACATACTAATCTGCCTGTTATCATAAACATCAGATGACTATTCCAATGAGTATGTTAATGGTTGTGGTTAGTTTGAAACACTTGAATTTCACGTTGCATGTCAAGGATTAATCAAACTAATCACCTATAGTGTCATAATCACATGGTTTAAACCATTATAACCATTGTTATGATTTCATGCAAACCGGGCATTACAACTGCTCAAAACAAAGATTTACCCGCTAACAATTCGAGTTTGTCATTTAAAATCAATCATAGCCATCATCTAGGCAATAATCAACAACCCTAACTATATCATTACGTTCAGAAACAAGATTTAATCAATCATTATCAATCTAGATGGTTAGAATGAACCATTACCTCTGCTGACGGATTCCTGCGGTTAAAAAAACGTTCTGGACTTGTATAAACGTTTCTTGATACGATCTAAACGTTCCAGAGGCTTCAAAACTGAGGATTCAGTGGTTTGGAATGGTGGTTTTTCGTGAAAAGTGATGATGTCGTCGACTATAAGGATAAAAATGAAGATAAGGCTGAAATCTTGACTTTTTAACCAATCTGCCGCTGATCGTGACCCCAGGCGCATCGCCCCAGCTCAGAGCTCCACCCGGGGCGTACCGCGCGAGAGCTGAGGTCCAGATATTTTTGTTCGCTCCCCGCGCGCATCGCCTGTAACCCTTACTCGTCGTGGGGCGTATCGCCCCAGGGCAATTTCGTCCGTTTTTCGACAGCAACTTCGTTTCGCGATTCCGGGCAATCCGTAACTCCGTTTCGCGCACGGTTTTCGCCCACGTTCACCATTTCTCGTACACTATCATCCTGTAATAATTTCCTTTATCAAATCATCGTGGATTTCAAGCACGTTCACATGTGCTAAATTTTTCGGCTGTTACAATATATAGGGCATATGATAAGGGTAGGTCGCAACCGCCCAAACCACCGTCCCACCACCTTTACAATACATCACGAGTATGTCCTTATCGAGTCATTAGGTCACAAGTAAGCAAATAATCAGTAAGCAGCATATATAAATAAGATGTATAACAGGAGTTCTGTTAACATGTAATAAACATATAAGCATGAAATCCTGAATATACTAACTAGTGTATGAAATAATTCATACTAGGGTATCCTACGGTTATAGACTAGGTAAACCATTTCTAGTAACCTAATTCCCTATAACCCAACCTCTGATACCAATCTGTAGCACCTCGGCCGATGGCGGAAACGCCGGGATGCCACGAGGGATGTGTAGATTGTTCATAAGCTCGTGGGCATCTAATTTAAATCATCACACAATCAATTAATCAACCAAATTAATTACACAAAAATCATGTTCATCATGAAATTAGTTACATCAAGTACAAAAGAGATTTAGCTATCTAACTAAATTCTAATCGCTAGAATTCCAGTTATTTAGCTAAGTCCAAGAACCTAAGTGATGATGTCCAAAATATGAGAGATCATCCTCCTTAACCTACTCGTCTTCATTCCCTGAAACATGTAGAAAATCAAGTGTCAACTACGAAGTAGTTGGTGAGTAATCATAAGTTTTTATGTTTAAAAATGTTTTATGAAATGAGTATAAAATTTTATAGTTTTCATGAGTACCTGTGAGATAGTCCATTCCATAACCCAAAGACACAAAACACAAACACATTATCTCATATCTCATATAATCTTAGACATTCATAGATAATCATAGATAATCAACCACATAACCATTCAACACATCTTAAACATCAATATTCTCATAGAGTATATGTGACAATACATGGAATTTATGTAATTAACATAAGTTAAAGACAAGATCCATGGAGTGGAAGCAACCCACGTGACAATACATGAAACCAATGCAATTAACCGAAGTCAAAGGCAATGTTTCATGGAGTTGTGATAATCCAAGTGGCAATACATGTAATCATTGTTAATGACCGGAGTCAATGACAATGTTACAAGGATATATGATAATCAGTGATAATTCATAAATAATGATAATCTCATAATATGAATATCATATTGATAAACAGGTATCATCCATGTGTTATCAAAATAATATTTAAAATTGGTATACATGTTTCACCTCCGAGATTTAAAACAAAACAGTTTAAAAAGGGAGGTTATGAGAACTCACCTGAGTCCCTTGCTTTAGTATTCGTGTATTATGCGCGCTCGCGTATGTGAAAACACAACCACTCAACAACCTGTAATTATTATACGTTTGTGTTCATAAATATAGGTGTGTCATCATAATTGAATATTCATAAGCGTTTGGTTCGGATTATTCATTGTGTCGCTAATTTACTTTATTTTATCTAAGTTAAAAGAATTCAATCCATATATTATAATTAACCACCATTAACTCATAATTTAAACTTGTTAGTTTTAAATTATATACGGTTGATAATTACTTGTGATCTCGCATGTTCTCTTCTCATAGATAAGTAATCTAATAGAAGTATTATCTTTATTCGTACACACCTTCACACATACATCCATACATACATGCATGATTAATCAATCCACTTACATTTAATGAAATTATTTCGAAACTATTCCCATAAAAGATCAAGCAATTAAACTCAAAATTTAAAGTTATATTATTTAGAAAGGGTGGTAGATAACCTTTAACATGCATGCATTCGTGTATGTGTTTATGTGTGATCTTATTTCTCCATTATCCCAAATTTTAACACTTAGGTTCGTTAGTTCCCTATTTCCAACGAACCTATGTTGAAGTTCAGCCAAGGTTCGGCTCCAAGAGGGGAAGGTTCGTTGCCCTTTAGCCCAGCCCAGTCTAGGTTCGTTTAACAGCAAGGTTCGGCCAATACTAATCTCCACCACCTATCCTAGGTTCGCCTCCCACTAATTCGGCCACCAAAACTTAACCAGTTAGGGAAAGGATTCGGCCAGTTCTACTTAGGTTCGTTCCGTGTCTAAGGTTCGCAGGTTATATAGTTCGCCTGGCTAGGGTTCGTGAGCCTTGCTAGGTTTGGCTAGCTATTGGTTCAGCCACCCAAATGGGTTCGGCCATCCCCCGGTTCGTAGCTGACCCATAGATTCGATGATCCAGGTTCGCGTGGAGCTAGGTTCACGACACCAAGGTTCGCACAAGTCCAGGGTTCGTCTCTGAAAAGGTTCGGTGGTCTGCATGGGGGTTCGTCCAAGACCAAGGTTCGGCCACCTTGGTTTCCCGCCCAAGAAGGTTCGGCCGGAATGCTGTGCTTTGAACCAGCCGCTCCAGCATCATCATCTTCATAAATTATGTGGTTTATGAGGTCATCTATGGCTTCCCATGGCTCAACAATCACTCGACTTAGGGTTTTTAAAACAATAACCGTTCACAATGATGATGATGATAGTTATGGTATGCTTAAGTGTAAAAACAGAAAGAAAACTCGAGGTTTACCTCGATTTGTCGATCAAACGTGAGATTTTCTTGTACTTTCTTGTTCTCCTTGATCTTGTGGTCGTTTAGGGCCAAGAATCACGTGAATCCGTCAAGAAACGAGAGAGATATTGTAGTGAGAAGTTAGAGAGAGAGAATATGGACGTTTGTGTGTGTTTTAGAGAGAGAAAGTGTTTTGCAAATGAAGGAGAATTGAAGATGAAAGTCTTCTCTTTTAATTACCCGTGTAACCCGGAGTGCTCGGTCTCGTTTATATCGCGATAAAATTTATAAAATGCTCGGTTTTACTCGTTAAACATTTTTAAAACGCAAAACACTTAAATAAATAAGTTTCGTTTTTAATAAAATGATTTTTAAATGAAATAGTTTAAGTAAACATCACCGTTTATTTTCATTAAATTAATTATTTAAATAAATAATTCGTTCGTTTTCGTTTTAGGTTGTAATTCCTAATAAACGTTTTTAGTTTCATTTATTAATTTAATATCGTTTGATATTATTTAATTATCTCGTTGAAATGCATTACTTGCGTACGTATTCGTAAAGATCGTCAACGCTCGTATCGTATCTCGATTTGACACATCCATGATAGACCGAAATCCCAATCCAAATCCCACTAAACCATATCACTGACACATCCATGATAGACCGAAATATGCATATGTATAGGGCATATGCAGAGGTAGATCGCAACCTCCCCAACACCGTCCCACCGCTATTTCGATAAACCATGACCATGTGTCCTTGACTATGTTTAGTAACTAAACTACAACAAACTCCTAATCCCATTCATTCCAACCTAATAATCCATAACTGTGAAATGTAACTGCAATAAACTCTCTGGTCCTGTTTAGTTGGGTTTCAACTAAACTCACCATGGTTTATGCATAGAATAATATATTCTCAATGTATACCAATAACAGTGATAATCATCAAATAATACATCATCATTAATAATTATAAATCTCAAGTCGTAACAGTACAATCGTACGAATGTACGGACGACCGGAAATACAGTGATGTTACAGACCATATTTTTTATTCAAATCCCAATTTTTTATTCAATTTAATGTGGACCTCATGTTTATTTTCATGATTCAAAATGGGTGGCTCAAATAGAATTTTAAGGATTTCTCTCGAAGATCGGGTTTCACATGATACAATTATTATATATATAGAGGAATAGGATGAAAGTACACATAACCCACTAAATGTATAATAATCCGAAATAACTCATCAAGAACAAACCAAATCTTTAAATTTTTTTAACATCATTGTAAACACATTTATAACACTTTTTATTTTATAAGTTTGCGTAAATTTATTACCGTTTGAGAGTTAACATTGTTGAATTTTTTATTTTATCAGAGTATACATAACCTGTTTGCGTAATTTTTTTTAAATACGACATGTGAGAAAAAAAACAAAATGCGTGTAAAATTAAAAAAAAAACATATGGTGTCTTGAAGCCAAATAAAATAATATGTAATTTATAAAATACGCAAAAAAATATACAATTTATAACTAATATAAGAAATAAATTGTTGAACTGAAGAAATGTTACATATCATGTGACACCCAGATTGTCAAAACATAACATTTAACAAATTTGCGGAATTTACAAAGCATGGTCCCAAAATATTTTTAAGTTACGTTGGTTACATAGCCCAACTAGTTCATACATAAACATTCAAACTTCCAAACATAATTGTTTGCTAATATTAATCACCCTTAGCCCATTTACAATGATATACAAAAATTAGTTTATCCAAAATATTAACTTAATACTGCAAGCTCGGTTCGATCTGTCGTATCCCGATCATCAATTTCGTAACCAAATCTACTTTTGACCTGAAACAACCATAAACAATCAAGTGTTAATCCAAAGGACTAAGTGAGTTAAACCCTTAACATCCCCATTCATAACCATCCTTACAGGAAGTGGCGTCTGTGGAAAGCCCAGTGGCGTCCCAGACTCCACTGTGCCCTTTTTGGGTGGCGTCTACAGAGGCTTGGTGGCGTCTTGGACTCCAGGTGGTGTTTTAGCTGGCATCCTGGATGCGCCCAGTAGCGTCCTAGACTCCACTGACAGATTTTGTCCAAAAACTACCCAAAACGCATCATAATTCGTTTTAACTCCCAATTTTGTTTCCAATCATTATCATACCACAAAATACATCCCATAATACTTTATGGATAATATAAATAAGTCCCAAACCTATCTTGGTGACCTTAAAACATGTGTTTAATATAAATCCCTTAATGGGTCGTTTCACCCAATCAAACTTCTACCTTTTATCATTTTTCATCCACACGGATGTCGATCCTCTTCAAAACCAATTCCATAACACCGTTTTAACATGTAAATAAGTTTCAAACCTATCTTAGTAACTTATAACATGTAAATACCATTTAGTCAATTAATGGTTCATTTCTTCCAAATTCATTCTTATCTATTAATTTCTTTCATTTATCATTATCATTCCGCACGAATGCGGATCATCACCAATACCACTCCATGGTGGCCTTACATCATCTTCCACACGCATATGGATCATCCGCTTTTTCCATAAGAGTATGGACTTATACCTACTTCCACACGAATGTGGATCATCACCCAAATGCCACCAAACTGTGGTCTTACATCACATCCCACACGAATGCGGATCATCAACCAAGCAATGTGTAAACTATACTTTGACATTGCATTGACACCAATATAAGTTATGCATACATCACATAACAAACAACAATCACCACAAGACACTATATCAAATAGTTCATATAATTCAACAAAACATGAATATGACTTATGGTTGCATATTCATGGATAGGTTTACTCACCTTGATCCTTTGTTCCACTTGGTTCAACCTTCTCCTTACCGGGTCGTTGGTTTTTATTTCCACTTCCTAGATCATGTAATCATACGTACACATTCAATCTAAGAATAATACACAAGAAGCAAACATACAACCCCTTGACCCATTATCACCATATTTGACTTTATGATAGTCAAACTCTTCTATTTCACCAATTCCCATTCTAATTTCATTCGACATTTGAAATTAAGTTATACACAACTATTCAATCATTTAGTTGAGTTTATAATGCATTTCCCCCAAGTACACCAAAACCTCAAATCATTTGTGTAATTAAGGTTGTTTGAGGCCTTTCCTCAAACACCTTATGTGCAAAGTTTTATTATAACACCCATAACATCAACATTCAACAATGTCAACATTCCCATTCAAATCATTTAAGCCATGAAACTCTTATTTATGGTTTTTCATCAAAATCACTGCACCTCTACTATCACACAACACCTATTCATAATCATTCATTATTGACTTTGTAAAGTCAAAGAACCCATAACCCGTGAAATCCCCAAAACCCCAACTCTAGGTTTTTCAATCTATTTTACATACAAGATGATTATTTAGTTGTTTTCTCACATTACTATCATCATCTCTTGGTTTGGGTTACACCAACAACCCAAAATTTGAGTTTCATCATCCTCTAACCATCCCCATATGAAGACCCACGAAAATTCAACAACCCATATGAATTTTATATACCTATAGTTGTGAAATTACAAGAGGAATCCAAATCCTAGCTTGCATTAACGTTTGGAACAAGATTTGATGACGAATTTGATCACAAAACTCAAAACCCTTGTTTCTTATCCATTGGTCGTCGATCTCCTTTTCTCTCCAAACCCAAATCTGGGTTTGACCAGCATTGACCAAATGTATATACTCCACTTTTAATTAAACTTTCAACTATTGGCAGTTTTAGGCCCTCATATTTCAATTACCCTTTTAACATTTGTTAATATTTACAAATGAATAAATATTTAGCTTACAAATCAACACATAACAACACAATTTAACTTAAAATTAAATCACATATCGATTATTTTAATAATAAGTTAAATTGGGTCGTTACATATCATGTCATAGTAATATAAAAGATTTGAAATAAAAAATTAATCATTGCTTATAGAATATGAAAAAACGTTGATTTTCTTACGTATTTTGGTTTTGTTCCTCATCTACTTTAGATGTATTATAAGACTATGTGTTGTCGACTGTGATAGAGGCATGAGGGGCACCGGTCACGCCCCGGTCGCGCCCTCCCTCCATTACATAGGGGCGTGATGGGGGCGCTAAGGGGCCAGGCGTGAGGGGCATCACCCCGTGATGGCTGGAAGGAAAAGAAAAAAAATAAAAAAAAATGCAATGTGACCGTTGGAAAGAAAAAAAAAAGAAAAAAATGCAATATGACCGTTGGAATATAAAAAAAAAATTAAACCACTATAAATAAACCACTCCTCTTAAACCAACATTCAACTCTATACAATTCTCTTTATAATAACCATTATTTTTCTATAAAATAACCCAATTTACAATAAAAAAATAAGTTGGGAGGAGAAAATCACGAAATCGTCATTATCCGATTCAGACGAATGAGCGTTCAAGCAACAGTAACATCCGTTGTAACTGATATTGAAGAAAACTCTGCACAAGTGTTACAAAGAAAAAATAAACCGTGATCGTAAAGGTGGTAACAAACGTCTCGTTCAAGATTATTTTAGTCAAAATCCAACTTACGACGAAAAGCATTTCAAACGTCGTTTTTAAATGAGCCGTAATTTATTTCTTCAAATCATTAGCGATATGGAAGAAAATTTTCCGTTTTTCAACAAAAATCAGATGCATTGGGTGTAGCAGGTTTCACACCATTGCAAAAGTGTACAAGTGCGATTCGACAGTTGGCCTACGACACATGCAGCGATTCTTGGGACGAATATTTACGGATGTCGGATAAAATTTCATGAGATAGTCTTTACACCTTTTGTAAAAGCGTTATCGCATTATACGGCTCACGATATTTGAGAAAAACCAACATGGAGCGACATTTAACAAATCTATGTAGTGCATGATGATGTCCACGGGTTTCCCGGCATGCTTGGAAGCATCGATTGCACACACTGGGAGTGACAAAATTGACCAACCGCTTGGCGATGATCTCATCAACGAGGCGATCACCACCATCCTACAACAATGCTTGAAGCGGTGACCTCTAATAATCTCTGGATATAGCATGCGTACTTTGGTGTTTATGGTTCGAATAATGATATAAATGTTTTAGATCAATCCCCGATATTTGACGACATATTAGACGGAGTCGCGCCGGGGTCGTCATTTTATGCTAACGATACGTACTACAAGTATGGGTATTATCTTGCGGATGGTATCTATCCTGACTATGCTACGTTTGTCAAATCATTTAAATGTCCTCGTGAAGACGATGACAAACAAAAATATTTTAAAAAGGCTCAAGAGGCGGCAAGAAAAGATGTCAAATAAGCATTCGGTGTACTTAAAAAGAAATGACATATGATACATAATCCATGTAGGATTTGGCACAAAAATAAAATTGGAGACGCTATGTATGTTTGCATTATTTTGCATAACATGATTTTAGAGGACAAAAGAAAAGTTATTTGCCAAAATTACGAAAAGGTCGACCCTCCGGTTGAAGAGGTTACACCGGAAGAAAGAGTTGAAATACGAGCTGAGATCCGAAGCAGAGAGATACATAACATGCTTAAAGACGATTTGGTTGAACATGCCTGGAAAAATCGAAGAGAAAATATGTAGTTTTTTTTAAAAAGTATTCAAATTTATTTTAATGTTTTTTTATTTTATTATGTAGTTTAATTTTTTTTATCATGTAATTTTTTTATTTTAGTTTGTAATATTAATTTTTTAATAATATCATGTGTTTTTTTAATTTAATATATAAATTGAAAAAATAAAATTCAAATAATAAAATATTGAATAAATGTGATGATGACGTGGAGTGATGGGGGAATGATGAATATAGCATGAAAAGACGATGTAGAGTGATAAGGGGGTGATGGTGTAGGTTGATTATATGCCGCCTACGTAAAGTGAGGGGGAGTGATGCATAACACATAGCCTAATTGTTTTCTGTTTTCTCCAATTATTATTGTCTTATAGTACAACTCTACATTACATTAAGTAAGACTTTAGAGTGCATCGTGTGTAATTACTTATTTTTTAATCATTTGATGCGGGGGGGGGGGGGGGGGGGGACACAATTCGAACCTCAATTAACGACATATAAAAGGAAACAAGTTTAGGCATGCTGATAAACTATTCATCAAGTTTGTTGGCTCAAACACAACCTCTTGTTTAACTTTAGGAATTTAACAAAAGAGTGTTTCTAGATTTACAGAGGGAATTGCTTTAACATTAGTTAATTATATTGATAATCTTATCATAGTTCCTCATTTCATGTCTGATCCTCGTGTATTTGAAATCACACAGCTCGTTTTTACATTTGAAAATTCGTTAAATCTATTGTTCTTAAACAAATTACTATTAAAGTTATCTCTTAAGTATGTCTGAAATAACTAAAATACTCTTTATAGTTTATTATTTAAAAAAATTGTAAAAAATTTAAATAATTATACCTTATTAATATGACTCCCACATCAAAATGCATACCATTATTACCATTGATTATCTCCACCACAACCCTATTGTCATCAACCTTCATACCCTACCATTATTGTGATTTAACCTCTAAATTTGATCTTTGTCTTAGGTTTCAAGCCTCTTCGACCCAAATCAATTTGTGTTGACCCACAAGGATTTTCTATTCATCTATCACTACAACCATGTGTTTATGATTTGACTTAGAATCTTTAAGGATCGGAAATGCGTTAAAACCTCATGTAAGATCAATAAAGTCTTGTTCTTTTTAACCAAAATGAGTTTGAAAACACTCCCCCCTAACGAAACCAATTAAACTTGCAACAAAAGTATATAGGTAAAATTAGCGTAGTCATGAAAACATATTTCTAAAATAAGCAATTTCAACATGTTATCTTTTAAACATAAGCAATCTATGGTAAAATTAGGGAATAAAATAAATAAATAAATTGTAAGTTTAAAATAAATAAATTGTAAGCATGTAATTTCTTTCTAGTTATAAATAAAATAAATTGTAATAAGCATGTAATTTTACACATTAGAAATAAAATATATGTAATTTTCTTACATGGAAACTTAAAAGTACAATAAATTCAATCAGAAGAAAAAAAATAATTAAATAGATCTAATATTAAGTATTCAAAAAATTCAAATACGCAAAAGCTTCTAAGCCGTGCTGATGTTAGATGGTTTGAAGTTTTTTGAAACAGTAAACCAAACCGTTTGTGGCGATTTGAAATATCTAAAACTGACAAATCGAAAGTTAAAAAAAAATACAACTGCAAAACCAAACTAATAATCGACTTTGATTTTTTCGATCAGAGATTTAAACCGAACCACAAACATGTTTTCTCTTATACACGTACACGCTCTCATGTCCAAGAGTCCCAAGCTAGAAAAAAGTACATTACTAAGATGGTCTCTTTAGTTTGTTAATATCACTTTTGGTTCCTATGTTTTATAAATAACTCATATGGTCTCAAACCTATAAACATTTGTGACGAATACAGTCTTTAAATCATCAAATTATCCTCACATGCTTGACCCAATTATTCTCACATAAGGATAGTATGTGGTACAAATGTTTAATGTTTGGAACCATATATATAATTTATAAAACTTAGAGACCAAGAATAAAATACTAGCAAATTACATGGATTATCTCAACAATTTAGGGACAGATTAATTGGTAGCCTTTTAATGGTTATAAAGACGCTACCTCTTAATGAATCATATCCTCTTAATGATTAAGAGGTAACATTAAAATGTAATCTTTCTGCCATTCAGATTTAAAGTTACATTTTTTTAACGGAGACGATCTTACATACCACGTATGTTGTCTTAACATGGCCCACCAGACAGGGGTAAAACTCGAGCACACCAGATGTGCGGGAACCCCTGGAATGGGCAAACCCTCACCTCCATTGGATCAGAGCTTGAGATTAAGCTATAGATTGATTCCCTCACTTGATGTCCTTTAAATCACCCTTGCCAGGATTCAAACCCATGACCTCTAGGTCTCAAGGTGAAACCTCAACCAGTAGGCTGAATCCGTTGAAGATACTAATTATTAAGAGACTACATTTTAAAGACCATTTTGAGACTACCTAACTACTAAAAAAACATAAATAACGGTCACGTTTATTCTTGAAAAGAACATGCACGACACCCATAAATGTGTGTATCACAGCTGCATTCCCGCACTATATTGACTCGTATATTTTTAATGTGTATTTATACGCCATGCAAACTATGCCACGTTCACTATTTAAGATATCTCACACCAGTCTCCACCATGCACACATCTTCTGACAATCAAAATCTTTAATTTTCTTCCACAAATAAACAATGAAGACTTGTTCCTTAACCACAAGACCCCTAAACCATATTAACCGAAAGATACCGAGAATCATACCAGTTTATGGTTCATCTTCATCACCAACCACCATCAACTGCAAAGCCATAATTTCGAATAATTCGAATATCTCATTTCGATCCTACTCGGTCATCAATGATTTTTCTTTACGTTTACATAAACGAGTTGTTCCCTATGATTTTGCGGTTGTTCGAGCGGCTGCTTCGGCTCATGAAGCCTCGGACGAGTCTACAAATCCGGCTGCTATTGGCAAGACTTTGCAACTTGCTGCCATGTTTGGAGTATGGTACCTGTTGAATATCTACTTCAACATCCTCAACAAGCAGGTTTGCTTTACTTTTGTAGGTAAACAAACAAACATACATACCAGTAAATTAATTAAAATGGTTTGGCATCTGACTTGCATAGTTTTAAATCTGCATTAGAGATTGATACCAAAAAAAAAAAACCAACATTTTTTTTAACATTTTGGTTGAAAAAGTTTCTCAAAATCCGTTTTTAATGTTAGAAATATACTAATTTTAGAAGGGCTGGCCGGCTGGGTGTACCAATAATCCTACTTTTTTTACCTTCTAATGTTAGAAATATTTAAAAAATATATATGAGTAAAAAGTATGTGCATGATGTGATTAAGAAATATAGATGATGTGAGTGGTGTAAGGATATCAGAACCCTTAAAAGTAAAACTTATAAAAAAATGAACTCACTTTTGAGATTTTTTTCAAGTATGACTTGTTCACTATTAAATTGATCTAAATAAGACGGCGTAATTTTGTTTTTATTCTTATTTTTTTTATTTTTGTGCAAAACTATCGAAGTTTGACAAATTTAAGTGGGACTCCAATTTCCAAAAATAAATCACAGGTTGTTAAGTGGGACTTAATGGTACCCCGGGATTCTTTCAAATAGGGTGTCTTGGGTTCAAATCTCTCTGGCAGCAAAAAAGGGGTCTTAGGGGGCCAGTGGGTTTTCCCAGTGAAGTTTCCTCCTAGGTGGTTGTGGTGGCTTATGGGAGGTCCACGTAACTAGACCTTGGTGACATGACCTGGAAACAGTGGACTCACACGATTGAGACCTTCACCGTTCAAAAAAAAGATAAATTTCGCAACTTTTTTGTGTAATTTTTACAAATTAAAGGGATTTTAAGTTAATTTACCAAAATAGCTTGAAGTACTTTTTAAAAAAAAAATAATAATTACTTTTTATGGCATCAAACATTTGTTATATAATATGCATAAATTTTTTGTCATGTTTGGCCCAACAGATTTAAAGACTAAAGCTAAGGTTTGGGGCCTCCAAAATCTTAAAGGTCCCGATTTTTAGCAAATTTTATATATTCATTGAACTATTTTTAAATTGATCCAAATGAAAAAAATTAGAATAAACAATACAATAATGTTATACTATATGCTGTGGTAGGTTTGAATTTTTTTTTTTTGTTAAAAAGATTAATTATATAGTCATCAATTTTTTCACTAATTTAAAAATTAAAATCTTCAACTATTTTTGATTCTTATATTCTTGATTTTTTGGATTCTTCATCTTGATTGATGAGACATTTTGATTTTTTATTATAGTCACTGATTTAATTTTTCAGTTATTTCTAAAATATTAATATTTCTAAAATATTAATTTAGCTATGTTAATTTCTATTGTTATATATAACAATAGTAACCACAAGTGAAAAGTGGGGTTGTGTCGCATAACTTCTATCCATTGTTGAATATTACGTGGGGTGTTCAAATAGAAAATATAAAATTGAAGATCTTCCATGGCAACTTTGACCATATCCAGTCTTTTAATGAATAAATAGACAGATTAAATGGGGAAAAAAATAATAATGAAAATATTTAATGAATTTGAATTTTATTATCTATAGGTTCTCAAGGTTTTCCCGTACCCAACTACGGTTACAACGTTTCAATTTGGGTGTGGTACTCTCATGGTCTTGATTATGTGGACACTTAAACTTCATCCAAGACCAAAAATTTATAAATCACAGGTGCTTGATTACATTATTTAATTGTCTTATAAATGTTTGAGCTTAATTACATTATTTAATTCTCGTATAAATGTTTGATGTGTGATGTTTTTCTTTGTGCCTAATGTGTTTTAAAGTGAGAGACGATAAAGTTTGCCAAAACTTGAAACAGGAAAGAACAAGACCATTCAGTCACACACAAACTTGTATCTATTTTTGAATGAAACAAGAACAACTTGATTTCTCTACTTAACTTCTACCACTTACATTATATGGCAAAAGAAAATAAAAGAAATATAAACCTACCCACTAAGCAATTACTATGAATTCATAGGCTACCCACTAATTCACAAACTACATGCTACTAACGGTTAAAGAAAGCTTTACTTTGTAGGCAAAATATGGCATAGCTTCAAAACTTGACCTTTTAAAACTTTTATTCTTCACTCCTAAATATGTCTGGCAAAATGGGGTTTGGTCGGGTCGGGTAATGGTCAAAATGGGTTTTACTTTGAACACTCGGTTCGGTTATGAAAACATTGCTCTGCATCTAACGTTTGACCGGTTTTATGTCAGATTGTACCTGTTTTAATGTTGGGGGTGGCACACACAATGGGCAACCTTTTAACCAACATAAGTCTAGGAAAAGTTGCAGTTTCTTTCACTCACACAATCAAAGCAATGGAGCCATTTTTCACTGTTGTCTTCTCTGTCCTACTACTTTCTAAGGTCAGTAATTTGTATAAATTCATCATGATTCATATTGGCATTTTTAAAAAGATGGGTTGTTATTTATGATTCTTACTTTTTGTATGTATATACACATAGAGACCAACATTATGGGTAGTTTCATCTCTTGTACCTATTGTGGGTGGTGTGGCATTAGCATCCTTCACTGAGGCTTCATTTAACTGGTTGAAACTGAAACCAAACCTTTAAGTCAATTCTACTAAAATACAATCATAGTTGACCATTTTGAACAAATACAGGATAGGTTTTGGGAGTGCAATGGCTTCAAATGTCACCAATCAGACACGTAATGTGCTTAGCAAAAAGTTCATGTCCAGGAAAGAGGTAAATCCTTGATTAATGAACCATCCATAATACTCTAAAGTTTATTAAAAAATTAACCAGAAAATTGTATTGTGTTTGATTATGTGATGTTGTATCAACTAGGGTCACAAGGGTGTCTCTAACTCCTCTTCTTTAAGAAAGATAGCAATGAACAATAATTGGTCTAATAATATACAATGCCCTGTTTGCGGTGTGCGCATAAAATGTATATATGTGTTTTCCGTCGAGTGACAAAAGTAATATTGCACTAATTTTAACGTTTTTTACTTAATTTTGTGAAAATAATGTTAAAAACATTGGGATGATCGGTTAATCAGACATCATGAGCCGATGTCACATTAGAAACAACATCTCTATTCCTACAAAGTAGATAAGGTTGTCTACATCTTACTCTTCTTAGAAGTTACCTTTGTTTGCTAATGATGAGATATAATGAGTACGATGATGTCTAATAATAAACAAGTTGACAAGGACAGGAAGCTTTGGACAATATCAATCTCTTCTCGGTCATGACGATAATCGCGTTTATCCTGTTGATCCCTTTTGCATTCTTCTTAGAAGGCTTCAAGCTTACTCCTGAATACCTGCAGTTTGCTGTGAGTATAATATTCATAGAAAAAATTAGCTTTTTTAGCCTTTCTAAACTTCTTTTTGTATAATGAGACTATGTAACATGTTTCTTTAGGCAAGTCAAGGTGTAAATGTAAGAGAGCTATGTGTGAGATCCATCCTAACTGGCATCTTCTTCCATAGTTATCAACAGGTACAATTTTAACTATAAATAAATAATTATATATACAACTAATTAAAATAATTAATAAAAATAAACAAATCAAGCTGAGTCAGAAAAGTTATTATAAAATGGGCTCAAATCTTCCTATACTAATAATTAATTACAAGAAACGTCACATGGCATTCTCATATTATTCCAAAAAATGTTATTTTTAAATATAAAAACTCACATTTAATGTTATTAATTGTTTACATAAATACACAAAATTAATACTTGATAATAAATATCATCTATGTTTAATGTTACATGTGTGTATTAAAAAAATTATAAATTTTTAAATTTAAAGTTTTTTAATATAAAAAGAGTAAACTGTCATTTTAATCCTTATGGTTTGTCAACTTTTGTCATTTTAGTCCAAATAGTTTAAATTTTGTTATTTTGGTCATTATGGTTTCATTTTATTGCCATTTTCGTCCTACTGGTTTGGTATTTTTTGTCATTTTCATCCAAAAGGTTAAATTTAATTGGACTAAAATGGCAATAAAATGGAAACCATAATGACCAAAATGGCAATAAAATGAAACCATAATGACCAAAATAGCAAAATTTAAACTATTTGGACTAAAATAGCAAAAGTTGACAAACCATAGGGACTAAAATGACAATTTACTCATATAAAAAAGGTATAACTAATATAATTATTTAATTAAAAAAGAATATAATGATAAAGAGTTATAAAATCACATAATTTTTCTTCACAAACCCGTATAATACACGGGTATATAACCTATCTTTACATATAAAGCTCCAAAGCCAAAACTTTGCTAATAAATAATGAGCCGAACCCAGCTTTAGGTTAGGCAAGCTCGGGCTTGGCTTGATTCCTTGCAATCCTATTTGCACCCAAACTTTGACTTATATGTAGAGATACTTAATCTGGTAAAACTTTATTTTAAAAATATAATTTTCTTTGGTGTTGTATATATTAATTATATGAATATTAGACTATAACAATGTGTCTTGGGCAGTAGGTTTCATACATGATTCTAGGAATGGTGTCACCAGTGACACATGCTGTGGGGAATTGTGTGAAGCGAGTGGTAGTCATTGTTTCATCAGTCATTTTCTTCCGGACACCAGTTTCTCCCGTCAACTCACTTGGTAAATTAAACATAAACTCTGACACGATTTATAATTGAAAACTAATATTAGTTGATAACTAAAAGAATTATTTATAGTAACTAGTTTTTTTATTTCAAAATTAAAGGAGAGAAATTACCCTTTAAACCATTAAACAGTTTTTTTTTTTCAAATAATTCTTTTTTTAGTAAATTGCATTTTTTTTTCAAATAATTCTGTTAGTGCTTAACGGCGTTAACAGAGAAAGGACCGAGTTTGCAACATTTGGAAACTTAAAGGACTGTTTTTGACATTTTGAAATATAAAGGACTATCTCTAAAATTTTGTGTAAACATAAAGGACTAAAAGTGCAATTTACTCTTTTTTTTTAAACAAGTTATTGGTTATCATTCGAATGTATCTCATCAACCCTATATTATATATTCATCTTCTACAAAACATTTAATTATGAAACTCATATGCGTTATTTCCAGGAACTGGTTTGGCCCTTGCTGGAGTCTTCTTGTACTCGAAAGCAAAGAGAATAAAGCCGAAGGCTGATTGACTTGTACCGCAAGCAAAATAAGTTGTACATTTCATACCCCATGGTTTCATTTTACATATGCATAGCATTGAGGAGCAATTTCTTTTATGTGAAAATAGTCTTCAAGTTATATAGATAAGGAGTTGAATCTGAGTGGAATGTACAATGGAATTACATGAGTTCATGTAATGCTCTAATTTGAACTTTAACTGATAAATATATATCTATGAGTAGTAACAGATTCAGGAATTTTTTCACTGAGAGCAAAATATTTTTAGGGATGTTTGACCATTTATAAGTTATCTAAATTTTTTTTTATTGTGTTCAGGTCAATTTGGTTCAGATTGGGTTGGGTTTTTTTTAAAAAAAGACAGTTAGACTAAATTTCACATGTGAAAAATACAATAATCTAAATTTGTTAAATTTGAGTTTTTAATTATTTTTTAAAACATATCCCAAATGTCGTATAGGGAGACTTTTCTAAGTAACTATTTTTTCACATAACAAATACAATTATTACTTAAATTCTTATCGCCAATCCGATTATGCAAATTAAGGAGGCGATTGCCAAATATTAAAAAGGATAGTCTAGATTTTAGAAATTTCATAAGTACGCCACTACCTATGAGCGAATTTTAAAAGGGGCAGGTTATTTAGACACCTCCTATGGATTACTTGACACCACCTAGGCCTATACGGGTCGTATGACCCTTTACGGGTCGTATGGGTGTCAGAATTTGTCAGACTTTGTCAGAAAAATGTTTGGCGGTTGAAAGTACATACGGGTCGTATGGCCCAATACGGCCCGTATAGTTATAAACTTATTTTTTTTATTTATTTTTTTCTATTGGGTAAAATCATAAATAAAAGAAAGGAATCTACTTTCTTTTTAGGTAATCACAGCAGCTGTCATTTCGTTTTTGTACTGGATTGTATCCATGGTTCTTTTGTACTGTAAAGCAGCTGTCATTTCGTTTTTTTACTAACTTTACCCCTATATTTGGTATCTTACACGTTAAATCTTTCTCTTTCTTACTTTTTTATTTTTCTTATTTGAGGCTTTACGGGTCGTATTGTGACATACGGGCCGTATGGGGTGTGTCAGACCTGCGTCAGCCCTATGATTTGGCGTGTCAGATTTTGTCAGACTATTCTTTTCAATACGACCCGTAAAGCTCAATACGGGCCGTATTGACTGGTGTCCAGTGATCCACCTTGGCGTCTCCCTAACAGGCCCCTTTTAAAATTCACGATTAATAAAAGGTTTCATTATGCGAGAGTGAATGGTAAATGAATGATTTATTTATGAAATAATTAAACAAAGTAAGACATGTTTAATAATTGATTATATTATTTTGTTAACCATATCCACACATATATGACGTATTAATTGATGTCTAAACTTCAAAAATCAACACAGATAACCTACTTTACAGGGGGGTGTTTTGTCTTCAAATTTTATTCTTAGTGCTTTATTATTTCATCATCAACATATTAATATAACTAAGAGCTTCTAGTCTAATAGTTATCCCTTTGACTTTCCTGTGGGAGATCACGGGTTCAAATCCCTCCCAAGGCGAAATAGGGGTCCTTGGGAGGTAAGGGGGTTTTCCGGTGCGGTTTCCTCCTGGGGTGGTGGTGGGGTATCAACGGAGGGTCATGGTAACCAGACCTTGGTGACGTGGCCTGAAAATCAGTGGTTCACACGTTGAGATCAAATGCCGTTAAAAAAAAACATATTAATATAATTTTCTAGTTATTATCTCTCTTACCTGGTCAGGAAGGATCACTATTAAAAAACTGCTAAACATGCATTTGTTACGGATTTAACATGTATTTGCTACGGCAAAACCTGTAACAAATGCATGGCTAACGCCTCATTTGCTATGGATTTGACATGTAACTATAAGTCTTGTCATTAATTTAGTTTGTTACGATATATAGTTTTGCGAAGAGATGTCACTATTTTAGATAAAAATTTCACTACAAAAGTGTTGGTTAGGATTCTGCTAAGAAATTTTAGTCACAAATTTTTAGCTACATGAATTTGCTATGTATTTTTAGTTAAGGATTTTGATACACGAGGCTCTTGCTATCATGGTTGTAAAAATCCCCGACTAAGCCGATTAATCGTTTGTCCCCTAAGGTCGACTAGGCCCAACTACCCGATGAAGCCGATTAGTTGGCCGATTAATCATGAATAATCCTGATTAATCTGTAGTCACAACCCCACCGACCGACTAGCGATTTCTACAACATTGCTTGCTATATATGGATTTCAATAGGGCTGTAAACGAACCGAACGTTCAGCGAACCGTTCGGTGGGAAGTTTGTTTATGTTCGTTCATTTAATAAATGAACGAACACGAACAAGAAATTCCGTTCGTTTAGTTAAATGAACGAACATGAACAGAGGTCGTGTTCGTTCATTTGTGTTCGTGAACGTTCGGTAACATGTTCGTTTACGTTCGCTTATGTTTTGTTAAGTTAATTTATTATATTTATTTATTAAATATGTTGTATATTTTTAATTTTTAGTTTAATACCATAATATTTAAGTAATTTTTAGTTTGATACTATAATATTTTAATTTATATATTTGTAAATGATTATCTCCAATGTTTAAGATTAAGAATGTTGATTTTTGTTGTTTAAATAATATGTGTTCGTTAGCGTCCGTGAACAAGCTAAATTCCTTAATGAACGAACACGAACAAGAATCTTCGTTCGGTTAGCGTTCGTGAACCGTTCGTGAACAAGCTCAAAGTTAAACGAACGAACACGAACAAGGGCTCGTTCGTGTTCGTTCGGTTCGTTTACAGCCATAGATTTCAATACAAGTTGGCTACAAAAATATTCTACAGTGTTTGCTTCTAATTTTTCTGCTACAAAGTTAACTACAGATTTTGCTATAGTTTATTTTTTTAGATTTTTGCTACTAGTTTAGCTCGAGATTTTGAAAAGTTTTCGTAAGAATTTAACAATGGAGTTTATTTGAATTATTTTGTAAATTAATTATTTTTTTCTATATTTTATTCTGTTTTTCTTATAAACTATTTTTCATTTATAAAGTTATAATAATTCATACACTACTTAACGAGTCACAACAAGTCTTATGAGTCATTATAACCAATTTAAAGAAGCATAGCTAGTCTTGTTAGATTTTGTGAAGATATAACGTGTAAGATTCTTTCATGAAATATTCACATGATCAACCATAAGTAGTTAAGTTTGACTTTGACTCCCGTTAAACTAGTATGAATTTTAGTTTCTTTTTGAACGGTTAAGTTTACTCCGGGCCACCTAAATTACACCTTAATTACATCTTTGCGTAGGATTGAACTAATGACCTCTCATTTTAAGAGGCAAGCCTCTACCAAGTGGGAGTATTAATTTTAGTTAACCAATATATGTTACAATGGGTTATATTGGGTTAACATAAGTCATAACGAGTTATAATAGGTCTTAGAGTAACCATAATTTTTAATAGGACAGGTTTAGCATGTTTATGTTCTTCATTTACTACGGATTTTAATTCTTATGGCGTTTATTGAAATATTTTTTTCTAAATAATTATTTTTCAGTTTTGCTACGAATAACATTATAATTTTTTTTAATTATATATTTCTTAAATTTTCCATTGATTTTCTCAAAATATTTTTCAAGTATCTCCTTTTTATATTTTGCTACAAATTTTATTATATATTTTCTAAATATTTATTTTATAAATTTTGCTACATATTCAGATATGATTTTTGTTTGCTATCAAACATTTGTAGCTAAATCGTAACGAAATACGATCGTAACCGATTCGTAGTTAATTTTTAGCAAAGTTGTAAAAAAAATCGCGTTACAAAATCCGGTAGTTGATGCATGTCTATGTAGTAGTGATCTCATTTTATTATTATCCATGACTATTTATGTGCCTAGAATGACCATTTGATGGAGGGAAATGCTCTAAATAGCCAATACAATTGAAAGAATTCACCTTTAGATAATAGTCAGTGTTGTTGGTATTCTTGTTTAGGAAACATTCTCTTCATGGAATTATAATCAAAGGAGTCAAACGTTATTTTTTTTTTCATTTAATGGAAATCTAGCATAATGACAAGAGAATGAAGTGGCCAAACGTACCTTCAAATATAAAGTATACCCTCATGAAAAAAATATTACTTTTTTATAAGAAGTCGTTGGTTTAAATTTGTGTGAGGTCCATTTTTAAGTCAAAAATGGTCTATCATTACATTATATTATATTATGGTTGAACCATTATGTTTGATTGATGGAACTTGTTTTTGGTTATTTAATTACACACACATTTTTTTATTTTAACACCCTACCGATTAGTACATCTGGTATATGCTTATAAGAGACGTATGACCTCCACTAACACCCAATGATTCGACATGATCCGTACGGAGCGTATAGACCTATTTGAGACATATAGGATGCGAATCAATGTCACTGACAAACTCTGACAAACAATGATTTCCTACTATACGCCTCATATAAACAAATACAAGCCGTATACGAGTGTGAAGGGTGTGGAGTCGATGTGAGAATAACAAAACCCATTATTAAATGTATCTTTTCTATAAATCCCCTTAGGAAACTTAATTTAGTTCTAACTAGCTTGTAGTCTAATGGATACTCTTTTGAAGCAAGGTTATGGGTTTATCCAGTTGTAGGGTTCTTTTTGGGATGGCTAGAGTGTCAAATCTGACATGACGGTTGAAATTCTGTTTTCGGTGTCGTCGTACCAAGCCGGTTTAAAGAAACTGTTTTACATGAATTAGGTGTCTATTTCATTCTTTTTGGGATGGCTAGAGTGTTTGTTCTATATCATCAAATTTTCTATTTCATTCTTGATCGTGAATGTGTAACTAAACTCTCTCAAGTTTCAACAACATATTTGAATTGTTTCACACTTGTGAAGTGTGAACTATACAAACACACATTGAAGACTACTCAATTAATTGTAATTTCTTATCTTTATTTTAATAGCAAGCAATTGTAATTTTATATCAAGAAATCACCAATAGAAGATGCATAAAAGAAAAAGAAAAAAAATGCATAATGTCAAAAGGCTTCAAACTATTTGTAAATATATATATATAGGATTGTGATCAAATAATAACTCACTCTTAAAGCAATAACCCAGATAACTTTGACAAGATGAAACCAAATCTTGGATTTTTTTAACATCATTGTAATACATTTAGAACACTATGTTTTTTATGAGTTTGCGAAAATTCGTCACCGTTTGAGAGTTTACATCGTTGTAAGTTTTGGGCCTAAAACAGTTACAATGCTATAAATCAAAAACTTACAATGATGATATCTTTTAAACGGTGATGAATTTTCCCAAACTTATAAAAGAACATAGTTTTCTAAATGTATTACAATTATGTTAAACAAAATTCAAGATTCGGCTTCATCTTGGCTATGTTATCAGGGTTATTGCTTTAAGAGTGAGTTATTATTTGAACATTTTCCTATATATATATATATATATAGGGAGATGTTTAAATGAGAACTATTTAAACTTAAGAACTAAAGAACCAATTTTAGCCACAAATTTAGAAGGGTCTGAAAGTAATTTCCACTATTTTAAAAGGAAATTACTTTTATACCCCTTAAAATATGTGGTTCAAAGTTAGTTCTTATGTTTCTTTGATATTTAATGGAATAAGTCCCTATATATATATAGGGCATGGAATTTTACATAACCAACTAAATGCGCGCTAACCCAAATAACTTTGGCAAGATGAAGCCAAATCTTGGATTTTTTTAACATCATTGTAACACATTTTGAACACTATGTTCTTTTATGAGTTTGTGTAAATTCATCATCGTTTAAAAGATAACATCGTTGTAAGTTTTAGGCAAAAATGACTTACAGTACTGTAAGCCAAAAACTTACAATGTTGATATTTTTTAAACGATGATGAATTTACACAAACTCATAAAAGAACATAGTGTTCAAAATGTGTTACGATGATGTTTAAAAAAAATCCAAGATTTGGCTTCATCTTGCCAAAGTTATTTGGGTTAACGCGCATTTAGTGGGTTATATTTTTAACCTTCCCCTATATATATATATATATATATATATAGGATTTGGTTCAAATAAGAACCTTGCTTAATTGTGGTAACCCAAATAACCATGCAAAAAATGGCCGAATCTTTGATTTTTTTCATGGTCTTTATTATATATATTTAGGGGGGTTTCTTTTTTGTGTAAAAGTTTTGTACTTTTCTAAATGTTGGGAAATGCAAATCGAATTTACACCGATGCAAATTCGATTTGCTTTGCGAATTAGCCAAAACACAAAAAAGAAACCCCCCTAAATATGTATAATAAAAACTATGAAAAAACAAATTAAAGATTATGTCATTTTTTGCTGGGTTATTTGGCCGTTACCGCAACTATAGTGGGTTAACAATGGAACCTTCCCATATATATATATATATATATATATATATATATATAGGGGATGGTTCCTTTGTTAACCCTCCCTTATAGCGTTAACCGCTTAACCCTAGCGTTTTTTGCCCGAATCTTAAATTTTTTTTTCATGGTTTTTATTTTGCAAAAATAAGGGGGGTTTCTTTTTTGTGTTTTTGCTAATTCATCACCGTTTAGAAGTTATTGTAAGTGTAAGTTACTTACACTTACTTACATTTCCGTATCTGATGCAGTAAATGTAAGTAAGTGTAAGTAACTTACACTTACAATAACTTCTAAACGGTGATGAATTAGCAAAAACACAAAAAAGAAACCCCCCCTATTTTTACATAATAAAAACCATGAAAAAAAAATTTAAGATTCGGGCAAAAAACGCTAGGGTTAAGCGGTTAACGCTATAAGGGAGGGTTAACATTTGAACCTCTCTCTATATATATATATATATATATATATATATACACGTTTATGGTAAACTATGGCCATAAATTATAAAAAAACACAAAAATAAGTTGATTCGTCTCCATCTATACAAGTTTACCGTACAAGTTGAGTACGCTTTCAAATTTTACCAATAAAGGAAGCTTTCGAGTTGGTGCAAAACCCAAATCCAAAACCATTAACTAATAGTGAGTAAACCATGACTTATTTAACCAATGGTTATGGTTTGGTTTTGATCAAATAATATAATTTTTAATAAGTTAATAGAATCTCGTAAATAAACTCGCGAATAAAAGATATACTAATCAAAATATATATAACCAATCAAAATATTTTATTTTTCAATCTTGTTTATAATCTATTTTATCTTTACCACTTATAGCATATTGTGAAATATATAACATCTTGAATGATATCATCTTTTATTCTAATTTTGTTGGTAATCATATAATCAAAATAAAAATATATTAAAATTCAACATTGAATGTCATCATAACATAATATATGTTTTTTTCCCTAAACGGGTCATTCCGCCAACCTGATGAGTTTGACCCAATCCTCAATCCTGAACCGTTTATATAATCGGGTAGGCATGTTTGACCTGAAATAGACCCGAACCTTTTTAGCCAAAACCCTAACCCAAAAAATTTGATGTTACATTCGTGTCGTATTCTTGTGTCCTGTCGAAAATTCACACCCCTAGGATATTTTTCCTTTCCTTAGGAGACCAGTGCAACTTATTACTTGCTTCTCGTACACTTACATCTCTTCAACTACTGAAATTGACCAATGAAGAAAAAGAATACCCTAATCCACTAGATAACAAGAACTTTTCAATAACACTATGATTCATTCAACCTGCATTCGAAGATCTGAGCCTGTGAATTCCATGTCTGTTTAGGATTGCCGTGATTTTGCTAGCTCGGACAACGAACTTTACGAAGATGACATTCGTTCGCTTCCCGTTGTAGCATTGCTGTTGATGTCAGGTTACCGATAATATTGAATAAGTAGAGATGTGTTGGAAGAAAAAGGGTGGTGGTGGCTGTTTTGATGTATAAATCTGCAACTACATTTCACTTATTAAATGAAAGCCGTAGATCAGTTAATTGGTCATTAAAATTTACTTTTTAGGCAAAAATTAATACTATGCGTGCAAATGTAATACTTTGTTGGTACCAGAGGTGGAACTTAAATAGTCTTAAAAAGGACGGAAGGGACGGAAATTTTAAAGTGAGGTCGAAATCAATAGCAAAATTAATACCTATAGAAAATTTTAACATATTGAGCGAACGGGAAAAAAAATTGGAGGGCCCAACATTGACTGCTGTCAAGCGTCCACTAGTTTAACTAAAATTGATTAATTAGGCCCATTAAAGTGAATCTAGCCGCCGTGTTCAATTTCCGAATATCACTAGAAAAAAACCGATATTTGATTCAATTTCAATTCGAAAAACACCAAGTCGAAATTCGATTTGAATTTTCATAATCGAATTCGATTCGATTCGATTCGATTCGAAATTCGAATTTAAATTATTTATATATTATTATTTTATATACACAGGTAGTATTATATTTATAAATTATGCTTTTTAGTTAGCTGGTCGGGTACACGTGGAACCAATTCTGGTTTTTGCGGTTTCCTTTCTAATTTGTCTGAAAAACTGGACCCCTTTGTACCCACCTTTTTGGATATGACCGGTTCAAGTTGTCGTTTTCCGTTCCACTTTTTTGCCCACCTTTATCTTATGCTACGCACTAGCTAATTATCTATTAGACTATTAGGGTTTGCAGTGGTCTTTATGTAGCAAAAAAAAGTTTAAGAACTTTAATTATAATCTACTTATATTCCATGTGATATCGATATATATTATACATGTGATAGTAACATAAATTTGACAAGTGGCATGCTAAAAAAATTATAATTTAGATATATCATCTTATTTTTTTGTAAAGGAATCTTTTTCTGTATTTTTTTGTACTGGCCTTTTGTTTTATTGTATTGTATTTTTGATTGTTTTACTGGATTTTTAATTTTTTTGTACTGGGTTTTATTTTTTGTACTACAATTTTTTTTTAATGAATTTCTGTTTTTATGTTTTTAACATGCTGCATGTCAAACTACTAGCGGTTTCTACTTTTCTTAGGCAAATCCTTTTACTATTAGATCGAACCAATGTTTTGAAAACCGGGCCGGACCGATCGAACCGGTGGGTGAACCGGTCCGGTTAGGGGTTATGGGCCGTTTTTGGGTGAACCAGCTGGTTGAACCGGTGGTCTGACCGGAAAACCAGTGATTGAACCTTTTTTTATTTTATTTTATTTTTGATTTATATATATTTATAAAATGTTTATAAAAACATCCGGTTCTTAAATCCGTTTCGACCGGTCGGACCTCTGACCGGTAAGGAGACCGGTTTGATATCCGGTCCGGTTTTGAAAACATTGGATCGAACCCTATATTATATATGATTTCTATATGAAGTCTACACATGTGTCATTTTAATACTTTATATACATACGTGCTTAATATAATATAAATTTATAGTGGCTTTCTTTTATTTAGTTTTTTTTTTTTAAATTGGACCATTTCTTTGAATTTTTGCACACTAGAGAGTGTGCAGTGTCCCCTTAGAAGAAAAAAAATATGATATGCTTTTTATGTTGAGTCTGTTTCAATCATATTTTGTACATCAAATAATCTTAGTCGTGTGCTCATCTTTTGAGTTCCGAGACCCATAACGTTCTAGAAATTTTATCAAGTTAAAAATAAAAAAATATAGATATTCAAATAAACAAAAACACAATTTCATTAATAAAAAATAAAACACAATTTCATTAGTTGTAATATAAATACATATCTAGACATAAAATTAGCAAATAAAATTAATAAATAAATAAATAATAACTAAAAGTTGCAACGCCAACTCCGTTTGCATTGAAGCACTATTGACAAGAGTGGTCCAGGCCAGTGGCGTACCAACCCCAAGCTTTGGGGGGGAGGGGGGCAGCCGCCCTCCCTGAATCTTATTTTTCTAGTAGTATATATATGTTAAAATTCTGATCGACCTCCTTAATATTTTGCAATTGCTCCCCTTAACTTTGAATAATTGGGCTTATGTTGAGAATTTAAGTGATAGTTATACTTGTTTTTTTATAAAAAAAAGGCTCCATGGATGTTGTTTTGGATATACTTTTAAAAATAAAACTCAGTAGCACCTTAACACAACGCGTGTTAAGCTGGATAACTTAAAAATTATGTGCATATAATGGATTCAAACGGATAATAAATGATCAGTGTTATATTTGATTGGAAAATTACTAAAAATTATTCAATCAAACTATTTGTTTAGTTACATTCACTTTAACTTGAACAAAATTGAAGTTTTTTAAAAATGATCCTTTTAAACCCAAACTAATTTTCCTTAAAACTCATCCTGGCTCGCATCCGTTTTGACCCGCTACCTAACACAACCAAACTCTCATATTTACCAGGCATAAGAGCAACTTTAGATATATTGTATTTTTATTTATGTTTTTATATATGAAATTAAGTTTGTTTACTTTTTTTAACATGGTCCGACTCGATTCAACCAAACCAGATCGGAACAAAGAGAAAAAAAATTATTATATATCGATTCTCAAATGACCATAAAAATTTTTCGCCCCCCATGAAAAAAATTTATGGGTCCGCCACTGCCAGGCACACCGTCATGTGACTCCACAAACATGTTGATAGAGCAACCTTTTCGTTCTTCCTGCATCAGGGTAGGTAGTGAAGCGGCAAGGACGGCCCTGAGAATTGAGGTAACCAGGATAAGCCGGTAAAAAAGTCTCTAACAAATTCAAATATTAAAGTAGCTAGGGTTATTTGAAAAAACCGAAACCGTTTAAAACCAAAAATTGAACCGTATTCGTAACTTAAAAAAGCCGAACCGAATTCTGAAAATGTTTTTCGGTTCAGTTCCCAAGTGTATCATAATTCGGTTTTCGGTTCGGTTCCTAACCATATTCAAATTCCGAATTTCGCCTTTTGGTTCGGTTATTAGTTTCAATTTTTTTGAATTCGGTTTATTCGGTTAACCAATTAAACCGAATCGAGATTTAAATTTATTTTTTATTAATAATATATAAAGTTGAATTTGATCGGTTTATTTGGTTTTTAACCAGTTTATTTGGTTTTTAATTGGTTTGTTCGGTTTTAACCAAACCGAACCACTTCCCGAATTTGGTCTGGTTTTCGAATAGATAAAGAAATTGAACAAGATTAAACCGAACTAAATAAACCATTAAGGCGTTAACCGAATCGATGAACACCCCTAGTTTAAAGGTCATCAAAGTAACTTTCTATATTTTAAAGAAAATAATTTTTTGTGTCTCTTAAATCTGTTTATAAATCTTTGGTTTTTCAGCCACTAGTTGGTTTTCATTTGAAAAAATCACTATATATACACATATACATAAAAAAAAAGTTGTGTCCCTAAAAAAGGCCACTGATGATATGCTCTTTTGTTTTGGACATGTTAGGGACATATTGGTCAGCCTTCGGTCTATACTCTAATGGTTAATAAGTTAATAAGTTTTTTGGATTAGCTTTTAAAAAATTGTTTGGATTAGTTTTTAACTATTCTATCAAAAAGTTAAAAAGACTTTTTAAAAGCTCCAAATTATGTTGTTAAAAAAATTACAAATTATAACTTCTTAAAAACAAGTTTTTAACCTTACGCCAAAAGTTAAATCAAAAGGTCATTTGGAAATTGTCAAATATTTTTTTAACTTATTGATTATAAAACCAATAAATTAATAGATTACATTCAAATAAAACCTAAACATGCACTTAAACTCTTAAAGTATGACTGGAATTAGGGTTGCACAAATCGGTTTTTTTTACCAAACCGGTTCGGTTTAGGAACCGGTCCGGTTTGGTCTACGGATGGTCAAAACCGGTTTGGGTGAAAACCGGTTCGGTTTGAAAACCGGTTTGGGAGATGAGGATGTCAAACCTATAGAACCGGTTTGGATAGGTTTGAAACCGGTTTGGAGGGTTTGAAACCGGTTTGGATATGTTTGAAACCGGTTTGGGTCGGTTTAAGAACCGGTTTTAAAGGTAAGATCCCGAACCTATGCCAAACCGGCGGTTCGGACCGGTTTGGATGGAACCGGTTTAAGAACAATGGAATACCGGTTTGTAAACCCAAACCGGTTTTTTTGCCCATGTCTAACGGGAAACATTTTAACTTCCATATCCCTTAATATGGGACTATGGGCTTCCCAAGCATTACTGGTAATGATCATATTATATGGGTTATTATGACCCATCCTGTTTTATGTTGGTTTTTGCCTTGTCTGCTTTTCATTAATGGAGAGTGGGATGGAAAGAGGGACGTTTCTAAAAATTGAGGTGTTCAAGATTGTCAAATAAAAAAAGGCTTATTAGCAAATTCAAGTACTAAAATCGGGGTGTTCAAAAAAACCAAAAATCATTTAATACCGAAAACCGAACCGTATTCCTAAATAAAAATGAACCGAATTCGGTTTTCGGCTCGATTCCTAACCGTACCCGAATTTCAGTTTTCGGTTCCATTTTTTTTTAATTATGTTTGTTCAGTTAATCTATTAGATCGAATTCCGATTAAAATTTATTATCTTGCTAATAATATAAAAGGTTGAATTCGGTTTATTTGGTTTTTAACCGGCTTATTTAGTTTTTAATCAGTTTATTCGATTGAATTTGGTGTACTCGGTTTATTCGGGTCGGTGTATTCGGTTTTTAACTGATTTATTTGGTTTTCAGTCGGTTTATTCGATTGAATTCCGTTTACTCGGTTTATATGGTTTTTAACCGGTTTATTTGGTTTTTAATAGGCTTATTCAGTTTTTTTAGCCCGAACCGAACCACTTCTCGAATTTGGTTCATTTTACGGATAGAGAAAAATACTGAAACCTGATTAAACTAAATAAACAGTTAACCACACCAATGAACGCCATAGTTTAAAGGGCATGAAAATAACTTCCTATACTATACATTAAAGGAAATTCTTTTTTATAACCCCTCACTCATGTGTATAGAAATGGTTTTTTAGTTCTCTCTAACTTATTTGTTCTCATTGGAATAAATCTTTATATATACATATATATCAAAAATTTTGTGCCCAAACAAATGGGTCCGGAACAGAGGTCAGGTTTGACCCTCAGACCGCCCATGGATGAAAAGAGTATTCATGGGCTGGGTTTGCTACTTATAAAGTAAGATATTGGGACTCGGTCAGGGAAGGGGTGATATCATTCTATCACTTTAAATACTTTCTTTCTGAGAGCCGAGTCTAGTAGTGAGGTAAGGACTAACGATTTCTGTTTCTGCTTTTCAATGACACGGGTTGGGACAGGTTTATGATTATATGGATCAATCACATTTGTTGCCATAGAAATCAAAAAGAGACTCGGTTGCAGGTTATTTCAGATTCGGATCGAGTCGGGTTTCGGATAATATATTTTAGATTCGGATCAAGTCGGGTTTCGGATATGCAAAAACTAGTTTTTTCGGGTCGGATATCCGAATAACCCGAATAAAACGGGTTTATTTGGGTAATTCAGGTTATTCGGGTTGGATAATATATTTTGAGATTTGAGTCGGGTTTCGGATAGACAAAAAGTTTTCAGTCCGAATAACCTGATTCGAAAAATTAATAACTCGTATCCGACCCGATGAACACCCCTAGGTGATTGGATGTTCGCTTGTTTTGGTGTCTTGTTTGGCTGGGTTCTCGGGCTCTTATGGCCCATTTGTGTTGTCAGGGGTATCTTGTGCGGAATTGTTGGTGGATCGGGTCAGACTTCTTTGGTTGGGCTACTGTCGCATGGGTTATTTACTTATTGGTGGAGTTTCCAAGACGTATCTCTTGACTTCTTGAGCCATATGGCAGAGTTAATTGTCATGGGCTATTGGGCTGGCTGATTTTGTGTTAGGCGATTATATCTCTTGACTTCGTTAGGTGGTAACGGAACTTGGAACGAAATTTAGGAAGGACCGGGGGCAAACTTATAAATCTAGGGGGTAAACTTAACATGTATTATATTTTCGGACAAAAAAATGCATAAAATTATACTACGGAGCGGAGCCCCCAAAATCCTTGTCGTTAGGAGTTGTATTAACATTAATGGAAATCTTCTTGTGGTGGTTAAAAGTTGTTTTTAAGTCCTCCTGTGTTCTAATTTGTTTTCTTATAAAGAAGGGAGGATAATGGCTATTTTACACTCACATGAAGGGCATGTGGTTGGTTCTAACGTTTAAAACTAACGAGGTTGGTCAGAAAGGAAAAACATACAATAATTTTAAACATCAAGGACGATTTTGGCCCTTTTTTAAGGAAAATGACATATACTTAAAAATACATTAAACATAAAGAACGAAATGTGTTATTTACTCTTATTTTTATTGTCTTTTTATTATTTTTATTGTTAATGTTTTGGGATTCATACTTTAGTATTAGTATTTAAGCACAATTTTAGCACACCATAGGCGGGCGATTAGATTATGCTTTATTTGGCGTAAGAGCCCGCATGAAGGAAAGGTCACTCCCTCGTCACACCTAAGTCTCCGTTACACACCAGACATGAGCCGGGCGTGATGGTAAAAGCGTGAGTGTGGTCACGAGAGGAAGAAACATGATGAAGAGAGGGTGGAAGGGGATTCAAAGAGGCTTGAGCAAAGTGTTGATAACACATATAAGATGATAAGTGGATGATGATAGTAATTTCATATGTGGCGCATACATGACTCATACGTGAAATGAAAAAAGGGTTATGGTTACACATAGTTTTACCATTAAGTGGTTTCTAGTCACTTCCTCCACTTGCAAGACGCTGGCTCAAACCTAGATCTACCCTCAACTGGTTTAAATGATTTTCTTTTTTGTTTGTTTTTTAAAAATATTTCACCTTTATTGCTTAACAAAATTTGTAATTATCAACATTTTATGCCGCAAGTTGCAACAACTATGTTATGAACATCAAAATGCAAATAAAAAACAAGTCGCGACGTACCAACTTCATATTCGAAAACATAGAAAAGTTATGTCTTATAAAATTAAATTTAAAAAAATACAAAGGTGGGCATTAAAACTTTTTACTAGCTGTAAAGAACAAAAACGTGTAGAATCGCTAACTGAAAAGAAAATCAACATAGTTAACTAAAAATACAGGGTAAAAACATTTATCTAAGCTGACTCTTTTCGTAGCCCATGCTCAAATTTTAGTAAGTTCAAATATGAGTTGAATCTGTTGAGTTTCTTTGTTTACTTTGAACTAAGTAAATAACAAAAATTATATCTTTATGTAATAGACTAATAGCTTATAAACAAAATATCAAAAATCATTTTATAGGTTTCTAGGATCTGATTGATGTCGAACGGTCAATCAAAAGATGCGTCTTAAGATGGAGGTATATGGGGGAAGTGATAGAAGACACAGGTCATGGGTTCGTTTCTTGATCCCACCCGGTTTTACCGGCCTTTCACCGTCGTGCCTTTGGGCGGGTGCTTGGGTCGGGTTTTCCCGGGAATTGGTTACTGGTGGGCTAGAGGCTCCGTCCGTCTGGACTAGTGGCCAGCTTGGGCATCCTTTAGCCATTGGGGGCCGCGTACGGAGTACCCGGCAGTTGATTAGTTGGCCGTTCAAAAAAAAAAGATGAGTCTAAAACCCGTGCCTTAGTCACCTTTAACTAGTAATGGTAAGTAAGATATTGTATCCAGTGAATCAGTGGAAAGTGATAATTATTTATCAATTGTCTTTACTAACTCATGAAAAGAAAACTTGACTTTGAATTGAATTATGAGAACTATTTTAAAACACATGACTTGATTGATGGTTTAATAAAACTTAACAAAATATGATTACTTCCGGGTTTAGGTTAGAGATTCACAATAATTTATATCAAACTTAAATGTAATTCCCATAAACATGCTTGATTAATTGATTTAATTGAAGTGATAAAACGGAACAAACGTTTAGAGACTTGTTTATTCACACAAATGTCAATCTAAATATAACAAGTAACCCGCAAATACCAATGAGTTTACGATGCAAGGAAACCGAAAACCGATGGCAACACAAAATCACTCAATCATAAATAAATCGTTTAAATAAAAAAAAAACCAATATCCAAACAACTAAGTTCAAACATAAAAATCAAAGATTTCTAACTAACCCAAGTGCCCGGAAGCAATCATGAAAAAACTAGCCTCTCATGGTGGAAATCAGATTCGTCATGGTGGATGATGATTTGGATGATTGGATCTTGAATCGGTCTTTGGAATCTTCGGGATGATTGGAGATGCTCAAAAGTGGGCAAAAACCTTGAAAAATCGCCCCAAAGCTTGAAAAGTCGGAACCCCTAATTTTGGGACGAAACCCCTTTTTATAGGTTTAGCCGCTGCATTTGCGAAGCCCAGATCTGACCAAACCGTAAGTTTCGGCCCTAGACCGTAGCTTACGGCCACGTTACGGCCTGAGACCATAAGCTTACGGCCTCTTTATGGCCTTCCCCAAAAAGTCTTTGTTTTACGGCCTTTTGACCGTAGGCTACGGCCTAGCCTACAACCTTACCAAAATTACCCAAAAATGTCCACTTTTTATCGTTTTATCTCCCCAGCACCTGAAACACATTAAAAACTCAAAGTAACATCGTGCTCTAACATTAAATGCTTAAAATAGCTTCATTTATTATCAAAACTCATGGTTAACTATACCCCGACCAACATCTATGGTTTTTTTACCAATGGTTGTTATACATTTTTTAAATTAACAGTCTTCTTATATTATTTTAAATGATCTTGCTATCAACAAATACATAAATAAATAAAAAACACCCTTTCTGATTCAATTACTCTTCTTCCCTTTCTGAATCAAGAACCCACATAAAATAATTGAACCAATTATTGTTGTCGGAGTTCAGTGATATATGGTCGATTTTTTTTGTTAAACTAGATGAGAGTCTCACTGTCAAATGATTTTTAATTGGTCACCATTGGAACCCACACGCCCATTTGTGGTGTACGTATATAATGTATATATGTGTGCATTCTCAAGAAACCAAAGTAAAATTACACTGATTTAAAGTTATTTTACTTATTTTGTGGAAATAACGTTAAAAGTGTTAAGATTGTTAACTTCAAACGATAACTTTGAACCGAATACTCTTTCGGAGCAGTCTCTTTATCCCAACTGGGATAGTGGTAATGTTTGTGTCCATATTTCCCTCTAAAAAGTGAGAATATACTTTGTAAGTTTGTTTGTTGGTTTGTTTGATTGAAACCCTCATATACTCCCTTACACAAGTTAAACCTATAAGTTCATTACTCCATTATGTTAGAAAATTCTGATAATACAAAACCTTGTATTGTTATTACATAAAAGCAAATCACGAACATTAAACTAAGCAATAATTGAAAACAACAAAATTATATTAAGTTGGAGGATTAATAAATTGTTGATTGAAGTTTTCAGAAGATTTAAACAAACCTCATGAATACTTTCACACACCATCAAAACTTTGTTATTCACCTCACATACAAAAGTCACCAAAATTATCTCTAAATGTAAACGAATGAGCAAAAAAATCACCAAACAAATCATTCGACTATCAAATCACAACCCCAACCGAACACAAATAAGGATCGGACCACGAAAATCCTTTGAGAACGATTGCTTCCGCGGAAAAACAATTTTCGGTGACCGGCAGGGCGGATGGAAGAAATTGTCACACCCCAACCTATGGCAGAATACATTGGGGTATGATTGTGATTGTTCATAACTCATGTTGCTACTTTGTAAGTTTCAATAGTTAATAATCCAATTTAAATCCAACATAACATCCATTCAAACATCCACATTGTTCAAAACAAGACAAACAATAATCCATCATCACAACTCAAAACCAAAGTAAATAACATCGTTTGTTTTATTAAAACTAGGTCTAAATAGCTTATGTGTGTCTTCATCCAAAGCTTTCTAACCTATTACACATGCAAAATAAGATTTGATCAACCATTTGCATAGTTGGTGAGAATCTCATACAGTTGATATATAGATATATAAAATAAGATGCAACAATAGTTTAATAAGAATTGTTCTAAATATATACATACTCTACAATGTTTGATGATATGATTTTGGCAATTTCACCTTTCTAACATAATGACACAAAGTCACTAAAGAAAGGCTACAAGTAATAATAAATGTTTTTGGCGATTTCACCTTCAATATAAACAATGACACAAGTCATGTTAATCAAAGGCTACTAGTACTAATGTATTGTATATTATTATTCCAATAGTAATAACACATTGATATACAAACAAGTAAGAAACACATAACATTCAAATATAATTCTAACTTAAACTATAGAATTGCATCATTGTATTTGTTTATGACTCTAGAAATGCATGTGTGATAAAACATGTGTAACATTCCAAAAATTACAAAAATGTAAAGAGGAAAGTATAAGAAAAACTCACATGCTTTTGTTTTAGAATTATCCAATTAGTACTTGCTTATGTTTAGGTATGAATGAATCACCAAATCAACCTAAGTTTATATCATAGAATATAACTTAGATCTTTCTAAGTATGTGCTTATGTTTGTCTATATGATTCTCCTTTAATTTGTGTTTTAAATAATAGTTTGAAAATGTTTTGTATATTTTGTGGTAAAATAAATAAAGTTTTAAATAAAATAATAAATAGAATAATATTTTTATAATTGTTTTCCAAACATAAAATAATAATTTACAAATATTAATATCTTGAATTTATAAACCCAGAATCATTAGAAAATGTCTTATAAATATTTATAAGTTTAAAATGATTTTAAAAAATGATATCTTTAAAAAAAAACATAGGTATGTTTGTTAATATTCTTGAAAAATTGTAGTTATATTATCAAAAATTAAATCTCATAACATTAAAATTATTTCCTGATTTTAAATGTTTTTATAAAAAATTTTATCTTTTTAAAATTTATTTAAAAACTAAAATAGCAACTTTGTTAAATAATAATAAAAAATTATTAAGAACTTCCAGAATATTTATATAGTTGATTTATAATTTCTAGAATTTTTCAGAATTTTAAAATTTTTTAATATTTTTATATATTTAAAACTATTTAAATAACATTTAAATAGTAAAGTAATATAAATTGAATCTGAAAAATTCCCAATTTTTTACAGATTGTTAGAAATATTATTTTAGAATTTTGGGAATTCTTTTAGAATTTTTGGAGTTCATTTGGGTAGTGAAATAATAAAAAGAAAAGAAAAAGAGGTTTATTCAAAAAGAACCAACTCAAAGGGGATTCAAACTAGGGACGTCCTTGTGGCCTGACATGAGACTTAACAGCTGGGCAGGAGGAATTTTTACTGAGATAATTTCCTTTTTAAATCGTTTAACCATACTCTCAAATTGAATATAGATTCATAGGAACCTTAATTCGAATTTGTGACATCCGGTATTTTACGAACGATGACTCGTAAAAGGTTAGTGTACCAAACTTAATTTATTTCATGCAATAGTAATTTAATATTAATTATTAAATTAAGTTTTTGGTTACCTGTCTAGCACAAAGTGTGTTTAAATGCATGGATTTGCATTTAGTGAATTTTTGAGATTTCGGTACCGTTCGGCGGTGTTTAAATGAATGTTGGTGATGACTCGGTTAACGAATTTAGTGTAATGCCTGGTTTAGCGTAAAATGATAAATCATAAATGAATAAATTAAGTTAACGATGAAAAACCGTGAATTTTAATGTAAACCGTGGAAATTACTGATAACCGACTTTACCAGTGTTTTTGCCGGATAAGATGGATTAAATTATCCGAATAGTATTTAAGGTCATTATTTTTGACTAAAATTTGATCGTTTAGTACGATTAAGTATTCTATTAATTTTAGAATAAAAATCAAATTTTATTTAATTTCCGGTACAAGGTTTATACACCGTAGGACTCAGAATATACTTGTTTTTACCTATGTTTTGTTTATTTTAATCACCTAAGGACATGTGTCCTTACACATGACAAGAGTAGGTTGAGAGGACATTTTTTAAAAATCTTTTAAGTCTCTTAAATCCCTAACATCATCATCACCTTTATCATCTTTCAAGCCACCTCTTCCACTCCCTCACTCCTCTCCTACCGTCAACCTCCTTTTCTTTTTCTATTTTCATCATTTTTGAAAGTTTTAAACCCACATTTATCCATATCTTCATCAAGTGGGTGATTTTTGGAGTTTTGGGAAGAACCTTGATCAAGAAATAAACCACTTTCTTAGCATAACTAAGGTAAATCTCTTCACATAAGTGGGTTTTATTTTATTTTTATTATTCAAGTTGTTCACCCAAAATAAAGTGTTTAAAACAAAAGGGTTTTAGTGTAAAAGATGATAATATGTAAGTGTGTGTGTGTAACGTGTGTGTGTGTGTGTAAGTTATAAAAATATATATACATATGTATGAAAAGTGACGTGAATGCGTATATATATATTTGGGTGTTATTGTCTTTCAAAAATATACATACATACATGATGAATGTTTTCATTTTAGATGGTAATTTTAATCACATGCATGTACATATACATATATATATATATGTAAGTATGTATGTATGTGCATGTGAGATGGTTACATGCATGTGTGTATATATATATATGGGTGAATGTGAGATTTTGCATGCATGAATATGTCTATATGTAATTTCTAGATACATGCATGTATACATGTATGAATATATATTGATAGGTATGACTATGTCATACATGCATGTATGTTTATGTACATGGTATATTTATATGTGAATGAATGTATGTTTTGATGTCATGTATACATGTGTATGTATTATACTCATGAATACATATATATAATATATACACATTAGTATATGTATAAAAAGTATGATGTACATGCATGATGGTTGTATAAGTATGTATGCATGGGTATGCATATAACTATTTATATAGTTATTAAATTTTAGTAATAATACTTATTATTATTTGATATTTTATGAAATATATCAAACCTGATTTTAAAGTCATAAAATACACAAAAATATAAATATTTTTGATATAAAATGAATAAAGAATGATTTGATAACTTGGCCATAATTTTATTACTTTAAAGTGGATGTTTTAATAAGATAAAAACTATAAAAATAGAGTTTTCTATAAAATAATTTATTAACAGATTTTAATCAGTAAATTATGGGAATTTATAACATATTTAAATTATAAAATCAAGTGGTTTTAGAAATGTAATGATATAACGGTTATTGAGTACCGAAAATACGCGTTTTTTGACTATTTTTAACATATAAAAAGAGTCATTTTATGAATCTGATTTTGATCAGAAAATTTATAAGTTTTTATGATAAGAATTTGTAATTTATATTGTATAAGTGTTGTAAGAAAGTATAAAAGGAAATATTTGAAAACTATGTATAAAAATGACGTAAAACTGTTGATTTAATGCAAAATTACGACATAATTTTGCGGCTGATTTTAATCAGCAAATTTTGTGTAAAAATAAATAAAATATACTTATTTTGAAGTATTGAAAATAACTTGGGACTTAGTGCAAGTCGATTGCATGAAGTAGTGTGGGTTACGTTGTCGGTTTTGTCGGTAAATACGGCGAAATTGTCATTTTTGGCAAAATAATAAAAATAATTAAGTTCGGAGTTAAAATGAATTTTTAACAAATATAACTTAATTATTTGAATATAATATGACTTTGAAAACATGATGCGAGCGGTCAGTATACTAAAAACAGAACTAAATCTAATCTAATTAACCTAAGCTAAAGACACCAAATCTAATTCTAGACCTATACTTAACCTAAACACCTAGTAATAATCGGAAAACCTAAACTAGACCGCTCCTAAGGCAAGTGTACCTGTCGGTGGCAGTATAGCTAACGGAAGTCCGGATATCGAACCACGGACACTAGTGTAGCAAACTAAACCTAGACTGTAAACTAAACTAAGGTAAAGAGGGGGGGGGGTTTTGGTGCAACTGACAACTTAATCAGACTGAATCTGAATAGTGAACTAAGCTAGCAACTATACTAAGAACAGCAACACTAAGACTGAAACTGAATCTGGAATCTGAATATGATGAGGAAACATGTGTACCTAGGCAGGGAATCAAAAGTGTGACAGATGCTGATCTGGACTGATTTATTAAAGATGAAAACTAGGATCTTAATGAACAGACCTAAAAATACCTAAAGGGGACCCAGATCAGATACCAGGCAACTCCAATAGAAGTCCTAAGTCTGTAATGAATATACTAGTCGATCGGGTATCCTTCCGGACTCCCCGACATGCATTTGCACTCTAACTGGTGGATCACCTCCCGGATCTCTCCACCAGTTTGCATCCTAAGATACTAGAGAGTCATAAAGTTGACAACTTTAACATGGATTAACACTAACACTAAGTAGATCTAAGACAACGCCCTCCCGGGTCGTTTAACTCAAATTTCCTAAGTGTAAGAGACCAACCATCTAACCTATCACCTCCCGGATTTCTAGGTTAGGTTACAAATGCAAATAACTATATTTAGTGAAGTCTAATCCTATGGAATGTGATCAACAACCCATAAACTAACCTAAAACACAAAGTAGTAGGCCTAACATGCATCTATGTGTGGAAAGACATTCCTAAACACATGTGGATCAAACATACACCAAATATAATCATTCAACATCTGTAATAATCATCAAAGTTTCAAGCTTTACAACTGATTACAAAGCATTCATCATCATTAAGCATAAATCAAGTCCAAAATCATCAAAGTTCACAACTTTATCATCCCAAACCTAGATACAACCATAGATCTAGCCACAAATCATAACTACAGTAGCTAAACAAGTCTGAACAAGGTCTACAAACATTAAAAATCAAAACTTTAAACTAAGAACATGAAAAGTAAAGGGAAATACTCAAGATCTAGCTCCTTCTTCACTCTAACAAGCCCTAATCAAGCCAAATACTCCATGGTTAAGCTCCAGCTGCTCCAAGGCTTGATTAGGGTTCCAAAATCGCAGAAGAAGATACCAAAAGCGGCTGGAATGCGATGCATTTATAGAGGGCAAGAAATTAGGGTTTTAGGGCTCAAAACCATTATCAGGCGTAACGCCTGACGTGGATGCACAATGTCAGGCGTTACGCGCGGGTCAGAAGGAAGCTTGCCGGCTGAGGATTCCGCGCGCATCGCCTGGGTTCAGGAGGCCACGATAGGCGTAGCGCCTAGGTCTAAATCCATTGATTTCTTCGTTTATTCACCCGATCTTGATTCCGACGCCCGTTTGCCTTCATTTCCGCTCCTCCGGGTCACATTCCTGCACAAAAACACTAAAATGTAAAAAGGAACTAGAATCGACTCAAAATATAAACAAAACAAACGAAAACTGACTCGAATATGTACGAAAACTGCTGTGTTAAAGTAACACATCAAAAATACCCACACTTAAACCTTTTTCGTCCTCGAAAAAGCTAGCAAAATGGAATCATAGATCAGGGCTTGGCTTTTATTTGCAAAAGGTATATCAATCCTAAATCCTTGTGTATTAACAACGATTATTGATATAACGGTCCAATCTAAACCCAAACACCAATTTCAAGTTCCCTAATCGTGATTTATTTATGTTCAAGTTAAATCATTCATCTTATGGATCCCATCCCTTGGTTAAAACGAGTTATCTTAATCCTAAACAACAGCTTTCAAGGCACAGGATTAAATCAGAAGACTTAAACCCACCTCTGTATGCAAACTTCCTAGAATAAGTTAAAATCTTAACCTAATGATGGAGATGGATGAAGGTGTGAGCATTTTGCCTTTTTATTCTCTCAATTTCTTTTTCTTTTACCTCACTTGAGCATATTACAGCACTGTTTCACTCGGTTATGAGCCGGGGTATGACAACTACTTTTTAGCTCTTATTCTCTCTTTCTTTTATTTGCACAGGCTCAGCTCACTTAGTGGATTGTGGAATTTATTTAGCGGGCGCCATAAGTCTCGGATTTATTTTCATAAAAAGAGAACATATGTGCCAGGTTTAAATTTTAAACAATCTAGGTTGTTAGTTTACAGAGGTTCCTTTATTCAATATTACTTAGTTTCCGATTTCCCGAATTTTCCAAGTCTTAAACCCACAAGAATCCTGAATTTAAGTTTTATTCTATCAAATCCTAAGGAACTTTCTATCGGCTGGGCCTACCAACAAATCCCAAATCAATACACAAGTTAGCCTATAAAATCCTAAGCCCTAATCATAGTCCGATCATCTTCCATTTATAAAATGCAAGCCAGAACGAGGACATTTTTCAAGACTCTAGATATATACATCCTAAAACTCTAAACTCAATCAGAAAATGCAAAATAAATAAATAAACAAACAAATATTTACAGAAAGATAAAAATAAGGTAAAAAGTGGAAAAGACTTAGCTGATCACACAATCATCAGCACGAGTGAGTCTATTCCAAAAAGAAGCCAATCACTGCCGGTCGTTTGCAAAAGAAATAGCCTAAGTCGTCGCCACCCGAATGTAATTGAGTACGAATGGTTAGAACCAGACTGCAATTTAAGATCTCAAACAAACCAACTAGATTAACTGAAAATAAAGAGACTCAAAAACTGACTTGAAAAATATTTACAATGACTCAATTTAAAAGAAAAATGTTTTTGTAAAATTTTTGATTTTTTTTTTTTGATTTTTTTTAATAATTTTTTTTTTGTGTTTTTTTAAGTTAAAATAATTACAAATTCATTATTTAATTACAAATTGTAATTTATTTTTAAAAATTTCAAAAATTTTATTCTAAATTACAAAGCTAAATTACAAAATTGACTTGATATATACAATGACTTGATTTTACAAAATTTACAAAACTAAAAGGCGCCAGCCTGACATACCCACACTTAGAACAACACATTGTCCTCAATGTGAATCCAGAACTGGCACATAATTATTAATGAAAATAAATATACAAAAGGTTAGCACGAACTCCCTGAAATTTGTAGACGTGTCGTAAATGGAGTTGCGCGCCTCTAAATATACAACAACACTCATACAATTGTTAATTCAACAATAAGATAATTACAATTTACAACACAACACAAAAGTACAACAAATTAATTACAAGTGTTAGATACAACATTATATACAAACATTGAATACAACGAATACATTACAAAAATGAGACAAATAATACAACCAACACATTATACAAATTTTACAATAAATATACACAACCAATGCACAACATAATATACAACCACAATAATACATGAAATAAATAAACACAACCACAGAACGAATAAATAAACAGCAGACATACAAAAAGAAATGACATAGATACTGTCCAGTTCAAATATATACAACGTAAAACAAAATACATAAACTAAACTAACTACATACTACTCCTCATCCTCATCCGTGCCCACATCAGGCTCGGTGTCAGAGCCGTCCTCGGGATCGGATGGAAGATGAGGATCTGGCAGACGTGGGATCAACTCAACCTCCATGTGTTCACCCAGGCGCCGGATGTTCGCATCTATCGTATCCATCATCTGATAGAGATACATAAGAGTCAGACGACGACGAACAGGCCGGCGGCCCTGGGCATCACGAGGTGGTCGCTCACCAACGTGCAAAATACGACGCGTGGATGGAGGCGGAACGGGGGCGCACGCACCGGGGCCGGCAGGATGGGCATCCAACGGGGTGGTCGGTCAAATGTGACCATCCCCGCTGTCTGCATATCGTACAGCTCATAAGGCGTCGTATCCGGGCCTCGGGTAACATGCTCGACGGGGTAAGTCTGGAAGACCCGGAATACGTGCGCCAGGTGCCCTATGTAAGGCCCCATGTCGAGGCGCGCCGTGCTGCCTCCACGGCGAGGCCTCGCTAAAGATGTAAGCAAAAGTGCAGCGAGGTTCGCCGGGTGGCGACCGTGGAGGCAATAGAGGCAGAAGAGGTCCATGGCGCTCACCTTGTCCTTGCCTGAGTGGCGACAGATCAAGGTGCTCCCTAGAATCCGATGAAGATAGCGCAGGAAAGGGTCTCGGATCTGGGAAGCCAGCTTCCGGTCGGTGTGGGGCTGGGTGGAGATCTCCCTCCAAAAGGCAGCGACATCGTCATCTGCAGCAAACCCGGGCCGGGCGACCCGGGCAGTGCCTCGGAGGTAGCTCTCAAACTCAGGAGCCGTCACCTGCTCCTGCGTGTAAAGCCCGAAGGCGACCGCGAACTGGGCGACACTCATGGTGTGAGGGTGTCGCCCCAGAACAAACGATACAGCTCCAGGATCAGTGAGGGAGCCTGCATCGTACTGGAGAGTGGATAGGAACTCCACTGTAAGCTCGTCATACTACAGCCAGCTGCAGCGGAGTACTGATGTCCACTGTGGGGACATCATCGTGTCAAACTCATCTATGCGCCCTAGCTGCTGCAGCACATCTCTCGCGTAGGACCGGTGCTGAATCGATGCTAAGTCGACGATGGTCTGCATCCTCGCGTGCTCAGGAGTCCCGGGCGCGAACTGGAGGAAGGTGTGCTCGGCTCGTCGACGAAGCTGCGGTAGCGGCGCAGGAGCGTCCTCCGGCGGGATGACGATAGGAGCTGAATAGCGGTACTGCCTCTCCCGTGGCTGCTGCTGCCTCCGCTGGGCCTGTGCCTCGGCCACGGTAACACGACGTGCTCGCTTTGGCTTGCTGCCCGATGTAGAAGCGCCTGCCATCTCTGCGATAATATACAACAAACATATACAAAAATAATTACAAAGTAACTACAATCCTAAATCCTAAGTTTTAAAAAAAAATGTTTATTTATTTACAAAGTTTGTTGGTCATGTTTTTGTACAATTTGGTTTATTCAATTATTTGTGATATACATATATACAAATTGTTATTAAATATATTATACAAGTTTTATTGTAAAATACAGTTAATTAATTAATTTACAAAAATTTTACACACATATATTACATACAATTATTAATTACAATATAATATACATTTTAACATTATTTATTTTACAAGTTTTAGATACATACTTATTAAAATTTATTTATAATATACATAATACATTTTCTATTTTACAATACGATTGTTTTTATTAACACTATTGTTGTACAATTTTATTTATTTAATTATTACAATTTATTTTAGTTAGACATTTAAGATATTTATTGTTTAAAATTACAATATATTTTTACAAGAGTTTTATTTAGTGCACAATATTTATATTTTATTTTATTTTTAGTTGTACATATAACATATATATATATATTTAATGTACAGTTACATTAGTTAAAATTATACAAACTTTTACATACAACACTAGAATTACAATTTTATATATTTTAACATAATAAATAATTAATTTACAAACATATACAATATACATTTACATTAATATTAGAAATACATAATGTACATACATACAAATAATTTATTTTATATATACATATATAATTACATTTATTTTAAGTTTACAAAAATATTACACTAGTGTACATACAAATAATTTACATTTATTTTTATTATTATTATTTCCTAACCTTATTTATTTTACAAAAATTATTTTATGTTACAAAATTATTGATACATATACATATTTAAATTTATTGTAAATGTACATAACTGACATTTATTTTGCAACAAGTATTAGTATATTTAAGTTATATTATTATATTTTTTTAGTATACATAATTTTATTTATATTACAAATACATATTTAAATTTATTTATTTTTAGTATACATAATTTTCATTTTTTTTTCTGAAACCATAATTTTTATTGTTTATTTGTTTTATTTATTAGCTATTGTGAATCTACTTATTAATAGTATTTTTTATTTGCTGTTTTTATATTTAAATTACTTTTTGGTTATTTAATGTATTTATTTTTAAATTATTCATGTTAACTGTAAATATAAGAAAATAAATTAAAAAAATAAAATAAAAAAAAAAACGAAAAAAAATTTGAAAAGGGGGGTGGTGTAACCGGTGCTTTTCCGGCCAACTTCCGGCCAACATATTCCGGTTGATCATCAACCACTATCCCCAAATCAAACCTAAACTACCCTAATCTAACTTAACCTAAAAATCAAAAACAAAATTAATCAAAAATAAAAAAAATTAAAAAAAAGAAAGGGGGTTACCGGTGGTACGGCGGCGGTGGTGGTGACTGTGGAATGGTGACCGGCGGCTGTGGTGGTGATGTAGTGGTGGTTGTAGATGTAGATGGTGGTTTACGAGAATCGGAGATGATGATGGCTCGAGATGAAGGCGGCGGCAGTCGTGTTGTGATGGGGGGGTTAGGGTTTCTGATGCGAGCGGATGATGATGGTGTAGACTGGGATGAGCGGCGGCTGGTGACTCCCGGTGCGGTGGAGACTGGATGGTAGTTGCGGTGGTTGTGTGAGAGAATGGGGGTTGACAGCGTCGGCGACGGTTGATGGTGACACCGGCGGTGCACGGCGGTCGACGGTGGTGAGCTAAGGGGAAGCGGCGGTAGTCGCAGTGGATTAGGGTTCTTGAGGCGTGGGTAGGTGGTGATGGTAGGTGGTGATGGTAGCCGGTTGTAATTTGAATTTTAAATATATTTTTTTTTCGTTTTCCAAGAATCCGCGCGTAACGCCGGATAAGGTGAACCCAACTTGGGCGTAGCGCGCGGGTGCTATCAGATTGGTTTTTTAATTTTTTTTTGATTTTTTTATTATTATTATTATTATTATTTTTTATATAAATTAAAATAAAAGAAATTCTAAAAACTATAAATCAAATAAATTCAAACTAATTAAATTCTAATAACTTAGTTTAATCTAAACTAGAATTTAACTACATTCAAAGAAATCAAATTAACTAAATTTAAATCAACTAATTCCTACTAACTAAATTTAAATTAATTTCTAACTAAGCTAAACTAAGCAAAATTAATTTAAACTAAATCTAATTAAAGTTAATTCTAAATAAGCAAATTAAACTAGGCAAGAAATTTAATTAAAATTCTAAGAAACCTAAATTAAACTAGAACATAAATTAAACTAAGCTAATTAACGAAAATAAAATCAAATACCAACATAGAATTAAAATCATTCAAACCTAAAACTAATTAAAAACTAAAATTAACCTAACAAAAAAAATAAAAATAAAAGAGAAACCGAGTCAAGCAACTAGTGATGCATAAAGTAATCAGATTTAATGCACGGTAATGAAATCAGTTGTTCGAAATGGTGATATCGAACAAGCATGATGTCATACCCACACTTGAATCCGACATAATCGCGAAGGCACAAATACACAACCAATCACATAGACTCGAAATGACAAATAAAAGCTATGTACACTATATACAAACTGGGCCTAAGCCCAAATCCCTAACCTGCTCGGGATTCGAGGAGGATAACCTCCTCGTCAGACGGAATCGGGCCTCCAATGTAGGGCTTCAGACGATGCCCATTGACCTTCCACGTGTGGTCACCCGACTCCAACTCCACCGCACCATGCGGGAATACCTCACGAATCACAAACGGACCTCTCCAACGCGACTTAAGCTTTCCTGGGAAAAGCTTCAGTCTCGAGTCATAAACCAAGACTCGATCGCCCTTCGCGAACTCCTTCTCATTCTTCAATCGCCTGTCGTGTAGCGCCTTCGTGCGCTCCTTAAAACTCCACGACCGAGCATACGCCTCGTCGCGTAGCTCATCTAACTCATGTAACTGGAGGAACCGGTGCTTGGCGGCCTGTGACATATCCAAATTCACAGCTTTCAAAGCCCAAAAGGCCTTGTGCTCAAGCTCAACCGGCAGATGACATGCCTTACCATAGACCATCCGATAGGGAGTCGTCCCAATCGGATTCTTAAATGCTGTCCTAAAGGCCCACAAGGCGTCATCTAATTTGTCGGCCCAATCCTTCCTAGTATGGCCGACAGTCCTCTCCAGAATCCTCTTAACTCCCCGATTCGCGTTCTCCACCTGACCGCTGGTCTGCGGGTGATATGCGGTCGACAGACGGTGGGTGACCCCGTACTTGGCAAGCACTTTGTCCATCTGGACATTACAGAAGTGCGTGCCACGGTCACTGATCAACGCTCTCGGAGTACCAAACCTACAAAACAAGTGCTTCAGAAACCTCACCACTACTCGCGCGTCATTAGTGGGGAGCGCCTGTGCCTCCACCCACTTAGAAACGTAATCAATCGCGACGAGTATGTACCTGTTCCCTCGAGAAGCAGGGAAAGGTCCCATGAAGTCGATGCCCCAGACATCGAAAATCTCAACAACCTGAATAGGGTGCTGGGGCATCTCATTCCTGGATGAGATGTTGCCTGTCCTCTGACAGGAATCGCACTTCCTACATAACTCATGAGCATCCTTAAAGATGGTGGGCCAATAAAAACCTGAATCAAACACCTTCTTCGCTGTGGAAGAAGGCCCGTGATGCCCACCAGTAAGGCCCTCATGGCAGTGCCTAAGGATCTCCAATCCTTCCTCTCTGCTCACACACCTCCTAAAAACCTGATCAGCACACACACGGAAAAGGTAAGGCGCATCCCAGATGTAATGCCTCGTGTCGGCAAAGAACTTCTTGCGCTGCTGGAATGTCAGACCCTTAAGAAGGAAACCGTTGGCCAAATAATTGGCAATGTCTGAAAACCACGGTAATCCCTCATCTAGCCTATCTGTGCGGCAGATCTCATCTATCCCTACGCTCATAAGCGTCTCCTGTGGAAAGCAATCTCTCATCGCACCCTCTCGAATGAATTCCCTCTCCGGATCCTCAAGTCGCGACAAATGGTCGGCGGCTACGTTCTCAGCTCCCTTCTTGTCCTTAATCTCGATGTCAAACTCGGACAGAAGGAGGATCCATCTGATCAGCCTAGGCTTCGCGTCCTTTTTAGCAAAAAGGTAACGGAGAGCCGCATGATCAGTATAGACAACAGTCTTGGAGAGCACGAGGTAAGACCTAAATTTATCAAAAGCATAGACTACCGCTAACAACTCCTTCTCGGTAGTCGTGTAATTCTCTTGCGCGGCATCTAGGGTCTTACTCGCGTAATAAATGGGGTGGAAATGTTTATCCACCCGCTGCCCAAGGACAGCCCCAACTGCGAAATCGCTCGCATCGCACATGAGCTCAAATGGCTGGCTCCAGTCGGGGGCTATCAAGATCGGGGCACTAACCAGCCTCTCCTTCAGAAACTCGAAGGCTCGCACACAATCATCATCAAACACAAACTCCACCTCCTTCTCCAGCAAACGAGTGATAGGTCTAGTGATTTTTGAGAAATCCTTAATGAACCGGCGGTAAAATCCCGCATGACCTAGAAAGCTTCGCACAGCTTTCACACTCGTAGGGGGTGGGAGTTTGCTGATCGTCTCTATCTTCGCCTTGTCGACCTGGATGCCGTCACGGGATATTTTGTGACCTAGAACTATCCCCTCCGTGACCATAAAGTGGCATTTCTCCCAGTTCAACATCAGATTCGTCTCCACACATCTCCTAAGCATCCTCTCAAGATTGATCAAACACTGATCGAACGAGCTCCCAAAACAGAAAAATCATCCATAAACACTTCCATGGAAGTCTCGATCATATCCTGGAAGATAGCTACCATACACCTCTGAAACGTCGCTGGAGCGTTACACAACCCGAACGGCATACGACGGTATGCAAAAGTGCCGTACGGGCAGGTAAACGTGGTCTTTTCCTGATCCTCCGGTGCTATCGGGATCTGGAAATAACCTGAAAAGCCGTCCAGGAAACAGTAAAACTGCTGTCCCGCCAAACGCTCCAGCATCTGGTCGATAAAAGGAAGTGGGAAGTGATCCTTACGGGTGGCGTCATTAAGCTTCCTATAGTCAATGCACACCCGCCAGCCCGTGACTGTACGTGTGGGAACGATCTCCTTCCTCTCGTTCACCACTACAGTCATACCTCCCTTCTTAGGGACCACATGAACTGGGCTCACCCATGATGAATCGGAAATAGGGTAGATGAGCCCAGCATCTAACAGGCGAAGGACCTCCTTCTTGACCACTTCTCCCATATTAGGATTAAGCCTCCTCTGTGGCTGAACCACCGGCTTATAATCCTCCTCCATCAAGATGCGATGCGTACAAAAGGAAGGGTGAATACCCTTAATGTCCATCAACCTCCACGCAATCGCCTGTTTGTGCTCTTTAAGCACAGCGATGAGTCTACTCTTCTCCACGGCTGTCAGAGCTGCTGATATGATGACAGGTAGATCCGAGTCCCCATCAAGGAATGCATACTCCAGGTGAGGTGGCAACTCCTTTAGCTCTAATGACGGGGGAGCCTCAACAGATGGCTTGTCAGCCGGCTCAGAACTCTCAACCTCAAACACAGTGGGATAAACAGGAGGCTCCATGGCTAAACTGCTAGGAATGTAATCAAGGTAAGCCTCAATAGCAGCAGCCTGGACCTCAACACCCACACTCTCAACTCTCTCATCACTGTCACCTAAGTCCTGATCTCCTAACAGATCAACTCCACTGATGTAGTCCAGGCAACGATCCATAGTAGAGAAAAATGCATCTAGAAAGTAAACCTGATCGTCCTGACCACTGGAGTTCCTCATGGACTTCACCACATCAAAGGTGACAGTATCATCTCCAACACGCAATGAGATCTTCCCCTCATAAACATCAATCATGGCCTTCGCCGTGCGAAGGAAAGGTCGTCCCATGATGAGGGGAACTCGGTCATCAGCCTGCATGTCAAGTATCACAAAATCCACTGGGAAGACAAACTTGTCCACCTTCACAAGGACATTCTCAACAATCCCCCTAGGATACTTGACTGACCGATCAGCCAATGCTAAACTCATGCGTGTAGGTGCCGGCTCACCAAGATCTAGCTGCTTATAAATGGAATAGGGCATCAAATTGATGCTAGCACCTAGATCAGCCAAAGCATGGTTCACAGAAGAACCGCCAAACAGACAGGGAATAGTAAAAATCCCTGGATCCTCAAGCTTCTCTGGCAGCTTATTCTGAACCAGAGCCGAGCACCTAGCTCCTAAAGTCACGGTAGAGAGTGTCTCCAACTTCTTCTTGTTAGACAGGAGGTCTTTCAAGAACTTAGCATATTTAGGCATATGCTGGAGGGCCTCAACAAATGGGAGATTGATCTTAAGCTGCTTAAACATCTCCAGAAAGTGTCCATACTCCTGATCACGCTTCATCTGCAGTGCGCGTGCAGGATATGGAAGCTTAGTCAAGTCAATCTCAGGCTCCTCCGTCACTCTCTTACCCTTCTTCTTCTCCTCTACCTGCTCCCTCCTAATCCTATCAACTGAAGACTCGCTGCTCGGCGCGGTACTTGCTGGGACTAGCCTCACGTGCGCCCCTGCAGGAGTCTCCATCTCTATCTCCTCGTCCACCGGCTCATCCTCATCAGGTATGACCGGTGGTGGCAGCTCTACATCTCCTCCCCGACCACTACGTGTGGTCACTGCCTTCACATGACCCCTCGGGTTAGGGTCAGTGTTCGCCCTAAACGATCCATCCTGCCTACCCTCAAATCTCTTAGCTAACTCTCCCACTGATCGCTGCAAATCTAGAAATCCAGCCTGCTGGTTCCTCAACAATGTATCATGCTCCTCGATCTTCTGGTCCCGTAGCTTGTCCTTGTCCATAATCTGCTGAAGCATCTTCATCTGCTGCGCCATCATGTCCTCAAGCTTCGTGTCTCTGTCTCGGCTACCAGAACTCTCGGGAGTGTCTCTCTCAGTGATCGGGATCTGACGAGCCGGTGGCTTCTCATAGGAACTGCTGCCGCTGTGGTTGCCCCGCCAATTGGACTGCTGATGCTGATGCTGTCCCTGGTTCTGATTCCTCCAATGTGAATTCTGATTCCAGCTCGGGTTTTGGTTGAAAGGCCTATTCCATCCAGAATTGATGGCCTCAACCTGTGCCTGATCAGTGACCGGGCACTCAGCAGTAGTATGTCCACCCCTACATATCTCACACCTAGCAGCAGCCATCTTCAATTCCTTAATATCCTTAGCAAGTGCCTCTAAAGCTGCGGCGGTGCTAGTGTCAGGGGTGACATGGTGCATTCCTCTAACAGGAATGGGCGGTGCAACAGTGGGCTTAGCTGCCGGTGCAGCTCTCCTCGCGTATGATGGGTCCTCATACTCGGCTAGGGCAAAGTCCTCGAACATCGCCTCACACTCCTCCGGCTCCTTCTTATCCATGATGTGCCCCCCAGCGGCTGTATTGAATCTGCGCTTCGTCTCCAGTGTCAGTCCATTATAGAACTTCTCGACGAGGGCCCAATCGGATAGGCCGTGCTGTGGGCATCTGCTCAGAAGGGAGTTAAATCTCTCCCATGCCATGTAGTATGGCTCATCCTCGTCCATCCTAAACGAATGGATCTGATCCCGTAATCTGGCAGATTTAGAAGGCGGATAATACTTCTTCAGGAATTTCGTCTGAAGATCAGCCCATGTGGTAATCGAGTCCCTGGGAAGAAGATTCAGCCACGTAGCAGCTCGTCCGGCGAGTGTGAATGGAAACAAACGAAGGTAGACGGCCTCCTCCGAAACTCCATTGATGCGGAACGTGTCGCATATACGAACAAAGAGAGATAGATGGCCTGGTGCATCCTCGTCGTCCAGGCCATGAAACTGTGTCGAATTCGTGATCGTCGACATCACGTGGGACGGGATCTGCCAGTTGTTGTTGTTGACACCCGGTCTTGTGATGGCAGACCGGGCACCGACAACCCCATGACTGGCTAGCTCGTGAACAGTCCGCCTCGGTGGCGGGTGTGGTGGTGGATCCATGTCAACAAAGGGATCAAGAAAACTTACCTGCTGTCGGCCCCGCAGGATCTGCTCTGGTGATGTAAGCTCGAACTCTGGTGCTCCACAAGATCGGGTATGGGGCATGCAAATACCAAAACCCTAATCAAATAAGCAAGTAAGACTCACATATTCACAAAGAAAATCCTAATCTAAGGCTCAAATAACAGATAACAGATAAAGGCACTAAGAAGAAAAATACAAACTTAACCTAAAAAGGAAAACTAAGCTAATAGGGGGAAAGAAAAAGAAACTAAGAAAAAGAAGCAACTAAAGGCCACAGTCTAAGTAATCTCTGCTATTGCCTAGTATCCCCGGCAACGGCGCCAAAAACTTGATGCGAGCGGTCAGTATACTAAAAACAGAACTAAATCTAATCTAATTAACCTAAGCTAAAGACACCAAATCTAATTCTAGACCTATACTTAACCTAAACACCTAGTAATAATCGGAAAACCTAAACTAGACCGCTCCTAAGGCAAGTGTACCTGTCGGTGGCAGTATAGCTGACGGAAGTCCGGATATCGAACCACGGACACTAGTGTAGCAAACTAAACCTAGACTGTAAACTAAACTAAGGTAAAAGAGGGGGGGGGGTTTGGTGCAACTGACAACTTAATCAGACTGAATCTGAATAGTGAACTAAGCTAGCAACTATACTAAGAACAGCAACACTAAGACTGAAACTGAATCTGGAATCTGAATATGATGAGGAAACAGGTGTACCTAGGCAGGGAATCAAAAGTGTGACAGATGCTGATCTGGACTGATTTACTAAAGATGAAAACTAGGATCTTAATGAACAGACCTAAAAATACCTAAAGGGGACCCAGATCAGATACCAGGCAACTCCAATAGAAGTCCTAAGTCTGTAATGAATATACTAGTCAATCGGGTATCCTCCCGGACTCCCCGACATGCATTTGCACTCTAACTGGTGGATCACCTCCCGGATTTCTCCACCAGTTTGCATCCTAAGATACTAGAGAGTCATAAAGTTGACAACTTTAACATGGATTGACACTAACACTAAGTAGATCTAAGACAACGCCCTCCCGGGTCGTTTAACTCAAATTTCCTAAGTGTAAGAGACCAACCATCTAACCTATCACCTCCCGGATTTCTAGGTTAGGTTACAAATGCAAATAACTATATTTAGTGAAGTCTAATCCTATGGAATGTGATCAACAACCCATAAACTAACCTAAAACACAAAGTAGTAGGCCTAACATGCATCTATGTGTGGAAAGACATTCCTAAACACATGTGGATCAAACATACACCAAATATAATCATTCAACATCTGTAATAATCATCAAAGTTTCAAGCTTTACAACTGATTACAAAGCATTCATCATCATTAAGCATAAATCAAGTCCAAAATCATCAAAGTTCACAACTTTATCATCCCAAACCTAGATACAACCATAGATCTAGCCACAAATCATAACTACAGTAGCTAAACAAGTCTGAACAAGGTCTACAAACATTAAAAATCAAAACTTTAAACTAAGAACATGAAAAGTAAAGGGAAATACTCAAGATCTAGCTCCTTCTTCACTCTAACAAGCCCTAATCAAGCCAAATACTCCATGGTTAAGCTCCAGCTGCTCCAAGGCTTGATTAGGGTTCCAAAATCGCAGAAGAAGATACCAAAAGCGGCTGGAATGCGATGCATTTATAGAGGGCAAGAAATTAGGGTTTTAGGGCTCAAAACCATTATCAGGCGTTACGCGCGGGTCAGAAGGAAGCTTGCCGGCTGAGGATTCCGCGCGCATCGCCTGGGTTCAGGAGGCCACGATAGGCGTAGCGCCTAGGTCTAAATCCATTGATTTCTTCGTTTATTCACCCGATCTTGATTCCGACGCCCGTTTGCCTTCATTTCCGCTTCTCCGGGTCACATTCCTGCACAAAAACACTAAAATGTAAAAAGGAACTAGAATCGACTCAAAATATAAACAAAACAAACGAAAACTGACTCGAATATGTACGAAAACTGCTGTGTTAAAGTAACACATCAAAACATTAACTTATGATTTATGATAAAAGACTAAATTTGAGCCACCAATGTGTCGTTTGTGTGAATCTGGTTCCCTTAGTGGAATGTGTTTAAGTCTAGTTAAGTTAGGTAAACAACTTACATGATGGACTTTTATTTAGACTGTTAATGTGTCCCTTGGGTTTTAGGACGTTAATGAGAAAAGTCGGGTTATTTGGGAATCTCTGTTGCTAACAGGAATGCATCGATGTGAGCTTCACGGCCCCTTTTAATAATGTTTTTGGTTTTTGATAAACCGGGGAAGAAACATACCGGGAAAAGAAAGATTTAAATTGTAATGTATGGTTTGGAGTGATATATGTGACTTAGATAGCTCTTGAGTAAGTACATCCATTTTTATATGTGTTCTCTGTGTATCCGCTCCAGAGAGGATTCGTACCCACAATCATAATCATTATCTCGGGGGAGGGACCGCATGATATATTGGTAGATCTATCAGGTTTGACAACCCACTCCCCGACCAGCTGTCATGATCCGTGAGTAACAGGAGTAATATATGTTGAGGGGTGTTCTGTCACACCCCGAACCGACGGGCTGGATCGACTTTCCCGTCGGGTGGAAAGTTCCCGGGGCGTGATATCGTTGTGATAATCGAAATGATCAGATTGTTTACATGGCACATGATATATAATGAGAAATGCTAACATGACATATGATGTAGAATTACAAAGTTAAATTACAATGTTACGTTCATAAGTTAACTAAGTAAATCTATGCAAAAAGAATCATTGAGTTCCTATCTTGTATCGGCACAAGATTTACAAAAGATGATTCATTTTTTGTCATTCAAAAGTATGTTCGACACAAAATGAAGCTAGGTCTTCTAAAGACCACTAGCTTAATCCTTGAATGCTGGTGACTAAACATGTTCGTCACCTGAGAAAACATGCATTTAAACAAAGTCAACACTAGGTTGGTGAGTTCATAAGGATGATAATTTGAAAACAGTTGATTTGTTGCTATTCATGATCACAATGTTTCACACAAGTTATATTGATAATTGTTCCACATGTTTTACACAATGTTATTTCCATAGTTATACTTACAAATAGTATCTCATCCTATCAGTTATACTTATATATAGGGCATATGTAGGAGAACAAGCCCCAGCCAACATCCCACCACATAACTGATAGAACTCCACACCACTTGTAACACAACTATGTATACCCATTTTATTTCACCCGCAAATCCCCAAGTATGATTGTTCCAACATTTGAAAAGAGACGTAATTGTCTCTGTTAGCTATTCCTTACGGATTAGCCCGGCGTGTAAGATATCCTCCTCGATATCTAGAAAAAAACTTAATAGTTTTTGTAGCTAATCATTTCTTATTAGCCCGGAGTGTAAGATATCCCCCAAAGATATCTAGTGCGAGACTTAATAGTCTATGTGACTGTCAGTACTGCCCAGTCCGGTCTGTAAGATATCCTTCCCACAATATCTATTTGAGTGAGACTTAATTGTCTCTAGGCGTGTTACTATTGATAAATCTGGCGTGCAAGATATTCTCCTCATAATATCTAGAAGAATAAAAATTCAGAGTCTCTAGGTGTGTGGTTTCTGACTGGTTTGGAGTGTAAGGTATCCTCTCCATGATACCTAGATTGAGACATAATTGTCCCAGGGTTGTCATTCCTGATCAACCCGGTGTGTAAGATATCCTCACCACGATATCTATTTGAATGAATAGGTTCCGTAAAACCTTTAGAGTGTTAATAATTGGAATGTTAATGCATAAAATACTCGGTATGATTCTAAGGAATCAATTCAACTTCATTTAAATGAAGATGAAGTTATGACTCTTTTGGTATGATGTTTATTAGGAATGATGTAAGCGTTATGATTGTTTAATAAGGTTAACCAAAGGTCCCATGATCACTACTATAGAATCCCCAAAACCGTGTTCCAAGTGTGTGATTTATTATAAATAACCAAGTAGTAATCAAGGTATGATGTCCTTAATAATATTCTCATTGTTATGTGTTCCCATGTGTTAACCGTGTGTGCTAAGAACTTGTCTTAAAACACATGGTTGGTTTGTATAATGGATGAATGATATCATTACCATTCTTGTTGTTCTTGTAATTGTCTCGTATAGTCATGTTGTTACCTCATTGTAAGTGTCGGAATGATATAAGATCACATCTTATTTCACCTGTTTTATATAGATGTTGAAATGATTTCATGAAGTTACAATATCATGGATCATTCTGAATGTCTCAGTTATGTTACGTTGACACAAGCATGGACACAATGATAAACGATAATAAGGATAAACAATATTATCTAAATCATAGTAAAATCAGTATGTTGTACCAAAACTTTTAATTAAATAAAAGCTTTAAGCATGTTTCTCAGCCCCGAGCTTTGAAATCAGTTAAGATTAGAAAAGGGGAATATGAACTCACCTTGTTGTTGTAGTGGTTGACTAAGACTCAAGAATGCCCGCACTCACTGTTGTCGTACTGATGTTGTATTTACAGTCCTGTGTTTGACTAAATGTTATTTGAGTTAAGATCCCTTATTTGATTGTTCTTTTGAAATCTGAGTTGTTAACTGAGTTGGTGTAGTGAAAATGACTTATTTTTGTGATTTTAGTAATAATGAGTCATGCTAATGAGTGTTCGCTCGAATGAGTCATGCTAATGAGTGTTCGTCCGAATGAGTCATGCTAATGAGTGTTCGCCCGAATGAGTCATGCTAATGAGTGTTCACCCGAAGGAGTCATTCACCCGATTGAGTCACCCGAAGGAGTCACCCGAATGAGTCACCCGAATGGCTCATTCTCCCGGTTCATTCTCCCGGCTCATTCTCCATGCTCATTCTCCCCACTCACTCTCCCCACTCATTCTCCCGAATGAGTCACCCGAATGGTTCATTCTCCTGACTCATTCTCCCGACTCATTCTCCCGACTCATTCTCCCGACTCATTCTCCCGGCCATTCGCCCGAATGGCTCATTCTCATGGGCCATTTGCCTGAACGGGTTTTCAGCCATGGGAGAAGATGATTTTGAAGTATAGTCGTATATATACTCGTTTTGAGTGGGTTTAGGTGAGTAAACTCATTTAGAAGGTGTATGGGTCGAAAAAGATATATTTAAAGCCGGTTAAACCGTGGTTGTGTCGGGTGCGTAGAAAACCCTAAAAAAACGAACCTTCTCACTAAGATTTCGAGAGTTTGAGGTGGAGATAGGACCGATCCTTCGTACTTTCGTGTAGGGGGTGTTGAGAGCTTCAATTTGGCACCAAGAACACGTGATTTGGTCAAGTATTGAGCAAGATCCTGAGGTTTAAAGTTTGAAATTGTAGAGAGAGAGGAAATCTGGGTTAGGGTTTTTAGAGAGAGAGTGGAAGAATTAAATTAGTTTGGTGCCTCATTTAGAGTATTTATACCCCGATGGTGTTCGGGTTCGTTTCGTTTGCTCGGTTCTCGTATTCGTCGCGTTTCCCGCACGTAAACACGTATTTTACGAATCTTAAATAAATAATTCTTCTCGAACTGTTTTGATGAGTTTCAAAATTGTAAAACATAAAATATTATGCTTCCTTCATTTTTACTGTTTCGTTCGTGATTCGACTGTTAATCTTGTTATTTCGTTTCGGATTGTAAATTACAAGTTGTTTTTACTGAGTTAATGTTATAAGTTAGGGTTTTGGCGTTAATTTCTATAATGTATTATTATTATCTATTTTTTATTATTTTAACGATCGAGATCGTTAGTTTTCACCGTTTCGTCAGAAAACGTCACTTACGCGCGTTTTCGTACAGAACGCTAGCTGTACGAATACGATCGTACGTTTCACTTTCTGATTTGGTTTTCTACTTATCAGTTATGGTTCAGAACGTTAAACCCACATATTTGTTTGTGTGAATCGTCATCCACGCAGACACGCTGTCGGTTTATTATTCGTATACGATACTGAGTTATTGTTTTGCATTGAACATTCTCACAAACGGACTCAAGTATACTTGCCTATTTTCACATTGATATTATTGGATTCACATTGCTTTGGTACTAAGTTGTTGGCCATCTGATTCAATAACTCCTTTAAATACAAATTAAAAATCTATACAATAAATAAAAATCATAATAATCCGTTTTATATTCCTCGCCTTTACCAAGTATAAAATTTTATAAATCCAAATTAAAGAAATGTTTATCATTACACATAGGGCTTGTTTGTTTTTTTTGTAAAACGTCTGCGAAACCTCTTATGTCTGCGTCGCGCAGACGTTGGCGTCTGCAGACCGTTTGTTTTTTCGAAGACGTTTCATTAAAAAAAACGTCTGCGCGCGAGGTCTTCTTGCTGAAGATGTGGACCAACCACTTCTAGGGTCTTCTAAGGTCTGTAGAGACTACCCACCACCGCCGCTCACCACCTCCCGCCACCGCCGCCCACCCCCACCGTCGGCCACCCCCGCCGTACATCATCACCAATTTATTTTAAGAGTCAACAGACGTTAAAAAAACAAACACTCTTCTTCTTGCAGACTGCAGACATTTGGTCCACCTCTTCTCCTACAGATGTCTGCAGATGTGGTCCGCAGACTGCAGACATTTTACCTCTCACCATAATCTAATACTAACTTGTGAGAAGTAACTCTATGAACTATGCAGTGTTTCTAGATTGTGACACGTGTGCATTAGGCGAGAGTCATAAACATTCATGTGTAAGTACATAACGGGTATGTATAATCACATAATAAACATATATAAATAATCATGTAGCAACATAACTGCTTAAAATCGTGCACCAATAATCATGTTACACGTATATAATCACATAATACCTCAAAAAAAATATTTTTTATATAGCAACAGTATACTTAGATTAGTGAAAATTGAGTTATTTATTTAATTTATGTTATTATTAAAAATATAAAGGTTATATACAAGTTAACAAGGTGGTAATTCCTATGTTATTTTTCCGGATCTTTTTAAATACTTGAGTAAATTACGATTTTGGCCCATATGGTTTGATTATTTTAACTATTTTGACCTAAAATAGAATCTTTTATCAATTTAACCCCTATGGTTTAGATAACTATCGGTTTTGGCCCCTCAAAATTAACTATTATATTGGTTTTGGCCCAAAATATAAGTACAGTTAGGGGCCAAAATCGTTAGTTATCTAAACCACAGGGACTGAATTGATAAAAGATTATACTTTTAACCGAAATAGTTAAACACTCAAACCACATGAGCCAAAACCGTAATTTACTCTAAATACTTATATTTGAAATTTTTAAACCATGTAATTTTAACAATTGTTAAAAAAAAACACATCTCACTAAATCTTTAATTGATCAACATTAAAAAACACTTCTCACCCAAATAATTACTTTAATTGATTGTAATGTTGTTGAAATGTTAGATTCTTTTGATTATTATAATATTTTAAGATTTTAATTTTTTTTGTTTCTTGAATATATTGAACTTGCTGTTTTCTCGAGTTTTTTTTATAAAATAAGTGTTGGTGAAATTTTTTTTATCAAAATAGATTAACTGAAAAATATTTACCAAAATAGGTATTTTTTATTTATTTTTTATTTTTAACTATTTTATTATAATTTTTTTAATTCAATCAACACAATATAATATTTATACTTTTTTTTCAATCAACTAACTATTATAATATGTTGATTAAATTAAAATTATTTATGATACATTAGTTCAATATAAAGAAATAAATGAAAAACACAAATTTTGGAGAATATTTTTTAGAGTTAATTGCAATTTGCAACCCTGTAGTTTAAGTCTTATTGTAGGTTGCAGCCCTCCTTTTTTATTTTCGCAACTTGCAACCCTATGGTTTTAAAACACCTACAACATGCACCCTTTTTGTTAAATTTAACATAACTCTGTTAATTTATGAAGGGTAAAATTGTAATCTTATAAATATTTAACAACAAAGATGTTGCAAACATATGACGTCAACCATTTTATGAATCTTTTATAAATTTGAGTTATACTGTCAATAGGTAGTCTAAATTGTATTTTTTGGTCATTACACATGGGGGTCGTTCATTACAGATTTACAGACAGGGGACCATAATGCCCTTACTTTGACTTTTAAAGTCAATCCTAATACCAATGTTTGTACATATGCACATGTGTTGGCAAGACGTTGTCCCATGATGCCCTTGCTTTGACTTTTAAATTCACTAAAATGTAGAGTGTTCATCGGTTTGATTAACATTTTGTTTGTTTTATTCGGTTCGGTTTAATCGGTTTACAAATTTTTTCCCCTAACCGTTAACCGAACCAAATTAAGAAAATTGTTATCCGAACCGAATTCAATTTGGTTAGAACCAAACAAATCGAATTCAAATGAATAAACCGATTAAAAACCCAATAAACTGGCTAAAAACGAATAAAGAGAACCGAATTCAATCAAATAAACCTTATCTATTATTAATAAAAATAATAAATTTAAATATGAATTAGGTTTAATCGGTTAACCGAAAAAACCGAATTAAAAAAAAATAAAACGGAAAACCGAATAGTTGGTGTCATATGCATGCAACATCTTTGTTGTTAAATATATTTAAGATTACAATTTTACCCTTCAATAACTAACATAGTTATGTTAACTTTAACCGTAGGGGTGCATGTTGCAAGTGTTTTAAAATCAGAAGGTTGCACGTTGCGAAAATAAAAAAGAAGGGTTGCAAACTGTGATAAGTGTTAAACCACAGGGTTGCAAACTGTACTTAACTCTATTTTTTAAATCATCTATTTCTGTAAATAATTATTCTGCCAACACTCCTTTTTTTTAAAAAAGAAAAAAACTTTGTGTTTTCTCTGTATGTCATTATGTTTATGCTTTTATTTAAATTTTAGAAAAATTTGTTATTCCGCCGACGGACTAGTTAATGTTATTAACTATTGAGTATAAGCCATTATTCGTAAAATCAAAAAACGAAGGCTGTCCACACACTACTTATCCGCTAGTAAATGTTTAGCTTAATAAAGAATTCTGGGCCAAAACCTTTTCTTTTTTTTTTAAAAAAAAAAACGGCTATCAAAAACCTTTTATTTCTTTTTTTTGAACGGCCATCAAAAATCCTTTTTTTCGAACGGCTTGGAATGCTTCAAGACGGAATATCAACCGTCTTCTCGTATACCTTTTATTTAAGACTTTAAACTCCTCGTATACCTCAACTAAATCATTTGGAGTGACAATTGTTATTTAATTACAACCATATTGAATTCTATTTTTTCTTAAGTGCACTAGACACATATAATTAAAGGATGCCACGTCTTATAAACATCAACGATGAAATTTTGATGCATATCTCAAGTTGGTCCTCTCATAAATGTATATCTATCAAACTAATATCTATTCAAAAGTTGGTGTTTCTTAATGGGTTCAACTTTTATTAGTTTAGATAATAACATTTCACCAAAGGGCTTATAGGCTAATAGTACCCCCTTGACTTCCCAAATGGGAGGTCTTGTGTTCGAGTCTCGGCTGAAACAAAAAATTGCTCTAGGTTGAGCTAGTGGTTTTCCTAATGTGGGTTTCCTCCTAGAAAGTGGTGTCAAAGGGCTTATAGCCTAATGGTAGAGGTGTACAAATCGGGTTTTTTTTGGACCCGGTTCCGGTTCCAGAACCGGTTCCGGTTCCAATCGGTTCCAGTTCCAGTCAACAAAGTCAATACCCGGTTCCGGTTCCAGTTCCGGGTTTTAACCGGTTCCAACCGGTTTTTGACCGGTTCCGGTTCGGGTTTTGGCCGGTTCCGGTTCGGGTTTTGGCCGGGTTCAGGTGGACCCAGTTCCGGTTTTCCGGTTTCGGTTCCGGTTCCGGTTTTAATTTGTCTGAAAAACCGTACCCGTTCGTACCCACCGGTTCGGGTATGACCGGTTCCGGTTCGGGTTGTCGGTTCCGGTTCCGGGTCCGGTTTTTTTGTACACCTCTACCTAATGGTACCCCCTTGACTTTCCAAATGGGAGGTCTTGTATTCTAGTCTCGGCTGAAGCAAAAAATTGCTCTAGGTTGAGCTAGGGCGTTTTCCCAGTATGGGTTTCCTCCTATAAAGTGGTGTCAATGTACCTATTTAAACAGTGGTATTTGGCGTTAACTGTTAAAAAAACAGATAATAACATTTCACAACGTCTTTACGCTTTAAGCCCAAGCTATGGCTTTTATTTTGATCAAGCCCACTCAACCGTTTCGGAGCAATAAGCGGGATAAAAAGTCAAACCATTCATGACTAACAGTACGTTACAAATCTCTCATTTTACCCGAGCTTAGGACATGCAATAATAAATTAAAATTTTATATATTGTAGAGTTAAATAAATTTTGTTTATATTTACATGTATAAAATATTTAGAGTAAATTTATTTTTCTATTTTTTTTAATGCAAATTGCTTAGTAAAATGCTCATAATCAATTTTTAAAAAGTTTTTTCAATTGAATATTAGAAGGCTTATATATAAGTTTTTTTATTTTTTTTAAAGCCCTATATTTTTAGGGCAGAAGCCCATGATTGAATTGCTTTGCGCATTAGGCCGACCATGATTTTGATGTCTTTATTTACTTTGTTTTACATATGTGTTCAAGACCTTTTAACTTTTCATTCAACTATTCTTAACATAGTCTTTCTTTATCATTAATTCATCATTAATTTCATTTTATCTTTCTCTTTGCTTTATTTTAGCTCTATCATTACTTTATCTTTACAACTAAGTATTTCATATGTGTGACTACTGTGCCATGCGTTTAGAGGTGGCCAACGTACCCAGAACCGGAACCAAGGAACCGAACCAGTGGGTACGGGCGGTTCCAGGTTTTCGAAGAAATTGAAACCGGAACCGGTTCCACATTTAAACCGGTCAAACCCGAACCAGAACCGGTCAAAACCGGAACCGGCTCTCGGTTTGGCTAACACTACATGCACTACTCTTATGAATGGGTTCTGCTAAGGTAATCATACTAATGAATACTTCATGCATGTATGCAGGAATCATATACACGAGTTAAAATGGTACACGAGGCATAACTCTTATGAATGAGTCCTACTAAAACATTTACCCTAATATATGGTAAGAATGTAACAAATGCAATGCTTCTTTATTGGTTGCTTGTAAGACTTCTATACAAGAGTGTCCTTATTTAGGATTTATTAACTAGACTCTTGATTTAAACCACTTACCTTTGTCACATTCTATAGGTTTACATTAACTTCGTAGGATTGGGTTCAACTAAATAGTCTTCTAATCATAAAAAGGCTAAGAAATACCATTAAATCATGAAACCAAATTTAAGATGAAAAATTTAAAATTTTAGAAGGAAAAGTTATTAGAGGGTAATCTAGTCATAACCATTTTCCTCCCACATTTTTTAAACGTTCATAATTTTTACATACGATATTAATTTAAATATATATATATATCATCAAAACGAGTATTTTTTTATCTTTAAAATGAGTATAATGTTAATATAAAAAATACAAAATTGAAAAGAAACACAAAAAACACAATAAATATGTACAAAAGACACAATAACATAAACAAAAGACACAATAACCTCTACAAAATTGTTCATACTCGTATTTGTGTATTTATTATATGTAATTGTGTCTTTTTAGAAATCATTGTGTCACCCTTGTTTGACATCATGCATTATGCGACATCATTGTGTTTTAAAATGTTCAGAAAAACACAACATTGAGCAAAAACAAAAAAAAACAATGACCTGCACAAAAGACACAACGAACTAAAAAACAAATTTTTTTCTATAGCAATACACTACTAATTTTGAAGATAAAAAAATGCTCGTTTTTATGGTATATTTTTTTTTCAAAAAAATAATTTCGTACGTAAAAGTTATGAACGTTTAAATAAAGCGAGGGAACATGATAAAAAGTCAACCAAAGTAGCAATTATCAAAATACCCACCAACAACTTGATTTAATCATAGCCATTGATTAATGATCTTATAACTCAAGATCATTCCTAGCCTTTTTAGGTTAAGAGGTTTATTTAGTTTAACTTAACCCTAACTTTGTATATCCAAGTGTGAGGCATTGTGGATGAAGAAAATGTTCATTTGCAATGGTTATATTCAACTACAATATTGGTGACTTAAGTAGAGCTACTCATTTGTCATAAGTCTAACTCACTCGCAATTGTGGAACACTTGGGTGAGTTGCTTATCTACAATTACTCCTTGATGGTTGATATTTGGTATTTTATGTTTTATTCACCCATAATGGTGAGCTATATATCTATAGTGTCTCTATAGAGTCAAACACTTAGAATATTCAGAAAGGTACTTATTCGTAATGCCTTATGTACTTTAATACTTAGGGATTTAACATAAAGTACTAGCACGTAATGGTGAGCACTTCATCAACAATATCTTTAAAAGTTGATACTTGCAACTTTTTAGAGTTCTGTTACTCACTCGCAATGATAAGATAAATATTTTTATTAGTTTAATATTTCAGATTACAATAAAATCTCAAACAAAACCGAATGTTCAACACTTTTAATAAAAATAGAATTATAATGAAAACCAAAAAAACTAAAACAATAACAGAAAAATAAAAGGTGTTGGTTGAGGATTTCCGTTCAATAAAGTTCCCTTAAAACAAATTTCGGGCCACCAATGTGAATCTCGTCTGTCTCCCAGGGTACAACAGCCGGAGCAGTATGTACTGTCGGAGTTAACCTATAACCCAAAACTTTACCTGAAAGGAATCGATCATTGTAGGTTGTTGAGAACTCAACAAAGTATCTTCTTATGTTGTAAACTTGTATTTGTGTGTTTCAAATTGTGTAGAGATTTCTCAACTTGGCTCAGAAAACAAGAGACCAAATGTCTCTATTTATACATGTAGTCATAGCATATCAAAGGTTGCTATCATGTCCATTAAGAAGCCGATTCATGGCTTAGTTAATAACCAACTCATTACAAATGAATTGGCCATCATGTCGATCCATTAACAAACCAATTCATAACTTAGTTAATAATCAATTATGACAAATGAATTGGTCATCATGTCCATTAACAAACCTATTCATGACTTAGTTAATAACTAATTCATGACAAATGAATTGATCATCATGTCCATTAACAAACCAATTCATGACAATTTAATTAGGTATATAATAAGTTTTTTATCGGCAATTTTTCTTCTAACACTTTACACAACACAATTTCGAGCATCGATATCTCATTCATCTTAGCTCCGTTTTGGACCCGATTATGTTCGTTACAAAACCGTAATATGTGATAATCATATTCGTAACATATACGAATAATTATGATGGTCCAAAATTAATAATAAAACATATTTATTATTAAAATTCCTAACACAACTTAACTATATTATCTTTTATTTACATTGGATCAAAAAGGTATTTATCTACAGTTTTTCATTCATATAATCCTTTTTGCACAAAATGATGAAACTCATATCTTTAGTCTTCAATATTAAAACTTTTATCATTTAAATGTTTATAAATGTATATCTAAGTTGAAAAATTGTTTGTAAATGTATTTCGCATTCATACTAACTAAAGGGCTTATAACCTAATGATACCCCTTTGACTTCCTGAATAGGAGGTCATTAGTTCGAGTCTCATTTGGAACAAAAAACGCTATAGGTTGAGTTAGGGGGCTTTCCTAATGTTGGTTTCCTTCTACATGGTGATGTCAATATGTCATTTAAACAGTAATACCTGGCGTTAGCTGTTAAAAAAATAGCATTCATCCTAGCCTCTAAATAATGTTAAAAAATTGTAAAAATTTAAGGCCCTGGAAGGCTGGAACTCACCTGTCAAAGAAAATTTAAAGAACCTTAATGGAAGATGCTTTAGTTGAGATCTATATATTTACACGTAAGATTCAAAGTATATTATCTCGTGAAGCTCCAAACATACCAAGAAAAAATGGGCAAAACCTTACCTTTAAATTTGTCTTTTATTTTCTCTCTCCTGGTCACAAAATTTCTTTTTTTTTTAATATATTTTTCCTCTTTTGGTGGTAATTATAGAGCACAATAAAGAAGGTGGCATCCTTTTTCTATTTAAAGGGGAACATCAAGGTTTAACTTTCCTCTTTTTGTAGCTAACCCTACATGATTTACTTTATTATACTTTTTCTCAATAATTTTTTATTCTAACTTAAAAGTTTATATCATTACACTTCATGACTTCATCAACTTTAATGATAGTGTCTATTAATATATGAGAGAATATAATAGAAGAGAATAAAATTGACAAAATAAAAAAAAAATTATATATATATCATTACCGGCCTATCATATTGTTTTATCATCTTACTTAAATGAAATTATTACTCTATATTATTTATGGCATGAGTGAGATCATGGTTTAGGTTTTGAGTTACGTCATGGCTCATACCATGGATTAGGGCACATTCATGACATGGTTCGGCTCATGATCAGGTCAAGGGTCAGACTTTCAGAGTCATGATTTAGGTCTTCATTCATGTCATGATTTTGTCAAAAGTTGGGTTATGGACTTATGGTCAAGTCGTTATTCACAAAATAGGTTAGGTTGTGGTTTGAATCATGGTTTGATCACGTTGTCATAAGTTGGGACATGGGTCCTTGATCATTCTATTACATGAAGGAATAAGGGAAAAAAAAAAGCTCTTTACTCTTAGAATTAAAATCCTTTAGAAGAGAATGAATCACATACTTCTCTATTATCAAGCTAATTAATATATAAATCAGATTTATTAATTTGCAATGCAAAATAAGGAAAAAGAAATTCAATAATATCAATCACAAAATAAAAGAAATCAATTGAGGTAATGTTAATTATTGATTGTTTAAATTATTGCAATAAAGATGTCAACCCAAACATAACATTTTAGGAGTGACATATACATATTTACATATTTTTATGGCAAGCTCGCACAACATTCTTTTCTAATCACAAATATATATATATATATATATATATTTTCCACATAAGACTAAAAATTCTCAACCACTTAATAAATGACATTTTTATATATACACGTTACACGTATCAGCATTATTACTAGGTCACAATCCTTTTGATAGGAACCAATTACATGGTTAATACCACATTTTTTTTCTCATGGTTAACAATACTAGACAAGTAAAAAAAAACATCAACAATGTTTTTGAGATCGGACCGGACACACTTGTAATAAAACCGGCTTGGTTTGATGCCTTTATACAACCAAACAATGGCTATAATGCATTTACTTTTAAATCCAAAGGTTAAAACATAAAACCAAACCATATATTTATATAAACATAATCATGTTTGTTTAAACATTAGTTTATGCTAATTTAAACATTTTTATAATCATATATTGTTTAAGCATTTATGATATAATCCCGTTCTTGAATCTAATCCTGACCACTAAACCAGTAAAACATCCGGTTTAATGTTCGGTCCAGCAATGGAATGATTGACCATAAACACCCATCACGTTTTTTCCTCAAAAAAACATTCATATCGTGTAAAACGTAGATCATAAACGTGTTTATCTCATTTGCATTCCCGCTCAATTTTGACTCAAAATTTTCATAAATTTTGGATTCATATGCCATGCAACCTACGCCACATTAAATAAATATTTAGAATCAATCTCCACCTCACATACAAACAATAAAAATCTCCAAAAATTGTTCCACAAACAAGCCATGGAGAGCACTGCATTAACGCTCTCTAGCCCCATTCTAAACCATACCAATCCACATCTCAAACCAAGAATCCACACCTACAAATCCACAAATAACTTAAACACTTCGGTTATCGCCTTTCGATCTTACTCGATCTTCAATAATTCTTCCTTGTTTTTCCAGAATCGGGCTCGATATGATTTGTCGGTTGTTAGAGCGGCTGCTTCTACCCCTGAAGCCTCGGGCGAGTCGACAAATCCGGCCGCTATTGGCCGGACTTTACAACTCGCCGCCATGTTTGGAGCTTGGTACCTGTTAAATATCTACTTCAACATTTTCAACAAACAGGTTGATTTACAGTTTTAGTGTCTGCAGTTGCATATTCCGTTTAGTTTGAATCTGGCCTGGGGTTCATATCATAAAAAAACAGAATATTCTTTTTTATTTCTATATAAAAGATCTCAATTTGATTTTGGTACATTAAAGTACTAAAGTCACTAAACTAATTTTTGTATATTAAAATCCATAAACTTTACTAAAATTAACGAACTTTTATTATTATTTTTGAATAATGACATGTTGACTTTTAAATGGTCCACGTATTATGGTATAAACTTCTTTTTTGGGAAAATATTCACTTAAATCAAATTTTGACTTATTAAAGCATTAATTAGTCATTATTTAAGAAAAAAATTACATAAGTAATGGCATTTTAGACAAGTTTAGGGCCTTTTAAATATGTAAAAATTGACTTTAGTGACTTTGTTGTGCATTATTTATTAGTCGATGGACTTTGACATACCAAAATTAGACTAAGAGACTTTTTCGTGTAAAATGGGAAAATATATTAGTCATTATCCAAGGAAAAAGCATGCGCATTTTCGACAAATTTAGAGCCACAAAAATTAGCTTAGTGACCTTATTGTAAATTATTTATTAGTCGATTGTTTTTAACATGCCAAAACTAGGCTAAGTGATGCTTTAATGAAAAATTAGAAAATATGTTAGTCATTATTCAAGGAAAAAAACACAAGCACAAGCATTTTAGACAAGTTTAACAACTTTAAATATGCAAAATTATCTTAGTGACTTTGTTGTACATTATTTATTAGAGGATGGACTTTAACATACCAAAATTAGACTAAGAGACTTTTTCATTAAAAATGAGAAAATATATTAGTCATTATCTAAGAAAAAAATGTGCATTTTCTATAAGTTTAGAGACTCGAAAATTAGCTTAGTGACTTTGTTGTACCCAAAATTAGGCTAAGAGATGGTTTCATGAAAAATAAGAAAATATGTTAGTCATTATTCAAGGAAAAAACTCACAAGTACATGCATATTAGACAAGCAGAGGGACTCAATAATTAGCTTAGTGACTTTGTTTTATATTATTTATTAGTCGATAGTAGGGATGCACAAACCGGTTTTTTCTCCAAACCGGTTCGGTTTGAGAACCGATTCGGTTTGGTCAACGGATGGCCAAAACCGGTTTGGGTGAAAACCGGTTCGATTTGGAAACCGGTTTGGCGAGATGAGGATGTCAAACCTATAGAACCGATTTGGATATGTTTGAAACCGGTTTGGAGGGGTTGAAACCGGTTTGGAAACGGTTTGGCAGATGAGGATGTCAAACCTATGCCAAACCGGTGGTTTGGACCGGTTTGGGAATCGGTTTGGATGGAACTGGTTTGAGAATGTTAGAATACCGGTTTGTAAACCCAAACCGGTTTTTTTGCCCACCTCTAGTCGATAGACTTTAACATACCAAAATTAGGCTAAAAAACTGTTTCGTAAAAATTGAGAAAATATATTAGTCACTATTCAGGGGGGAAAAACACATGCATATGCATTTTAGACAAGTTTAGGAACATTAAAAATATGATATAACACTAGTAATCACAAGTGAAAAGTGGGTTTTTTTTTTCTTTTACATTTACAAACTATATGATATAACACTAGTAATCACAAGTGAAAAGTGGGTTTTTTTTTTCTTTTACATTTACAAACTATATGATATAACACTAGTAATCACAAGTGAAAAGTGGGTTTGGCTTATATAACTTCTATTCATTGTTGAATTCTCATATGGGATGCTTAGAAGATATAAAAAATTTGAAGATCTTTACGTCATAACCACTTTGTGACCATATGGGAGGGATGCTTATGCTTTTATGAATAACTCAACAAATTAAATGCAGAAAATTTAATCAAATATTTATAAAAATAAAATAAAATACAGGTGCTCAAGGTTTTCCCATACCCAACAACGCTTACAACGTTTCAATTTGGGTGTGGTAGTCTTATGGTCTTTATTATGTGGACACTTAAGCTTCATCCAAGACCAAAGTTTTACAAATCACAGGTAGTTGTCTGATTATACTAATTCATTGTCTTATGAATATTTAACGATTCCCACTGCATCATGGTTTTCAGAACCGAACCGGACCAGCCGGTTGGACCACGAATAAGTGGGTCGGCCGGCCCAAATCAGCATGTGAACAACCTTCAAACGAACCGGCAAGTTGAGCTGGTTCACTGGTCGAATTGGATTTCAGTTTTTTTACTTAAATTTAAAGAATGAAACACTAAAACCGAATCCTATATTATTTAATATGATTATGTTTGTTTAAACATTAATTATGTTTGATTAGATCTGTTTATAATTCTAAAGTTTTATGGAATATTATATATATTTATTATGTCATCCGATTCTTGAATCCGATTGGACCAACTGGTTCGACTAGTAGCCAGTAAGACGTCTGGTTGCACGTCCGGTTCGGTTCTGAAAACATTGCTCAACAGCTAAAGTTTGACCCATTTTATGTCAGATTGTACCAGTTTTAATGTTGGGGGTGGCACACACAATGGGTAACCTTTTAACCAACATAAGTCTAGGAAAAGTTGCAGTTTCTTTCACTCACACAATCAAAGCTATGGAGCCATTTTTCACTGTTGTCTTCTCTGTCCTACTACTTTCTGAGGTAAGTAATTTTTATAAATTCATATTGGGAATTTTATAAAAATGGTTAGTAGATTATAAATCTTACATTTTGTATGTATATACGCGTAGAGACCGACGTTATGGGTAGTTGCATCTCTTGTACCTATTGTGGGAGGTGTGGCATTAGCATCCTTCACTGAAGCATCATTTAACTGGTTTGAAATTGAAATTGAAATCAAAGTTTTGAAACTAAACTTTTAGATTAGATTGACTAATATACGGTCAAAGTTGACCGTTTCGAACGAATACAGGATTGGTTTTGGGAGTGCAATGGCTTCAAATGTCACCAATCAATCGCGTAATGTGCTTAGCAAGAAGTTTATGGTCAGGAAAGAGGTAAGTCCGATTATCCAATCTCTATTTCAGCGTCCTGAATGAGCGTAGTCACAGTAACAGTTTATAATCTTGTATAGTTTATAAACAAGCTGATTTGGACAGGAAGCCTTGGATAATATCAATCTGTTCTCAGTTATGACTATCATCTCATTTTTCCTGTTGATCCCTTTTGCATTGTTGTTAGAAGGCTTCAAGCTTACTCCTGAATACCTGCAGTTTGCTGTGAGTATATAAACTAACCTTTTTTTAGATTATTTATTTATTTGTATAATGAGATATATGTAACATGTTTCTTTAGGCAAGTCAAGGTGTAAATGTAAGAGACCTATGTGTGAGATCTGTCCTGACTGGTATCTGCTTCCATAGCTATCAACAGGTATAATTTTAACAATAATTCCTTGTTATTATTCAACTTTTACCTAGGGGATGTGTGTGTCAATCATACCTACAAAACTCAGTCGTAATATGGTTATTTTTAGGGTCTGGGTCGGGTTGATTTAGGGAAAAGCTTACTTTTATCATTAAGAAAGGAAAGCGATACTACTTCGAGAGAGACTCCTTACTCAGATACAAGTACAAATACAAACAGACACAATACTAATTTAAATGAAATTGTGACATAACAAGGTTTAGCGAACTTACTAAGTCTCTAAGACACTACATCTACATTATGTACGTCTTAAAAATCCTCAATCTTTTTGTGTCACCATTTTGCTTAAATTGATAGTTCTCTATCTTCGTATATAGGATTATATTTTTGTTTGATTATGTCTATTTGTATTTGTCTATGTATTTGAACCGAGGATCTATCTAAAAGTAGGGTCTCTTTGCTTAAGGATAAAAGCAAGTTTTTCCTAAATCTCACGCTACCCAGATCTTACAAATAATCATATTTCAAGTATGATTTTTAGGTTTGATTAATTAATTAAAATTAATACCTAACATGCACAAGTTCTACATTCCAACTGTTGAACCGTGAACTTAACAAAAAAGTATTTTAAAAAAGACTTGTAATGCAACGTGTACGATAGTAGCGTCCAAATTCTTAGGAATGATTGCATGGCATAAATGGTCAATCATACATGTAACATGTTGATGTGTCATGTCATCAGTTTACACATTTGGCAAACCACACCAGCTGTTTTACACCACTGGCACACCACACTAGCTTTGTTTTATACACAACTGGTAAGCTGCATACGGGTTTAGTGTTAGATAAAACAAACAAATTACCTAGTATAATCCTACTATTCAGTACTGTTTAGAAAGGAATGATAAAAACAAACGTTACCCATATTTCAACTGGGATAGAAAGGATGCTCCGAGGAAGTCCCGGCTCAAAGTTAATTATCCCAATGCTTTTAACGTCATTTTTACAAAATAAGTAACAACAACCAACAACAACCATACCCAGTATATTCCCACTTTTCAGTAGGGTCTGGGGGGAAGATAGATACAAACCTTACCCCTATCCCAATTGGGATAGAGAGGCTGCTCCGAAAGAGTCCCGGCTCAAAGTTATCATTTGAAGTTGATCATCCCAATGATTTTAACATTATTTTCACAAACAACTAAAATAACGTTAAAATTAGTGCACTTTTACTTTTGCCCCTTAAGGGTCCACACATGTATACATTATATGTGTGCACCACAATTAGAGCGTTTTTACAAAATAAGTAAAATAACGTTAAAATTAGTGCAGTTTTACTTTTGCTCATTGATGGCTTACATATATATACATTATATGTATGTACCGTAGATGAAAAGTGTTTTAGTGTTTGATGTTGTATAAAAATAACTTGATATATATAATGTTATATGCATAAAATTAAAACTACAAACATAATGAAAATAATAATATACGTATATAGTTAAAATAATTAATAAATGATATATGACCCGATAAATATGAAAAATCACACATGAACCGAGCTTGAGGTGTACATTGAAATGAATCAAGCTCAAGTCCTCTTAAGATAGCGAAACAAGACAAACCAAGCTTAAACAAACTCAGGTTAGACGCATTAACACACCCTAAATTGAAACACGTGTGAAACTTGATTACTTTTTGTGATAACTGCTTTGGTGTTTGTATATTTTTAAGGGAAACCGTCATACAAATGTAACCAACTTTCAGCTTTGTTCCAATTAGGTCACTCATATTTTTTTTTGTTCCGATTAAGTCACTCATACTTTTTTTTTGTTCCAATTAAGTCACTCGTACTTTTTTTGTTCCGATTAAGTCACTTATATGAGTGACCTAATTGAAACAAAATTAAAAGTACAGTGACCTAATCGGAACAAAAAAAGTATGAATGACTTAATCGGAACAAAAAAAGTATGAGTTACTTAATCAGAACAAAAAAAAAGTATGAGTGACCTAATTAGAACAAAGTTAAAAGTTGGTTACATTTATATAAACTTACCCCTATTTTTAAGCATTCAAATTTAACAATGTTTCTTGGGCAAATAGGTTTCATACATGATTCTACAAATGGTGTCTCCAGTGACACATGCCGTGGGTAACTGCGTGAAGCGAGTGGTAGTCATTGTGTCATCAGTCATCTTCTTCCAGACAACAGTTTCTCCCATCAATTCACTTGGTAAACATAAAAATCTACCCTGCAAATGCTTACAGTATTCTTTTTTTTATTTAACTGCTAAGTCAAGCATCACCTACAAACGTGCCACTTGACCCACCATTCAAAGGAAACCCGCATGCGATTACCCTGTCATTTAGAATCAATTGCTCCTAGAGGGACTCGAAAAAACTTTGGCACTTATAATATACATCTTCTATAAAACATTTATGAAACTGATATGCTTTAATTATTTTCAGGAACTGGTTTGGCTCTTGCTGGAGTCTTCTTGTACTCAAGGGCAAAGAGAATAAAACCAAAGGCTGATTGACTTGTACTGCAAGCAGAATAAGTTGTACAATTGATACACCAAGGTTTCATTTTACATATACATTGCATTGAGGAGCAATTTCTTTCTCATGAAAATAGCCTTCAAGTTATAGATAAGTAGATGAATCTGAGATGAAATGTACACTGGTATTAGACTAGTTAATGTTGAAATACAAACATGTAATGCCCCTGTATTGAACTGCAATTGAAATTAGGGTTCTTAAATCCTTCAGAAATGCAGAAATTCAAACATGTGATGAGGAGTTAATGTTGAAATACAAACATGTAATGTCCTGATTTGAACTGCAATTGAAATTAGGCCCTAATCTATATTTTCTCAAAGTTATAGATGAAACTGAAATTCATGTAAACCACATGGGCTATCCGTCTAATGAAGTTTATTTTGTTGTTTTTTAACGGCTAATTTTTGGATCACTGAACTATTATCGTGCCACCAGCAGTATAATTTGATCATATTCATCACCAACTCATTAGTTCTAAAGGAAACTCAATACTTTGAGAAAATCCCTTTGTGTGATTCGAACCCAGAACCAATGTTGTAAAATCGCTAGTCGGTCGGTGGGGTGGGGGCTAGGGATTAATCAGCCAACTAATCGGCCTAATCGGATAGTCGGGCCTCGTCTGCCTTAGGGGACTAACGATTAATAGGCCTAGTCGGGGATTTTTACAACCATGCCCAGAACCATTTCGTTCCTGAACCTTATCACACCACCAAAACATCATCAGGTTGTAATGCTTTTGGTTTATTTTGTTGTTTACATTCATGTTTTGTTAATACCTCTTTCAAATTTTGTTAACATAACAAACTGATAATTGTCAATGAGTCTTAGATTAATTGGTTTGACTTTTGAGAATATGTAATCACATGTCTTTCCAATATGAACATCATGAAGTCGCGTCTCATCTAAAACGTTATATTTTAGGTGAGACATGTTTTAACACAGTGGGTTCGGATGGTGGGTTTTCTTTGAAATAGTGGGCGGGTTTTACTACAATCATATTAAGTGATTAGCACGCTCTTACACTTTCACATAACTCCAAGAGAAAAGATGGTTGATCGTTTGTTCATGTAAATCGATAACTATATGAAGTGCAATGGGTTTTTGAGGAATTTAGAAATTAGTTCAATATAATGGCTTGTTGAAGTTATAACTTTTTAACAATATGTTTTTGACTTTTCAAGGTCAAGTGTAATTTGTAACATCAACACTTCATTTCTAAAAGCTTTGGAACTTCAATCTTGCTTTGTGTCTCCCTCATTCGACATAACATTACTTACTCTTAGCATAAGTCCGCACATGTTAATTTGTTGAAGCAAGAGCGGACGAAACCAGTACTTAAACTAAAATAATAATCTTTCGATCGAAAAATTAACATTACGGACGGAAAAAAGATGGGTGATCCCACGATCCCTGTTAAGTTTCGTCCATGGTCCCACTCTTGCATAGGAAGAGCCGTATTAGATATGCATAAATTTGACTTTGTTAGTTCGTTCAAACCCAAATAACTTCTGTTATGGCCTTTACAATCTCCCTCAATGGACATGCATTTCTATTTGTTTTTTGCAGTATGATTAATTTTGTTGGCAGTTTTATTCAACTTAAATCTAGCGTAAGTCGATCTTGATCATGGATAAAGATGCTTATTTTGGTCTCTTCCGATTTGTAAATCTAATTAATTGCTTTTGCCAATGTGGGACTAGGCAACTAGCCCACTTGATAGATGATTTGCCTCTTAGAATAGGAGGTCATGGGTTCTAACCCATGTAATGGTGTAATTAGTTTGGAGTAGTTTAGAAAGAGATAATCTTTGTCGTTCAAAAAAAATAATAATAATAATTGCTTTTCAGAAAACTCTTTGTTTAAAAAGCCCTTTGAATGACTCCAAACCTATTATAATGAGTAAAGATTGCGAGGGATATTTTATGTCATACATAAATACATATAATTTATATATATAGGGATTAAATCCAATGAAAACACAATCTTAGAGAGAAAATCCTTAAATCATATGTAAGCCATTGATTTGAAATCTTGAAAAGAAATATGTGGTCCACGTTAACCTACGTTAAATTTGAAAAAAAAAACTATTTTTTCTATGGTTTTCACATCTAAAGGTAGTTTTTAAATTATCATTTCCCTATATATATACATGTGTGTTGTGTATGTACATATTGTAACAACCGAAAAAAATTCAGTAATCGTTTATGTCCAAATTTTATATAAACGTTCGTAAAGTGATTATGATCAAAAGGATATAAGCGATAAAAAATCTGATAATGTATGGACACGTTATAAAGCCTATCAATAACGTGTAAAAATTTCTGTGACTGTTTGAGTTCGTAATTTTTATGAACAATCCTGAACTAATTGCGATCAAATTAATATAAGCGGGACCGTTATACGATAAAGTATGAACAAGATATAAGCTCGTGAATATTAAAAATATGTGAGCAAAGTAGAAGGGGGTTTTAAAAATAGAACCTCAAAGTTCAAGGGCCCTAAGTGTAAAATTGGAAATTAATTCATGTTGAAGGACACAAATATGACGTTGGATTGCAAGATATTTTTGTTAACCGACTCAAAGTTATGGATATGAATTCGTGAACAGATAACATTCAAAGTTATTTCTGATCGACGATTATTTTTACGAGCAGAGAAGAACATCAAGAAGAATTGATCAATCGTTAAGGTAATTGTTTATGATTCTCATTTCGTATTAGTTTAGTCTTGATTGATTAAAGAGATCAACACCATGTTTAGATAGAGTTTTGGTTTTGTATGATGAACATGAATTTGATCCGGTTGGAGCCCAATTACATCTAGATAATGATCAGGTTTTCATGAGATTTATGAGGGTATAATATGTATACTCTTTTGGTTGCCTTAAAAGCATGTTATTATACAGTAAGTTTAGCAACGCCCTAAGACGAGTTAATTAAATAAGAGAATACGCTTATGTAAGCCGAGCAGATAAGTAATTTTTAAGCATAACAATATTGTAGAGATAAAAATGGTCAAAATGAGTGGAAGCGAAATTTTGAAATAAAGCTCCGATTGAAAGTTATGACATGCTGAAGTTTCGAGCGGTAATCGTAAATCTGAGCATCTTCATAATTAGTATTATAATTCCATCTCAACTTATTATTAATTGAGATAAATAATATTAAGTTTATAAAACTCTTCGGGTCGTTATAGCAAGCTAAACACTTGTATTTGAGATAACTATAACGTAGTCGTTGTGTTACCGGTTTAGAAACCCTAAAAAGAGGGTTTATATTATATGATAAGGTTATAATTATGATAAGATATCCATATTAATAGGATATCATTCTGAACGTGAGAAAGTAAGGAAAGGAAGAAAGCTAGCAGATTGTGTCTTATTAAGCTCAGGTGAGTTCTTATAGCCCTGTTTTAAATGTTTTATCATTTTGGGCTGATATGCATGTTATAAAGTTATTTTATGAAAATGATTGTATGTATGTATAAAGTTATTGTATGAAAGTGATTTTAACCTGATTATGGTCAGGTAAAGCATGTTTTCAGGAAAAGTATGTTTTCAGATAAAGAATGTTTTAAAGTAAAGAATGTTTTAAGTCTCAACTACGGTTGAGAAAGAAAAGATTATTTTGTATAAGACACTCGACCGAGGTCGAGGAGGAAATGTGGTTTTGCCAGCTGCGGTTGGGCAGAACTTGAGCACTGCGGTGAAAGGAGCCGCTTCTGCTTATGATGGTTTAAATGATTTAAACCATGTTATGAATATGAATGATGTATGTAAAGAAATCTTGTACCGGTATGAGCCGTCAACTTCGGTTGATGGATTAAGAGTCCTGTGGAAACACGGGCCTGCCGACTGTGTGTCGCCAGTTGATGGAATCTTATGCATGTGTAAGTTATCGACTTCGGGTTGATAGTTTAAGAGCCTTGTGCTGCACAAGCCTGTTTGACCTCAGGGTCAGCAGTTGACGGTGAAGTTCCTTCACTGTATGAATGATGTTATGATGATATGTATGTTTTGTAATTATGTTATGATGTTATGTATGTGATGAAATTATGATATGAGAATATGTATGTTATGTATTTGGAATATGATATATGATGACATGAAGGAATAAGGATTTTCTAAGAAATAAACTTAGAACTCACCAGCATAAAGCTGACTTGTTTTACATGCATATCAGGTTGAATAGTTTGAGAAAGGATACCAGGAAGACTCATGGCATAAGTTGAAGACTACCCCTGGCATAGACTGGTTGTATTATATGACTGTTAGAAGAGTGGGTTATGTTTTAATGTGTGTTTAATATGTATACTTTATGTATGTAATTACCTTAAATTCCGCTGCTATGATAATGTAAATATGGTTTAAGGACTATGGGTATGATGTTTGCCAACCGAGGGGCTCGGGGCCTCTCACGTATGTACGTACGTACGTATGTATAATGGTCGGATCCAATAATAAGGGATTTTTGCCTAAAAAAGTAATAACCAATAAAAGTTTGATATGTAAAATTCTAAAAACATAAAAGAATCCTGTACAAAAAAAAAACAAAGAATCCAATACAAAATTAAATTCAGTACAAAAATTTAAGAATTCAGCATAAAAAAATCAAAAATGCAATATAAAATATAAAAATACTGTAAAAAAACAAAAAAAATCCAATACAAAAGAATACAAAAATTCAGTAGAATAAAACAAAAATACAGTATAAAAAACAAAAATTCAGTACAAAAAAATACAAACAAATTAATATATAGTAAAAAAATAAAAATGTAGTATAAATAATAAGATTTTATAATTAAATTATCAGGTTTTTTTTGGTCATATGTCAAACTCTTATTAGTTATTTTTTTCTTAGACAAAAAATCTTTTTATATTTAATTTTTTTTCCTTTTATGCATATTTATTATGTATATATGTACATGTGTAATTTTGTTTTTCCATTTTATTGTTTTCAATATGTTGCAGACCGGTTTGGGAGATGAGGATGTCAAATATATGCCAAGCTGGCGGTTCGGACCCGTTTGGATGGAACCGGTTTGAGAACAATGGAATACCGGTTTGGAAACCGGTTTGGTTTTTTGTTCACCCCTACTCATTATACTAAATACATCTTAATTTAAGTCTAAGTGGTAATTTTCAATTTTTATGTTACGATCTTTAAACTTTTAAATTTCACTTCAAAAATATGTTTTCGTCTAATGTAACGTGATTTTGGCTACGCTAAATTTTAAAGTTTAAAATTTATCACCTATAATTTAATCTGAATTTTTTTGCTAAACAACACTATCGTTTGTTAATTTAAAACGGTGATAATCATTGTGGTTATATCGACTGATATTAATAACGTGAAAAATGAGATCACGCCAAATAAAAAAGTAAAAAACATTGATACCATTAAGTAACAGTTTTTCTTTATCTATGTTTATGTATCCATAATATGCATACATAACCGAGTTAAAGTATCACTCCTAAACTTTGTAAAATGTTAAAGTTTATAAAATTTTGAGTTTATTCTCTTGTATTGTATATAATTTGATTATTTTTTAATAACTTTTAGTTGTTATTTTTTTTATAAAATAATAATATTGGATTATATCGACTGAAGACAACGTGATAGTACCATAAAGAACGAAACCAAAATCATTGATCAATATCGATAACATTATGTAAATGTTTTTTTTATTTATATTGCAACACAATCAGATATATGTAACTTCGTTTTTTTTTTATATATTAAACACATTGATATCAACAACGTATATATAATGGATGTAATAAAGTAAATAAACACATCAATGTTTGTAACTTTTTTTTTTGTATTTTTATATTGAATTACTTATCTAAATTTTTATACGAAAACATACAAAAATATAATAATATTTTTTGATTATATTTCATAGTAACTTTTTATGGTATGTTAATCTTAATAAACACCCAATTGCTGAATAGTCAATACAATTCATGTCATCTCGATCTCATATTTCATATTTGGTATTCAATAAATAAATCGTCACAATTCCCTAGGACTACATGCATCTCTATCTTGACCCTTTGACCCCACTCTTATCTTAGCTATTTGCCGTTGCTTCAGGATAACCCACCAATCGACTCCAACGCTACGTTCTCATGTCTTCACGTAAGGAGCAAAAATTAATTAATTGTCAGAATAATGTTTTCACATCTTATAAAATGTTACATGACTTAAATAAAAAACAGTAATTGCTAATTCAAATTTGAGAGTTCTAAGATGATTAAATAATTTAATTGATTTATAATCAAAATTTTGGATTCAAATTGTATTTTTAATGTTAATTTTTTATTTAATAGTGAAAAATATATATTTTGATATCATTATTTAAAAAGATAGATTTTTTTGAACGACGAAGGTCTTAATCGTGTGAACCCACTGTTTCCAGGCCATGTCACCAAGTCCTAGTTACATGGACCTCTCGTGAGCCATCACAACCACCCCAGGACCTACTGGGAAAACCCCCTGACCCCCCTCAGACATATATTTCGCTGCGGGAATGCTTTGAACCCAAGACCTTCCATTTGGAAGACTCTTGAGGTACCATTGAGTCAATGCCTAATTTAAAAAGATAGATAAGTGTGGAAAATAAGAGTGATGATACACTGAATGTGAAGACCCGCTCGTTTCAATAAATTGTACATTCTGGTGATATATTTGTTGTATTTATTAGCTTTACTAGGTTAATATTACACGGATTACACATAAAAAAAATATTATATAGTACCCAATAAAAATTTAAGGTTTAAAAAACGATTTTTAGGATAAAATATGATTGAATTTACGTTATTTTTTAACATTTCATTTTTAAATTTGTATTAAAAACTATATTTTTATATAGAAATCACTTTGTTTATACTTATGGGTTTTGTTTTTTTTTTTTTGAAAAATTGTTTTATATAATTTTTATTTCAAAATATATTTTTTAATATAAAGATTTGGTTTTTAATTTATTAAAAAATTATTATTTATATAAAAATGTGTAACAAAATCATTAATTATTTTATTTAATTTAATTAAGCATTTAATAAGAGAAAGAATTGGATAACATGGTTAAAATGTAACACATGTCAAAAGTGTTTTAAAAATTTGACAAGTGTTATTAAGTGATTTAAAATTTTGATAAGTGTCATTTGAATTACTTGTTTATTAGAAGTAGAAGATTTTTAAGTTATTATATTTACTACATTTAATTTAAGATACTAGTTTGTACTTTTTAGAATAAGTTGAGACTATGGGTGTTCATCGAATAATTCCAATAACTCGAATATTTCGAATCTAATGATTTGAATTTTGAATTTTGAATTTTTTAAGGGCATTTGAATTCGATTAGAATTCAAATTGGTTTGAATTGAATTTAATTAAAAAATTGTTTATACTTGCTATCTTCATATATTCAAAATATCAAATCATCAAAACCTTAAACATCCAAATATCAAATAACTAACATTTAAGTTGTAATATTAAAATATTATTTAAATTAATAAAATGATAAAAATTTAATATATAATGCCAGTTATAATATACAAAAAACATAAAGTAACAAGTAATAAAAAAATAGAAATGAACAACCAAAATGGTCAATTTTCCGAGTTTCATGATTTACACTTTTGTTGTGAATGTTTAGGTTTAGCGACTTTAAAAGTGTTAAAATTATGGGTATTTTATAATTAAATTGACATTTGTGTAATAGTCTTTTAGATTTTATAAATTAAACCACCTAATTAAATAACCTATTTTTTAAATATAGTAACTACTTGTGTATATAAAATAAATATATATAAAGAATTTAAATTCGAATTTCGAATTGAATCGAATTAAAAATATGAAATTCGAAATTTGATATTATACTATGAATCGAATCGAATTCGAATATGAAATTTCGAGTCGACTTTCAACTTTGTGTTTTTTGAATTGACATCGAATAGAGTTTCGATTTTTTCGAGTCATATTCGAAAACTGAACACCCCAAGTTGAGACATCTTTTACTAATTGATAATAAGTAAGATAAAAAAAAAGTTTCTTACATCAAAAAGCATGAGAGGTCATGAAAAAAGACCATTACAAATGGGAACACGTCTCTATTATAGGTGTGAAGTTCATATCTTAATGTCAAAGGAGATTAAAGACATCTTATGTTGATGATGATTTTACAAGCAAATTCATTGATGTTCCCAACCTAAATGAATATTCAACACCAAGGAAAAAAAAGTGTCAAGTCATCAAACAAAGGCAAAGGAAAGTTGTTTGATATTGTCAAAGACTACAAACTAATGAACGAGAAAGAAAAATAATAAAATAAACAATGGAAGGTTAACAAACAACGATGAAGTTGGTTGGAACTATAGGTGCGTAAATCGGGTTTTTTTGGAACCGGTTACGGTTCCAATCGGTTCCGGTCAACAAAGTCAATACCCGGTTTCGGTTCCGGTTCCGGGTTTCGATCGGTTCCTACCGGTTTTTGGCCGGTTCGGGTTCGGGTTTTGGGCGGGTACAAGTGGAACCAGTTACGATTTTCCCGGTTCCGGTTTTAATTTGTCTAAAAAACCGGACCCGTTTGTACCTATCGGTTTGGGTATGACCATGACCGGGTCCGGTTCCGGTTTGGGTTGCCGGTTTCGGGTCCGGTTTTTTTTTCACACCTCTGGTTGGAACAATACTAAAAGAGAACAAACAACATTGGCCATGTTTAATGAAAAACAATACGTAATCCGGCAAAAAAATGAATTAGGACCTTGCAATGTTTCTCTGACAACAAATACTCAATAAAATGAAAAATATCTATAAAACATGACTAGTCTTGCAATTGTTACGTCTTATTTTTTATTTTTAATTATTTTAGTTTTTACGTTTTATTTTTATTTTTGGTTCTTATTTTATATTTTAAATATATTTTATATTTTTAATAATAAAATTACATTTTATAATTTTTTTTTAAGTTTAGAATAGTCTAACATTACATTATAAGTGATTAATATATTTTAAAGTAAATATAAAATAAAAGAATTTGAGCCGTTAGAGAGTATTTTTTTTTTTAAATATAGAAAGAGTTGTATACCCTTCATTTATTATAATGCCTATTAAAATCACTCCATAATTGTTGCATTGCATTCAATAATCAACTAGAATATTGACTACTATTTTCAATCATCAAATGCTACAAAAAAAATGCTACAAATTAAGATGATGCATGTCACTTGCATGTTTAGACATGGGGTTATTTTATCAGTTAATTCTAATAAAATAACTTATCTTGTACTTTTGAAATACAACTTTTAAACATATGACTATGAAATTATTTTATATGACTTGAATATATTTTATATTTCTTTATTTATATTTCTTTTTTCTACAACTTGAATATGTGAGTATTCGGCTTACGTTCTACGACTTGATATGTGTTAGGTTGCATAATATTAGTGTTGCTTAAAGGTATAGGTTTGTGTACGTATGTTATCCTATAATGAAGGTATTATTTTTGGAGAAGAGGTTAGGTTATCGGTACGTTGTTGTACTCATAACACTTATCTTTTGTATTTTTTAGTATTAAAAAAATATTTAAAAAATATATACGAGTAAAAGTAATGTGCATGTAATATGTTTGAAGACTGATGAGAGTAACTCACTTAATAGATGCATTTTCTCTTAGACAATAGGTCCTGGGTTCAAATCTAGATAAGTAGAATATTAAATTAGAGGTAATATATGATTAACGGTAATATAAGGATTGTATAATCTGAAAACCCAATATTAGGGAGAAACCTTAAGCCTATTTGGGCCGTCCATTTGGAATCTTCAAAATAAATATGTGGTTTACCTTAAACCATATTTTTTTATTCAAATCCTAATTTTTTATTAATTTAATGTGGACCACATATTTATTTTCAAGATTTTAAATAGAGAGCTCATGTAAGGTTTAGGGGTTTTCTATCTAAGATCGAGTGTTCATAAGATACAATCGATGTGTGTATATATGTATGTAAAATACGATTGATTTAATTTTGATAGTGTTAAGTATAAATGATAGTGAAAGTGTAGGAATACCAAGATCCTTTGTAGGGTTATTATTTTTTAACAGAAAACTTTGGTCACTTGACAAAATTAGATCATTCTTCACTGAAAAAATATAGCGTGATGGCCTGACTCACCTACACAGAAGAAAAGATGTAACTTCACAACTAGAAAAACCATATTGCGTTTAAACCCATGGTTTTCAGAACCGTACCAAAACTGGAGGGTCGGCCGACCTAAAATCAACATGTGAACCGCCTTCAAACGAACCGGATGAAACATTAAAACCAATCCTATATTTTTTTTTAACATGATTATGTTTGTTAAAAATATAATTATTTTTGATTAAATTTGTTTATAATTTTATAATTTTTGAAATATTATATATATTTATTATGTAATTCAGTTGTTGAATTAGATTCAACCGGTGCAACTAGTAAGTGTCTAACCTAAGATTGCGTTACCGAGTTACCGTTGCTTAAAGTCCAACGATTGGATAAATAATATTGAGACAATTTTTTTTTAAGAGAGAGAAAGTTAGAAATAGATAAAGAATTTGAGGCGATTGGCTGGCGGGAGGAGGAGATAGAGAGAGAAAGAGGGGGAAATGGGGAGAGCGTTTGTGTATGTGATACTCGGTGGAGGAGTTGCCGCCGGTTATGCAGCTCTTGAATTTACCAAGAAAGGTGTCTCTAATGGCGAACTCTGCATCATCTCCGAAGAATCTGTAATTTTCTATCCTCGATTTCATCGAATTTCATACTTAACAACCCCGCAACTTGATCTATTTCATCAATTTATCATCGTGTTTCTTGAAATTGATCATTGATGTTTGGTTTACTCTGTTGCACGCCAAGTGTTTGTTGTTTTGCCTCGCTTGCGAGTTGCGTCTCAACTTTAAGTTCTCACATCTAATCGCATCAACCCCCCTAGTTTTTGAATTAGTTTTGCTCTTTGGTTGTGAGTTTGATTATAATTTTGCGTTAGTAATTGAAGCAATAACAAAAATTAATTTAATTTTAGGTAGTTTTTCTTAAGTTCATCAATCACTGCTTCACTTGCGCTTTTGAAAAGCCAGTGACTTTTGACAATATTCATGCATAGTGAGCAATAAATTTGATATAGTAATTCACATATTCATCTTCAAGAAATCTGATTTATACCAAAGGCATTAAAGCCTAGCCATATCTTGGTGGTGGAATAAGGATCAGGAACCAAATGATTCTGGGTCGAATCCATAACATGTTTTTCTCAAAGTATTAAGCTTCATCCAGAACTGGTGACCTGGTGATGAATATGATCGGGTGGTACTGCTCATGGCACGATTATACTTGATAATCCGTCATATCCAAAAATTAGCCACATTAAAAAAAAAAGAAATCTGATTTATTTCCGTACAATGGATTCAGCAATCATATTTCCTTCAGATTTTGTAGCAGTTCTAAGATTGGCCTTATTTTCCTAGCCTATCTAGTTAGTTAGTTTAGTTAAATAGTTAACTGCAATTGAGGTTTCAGCATGCCAACCTTCAAGAGGGTGGCGTTGTGGTAAGTGTCTTATTGCAATTAGCAAATTTGTTCATGCCTTGACCTCTTGAAGGCCACCTGTTCGGCACAAGTTGCTTTTTACTTGGTCCCATTGGTTCTAATGAGCTACTTAATAATACAGGGTTAGCCCGCTTGATAGAGGCTTTGTTTTTTAGATGAAAGGCCAAAGATTCAAAACTGGGCAGGGTGTGGTTTAAGATATATTTACCATTAAAAAAATTACTAAAACAAATAAACAAACTTAATGATGGATTTTATTTAAGTGTTGCAAGATCCCTCTGTGTAAATCTTTAGGTTTGATGATCAACTAGACCTGGAAATCCAGTTAAAGGTTCTTAAACGGGTTATCTTTTTGCAATTTATGCAATTTAGTTGTAAACTGAAGTTTTATTGTAATTGTAGATCCTCAGCTTTCTGGTACAATAATTCATTTTTGGTATTGATTTTTCTTGATACACATTTGTTGTAATCTGCAGGTGGCTCCTTATGAGAGACCTGCACTCAGCAAAGGCTTTCTACTTCCAGAAGGTGTCTCGTGTTATATATTTATCATTTATTGCTATTGTTCTCGCCTTAATTCCGTATGAAATTCTAAATCACCACTAGTTACTTTACAGTCTCCTCATTTTCTCCTTTTTGACTTTGTGTTTCGTAATTGTTCTACACAGCTCCTGCACGTCTTCCTGCATTTCACACTTGTGTAGGTGCCAATGAAGAAAGGTTAACACCAAAGTGGTACAAGGAACATGGTAAATATCTTGAATTGATAACACCTCTTCTTAAGTCTTGGTCTTAAAAAGCACACAAGGTGATCTTGAAAACGCTTCAGGATCTTGAGGCGCATCTCATTTACATTTGGGTCAAAATTGGTCAAAAATCAAAATTAGGGTGTGTAAGACGCAATAGAAGGCTAATATGTGAAAATAACCAAAGGAGTGCGGAGGACATGAATAGTTTACTTGATAAAAAGGCTTATATGTAAAAGGAATTCGGCAAAAGCATTGTTGGCTCTACATAAAACTTATTTGAATGTACATACATCTACACCTCACATATGTGGTCTTGCCTCACGCTTGAGGTGGCAATCTTCTCCCAAATCAAAAGAAATGGGTTGGTTTGGGTGAAAATTATTGTGTAATGGGTTGAAATTGATAACATCATCACATGGGTTGAAAATGATAACATCATAACATGGAATGGGTTGAAATGGGTAACTTTTTAGCACAATACAGGTCAAGATGGATAACTAAAAACTATGTGAATGCAATGAATTCAAATGTTTAAGAATGATTAATAACATATTTAATGAGAAAATCATTAAATTTTATCAATAGGCTCCTTGTTTAGTCACAACACATTTTAACTTAAACCAAATTGATGTTTTAAAAAAAATCCATTTAGATCCAAATTGATTTTGCTTAAAACCCGTTTTGACCCGCACCCATCCTCATCCAAATTTGTTCTGACCCGTTACCCAACCCGCCCATTTTGCTAGGCTTACCTCGCGCCTTGGATTTTGGGACCTTGCCTTGGGTTTCCTTGCTCTTTTTAACCAAGCTTATAGTATGTTTAAACAACAATTTCTGTTACAAAGACTATCATATTTTAAGGTTTCACCTGATAATCTAAATATAATACATAAACCTTTTCAGGGATTGAACTGATTCTGGGTACTCGCGTAAAGTCTGCTGATATAAGGCGTAAAACATTACTCACTGCAGCAGGAGAAACCATCAGCTATAAGTTTCTTATCATTGCAACAGGGGCCCGGGTACTGAAACTGATTCTCAAATGATATCATGCTTCATTTCCTTTATGTAACTTAACGTTCAATGTTACAAGACATGAAAAAAAACTACAATTTTTGAATTATATGTATGGCTTTAATAGGCTTTGAAACTTGAAGAGTTTGGTGTAAGTGGATCAGATGCTGAAAACGTATGTTACCTACGCGATTTGGCAGATGCAACCAGGCTTGCGGACGTGATGCAAACTTCTACTGGTGGCAACGCGGTAGTCATTGGTGGTGGCTACATTGGGATGGAGGTTGCTGCATCTTTGGTCATAAATAAGATTAATGTTTCAATGGTGTTCCCTGAGCCACATTGCAGTAAGCACCTGCATCAAAACCATTTTAATTTTTTTAAACTCTTTTTCGATCATCTATATATTCTTTCATATAATCTAGTAACTCTAGTCAAGTTGAAGAATTTTCACATCTGTTTCAGTGGGCCGTTTATTCACCCCCAAGATTGCAAGTTATTATGAAGAATTTTATAAATCTAAGGGTGTAAACTTTGTCAAAGGCACAGTTCTGTCATCATTTGTTTTCGATCCAGAAGGGAAGGTAAATATTAAGATCATTTTGCTCATTTGTGTTCGACTAAAATGAACATGTTGACCTAGGGGGTGTTAAAAGGATTGTCTGCTTGCTGACAAAGAACGCAAAATTTTGACATGAACCAAAACAACACAAACCCGAAAATCATGTCAGACACATGAATACGAACACAGACATGCATTATTGCAGGTTGACATGAACACATCCCCTTTTACCTGAAAGTTGTATTTTTATTATTATAAATATTTTTTTTTCTAAAACACTACCATTATAAATTTACAACAAAAAGGAAAAATGAGTATAAATTAATTACCTATAAACTATAGAATTTGATGCTCATTTCCATATTATGTTTTAAATTTTAGTAATACCCGAGCAATTTTAGTGGTGTCATCATCATCATCGTACTAAGTATATCCCACCATTAGCAAAGCTAAGGTAGGGTCTGAGGAGGGTAAGATGTAGATAACCTTACCTCTACCCCGTAGGAGTAGAGAGGCTGCATCCAATTTTAGCAGTGTCATAAAATATAATTTTGTTCAAAATTATAGAAACAAACAGGTTAATCGTGTCTACCCGTGAACCTGCAAGTTAGACCCAAACATAACCCATTAAGCTAAACGTGTATGCATGTTTGACTCGAAATTAACCTGACCAAACCCAAACTCAAACGTGTGAATTTCATGATGAACCTCATTTCATATTTTCATAAAAGAATTTCACATTTCTGTGTGTTTTGGTTATGAGTTTATGACCCATTGTAGTCTAATCTGAGTCAAGATTACTCTTACTAATCAAACCGTTAACATGCAGGTTACCGGAGTTGATCTCAAGGATGGAAGCAGTCTTCCTGCTGACTTGGTGGTAGTGGGAATCGGAATCCGTCCAAACACAGGTCTATTCGAAGGCCAGCTCACTTTAGAGAAAGGAGGTATCAAAGTAAATAGTCTGTTGCAAACGAGCAATAGCTCGGTGTATGCAGTCGGGGATGTGGCATCATTTCCGGTCAAGATTTTCGGTGAAAGCCGACGACTTGAACATGTTGATGCTGCCAGAAAATCAGCTCGTCATGCTGTGGCTGCAATAATGGAACCTGACACAACACCAGAATTTGATTACTTACCATTCTTCTACTCGCGGGTTTTCTCATTTTCATGGCAGTTTTACGGAGACAATTTAGGGGAAGTCATTTATTTTGGCGATTTCTCAGGTACTAGCTTTGGTGCTTATTGGGTGCACAAAGGTCATCTAGTCGGATCGTTTCTTGAAGGCGGAAGTAAAGAAGAGTATGAAGCTATAGCCAGAGTAACAAGGCTTAAACCAGCCATTGATGATTTGAGTGAGCTCGAGCGGCAGGGTCTTGGGTTTGTGGTGGGGTTGAGCCAGAAATTGTCAATGGCACCGGTTACAAACGTGGGTGGTTCGATGTCGACTGTCACTGTTGTCTTAAAGAAACCTGTGTACCCTTGGCACGCAACTGCTGGGGTGGTGGTGGCAGCGTCGATAGCTGCATTTGCGTACTGGTATGGAAGAAGGCGTCGAAGATGGTGAGGGGTTTGTTTGATTGATTCTACAATTTGAAACCTTTACTCTTGTTGTGCAATTTGATTAGTAGGTTTGAAGAACAAGAAAACTTAAAGCAAGAGATTGATAAACCACATAATATAATCAATGCTCTATTATACATAACATAATGTTTATGGCTATATGTTGTTTTTAACATGATGAATAAATGGTAAATGATGCATGATGTATCTAACTTTATGTTGTAGGGGTGATCAATAATGATAGAATGAAACTCACCTCATCATCTTGATTAACGATGGTACGAACAAAATCTATTCTATTAGACCATCATCATTCCGACCCGACCCGACCCTTTCTTAAAAAGTCTCTCTTCCATCTTCCATTTATACATTTAATAGTCTTAAATAAATAACAATCTTTTATACATTTAATGACGTTACATATAGTAGGTTTTTTTAAATGGGACATGTTTTTTGGAATCCTTAATTACTTTTTTTGAACGGCGAAGGTCTCAATCGTGTGAACCCAATGTTTCCAGGCCATGTCACCAAGGTCTAGTTACCTGGACCTCTCATGAGCCACCACAACCACCTCAGGAGGAAACCCCACTGGGAAAACCCCCTGGCCCCCCTCAGACCCCTATTTTGCTGCGAGAAGGATTTGAACTCAAGACCTTCCATTTGAAATAATCTTAGAATACCATTTAGGAAATTCCTCATTGGTGGAATCCTTAATTACTAATAGACGTAACTGGCTAAGTTAGAACAATTCATGTTTTTGCTGTAACATTAACATGTTATAAATATATAAAGGTAATTCTCTCTCTTATTTAAGCTTGTGTGGGATTCTAATGTTTTAAGCTACTTGTGATTTATATATGCAGGGGTTATTTTGTAGGATCTGAATGAAGACTGAATGAACTTATGTCTAATCAATCAGATTTAACCGTTTATTAAAAAAAATCTGCATGAAAAACTTGTGTCTGAATGGACACTTGAATGGATCAGATGTTGGTATATGTCTGAATAAGAAAAAAAATGGGTTGGTTCCTCTCCACCTCTCTAATCCCTACGACTCCTCTCCACCTCTCCAATCTCGACGTCGACCGAACCTCTAATGGCAAGCACTCCTCCTCTTCCAACAACCTCCTCTCTGACTACCTTCTCTCCTCCCCGACAAAGACCTCTCCTCTATGACGACGAAGACGTCTCTCCTTTCCAACCGGTTTATGATTTCGTATTTGAACAATTAGGATTTCAATCATTTCATGTTTCATTTCTTGATTTCTTGAGTTTTTGAATTATTGGAACAAGCAGGATTTCTTGATTTACTGAAACAAGTAGGGTAAAATAGTCTTCTACATAGTAATTCAGATGTTCAACAAAACAGTTTTAACTGATTCAAACACTCTTTGTTTCAAGGTCTCTCTTAACAATTCAAACATCAACTAATTCAACTTAATAGCTTAGAGGTTACCAAACGACCCGTACATTTACCTGTATTTACAACTTTTTATGTAGGTGGTTGTTTTATACATTCATCTCATATGTTCCTAAGCTCACCATCATAGCTCTTGTTCTGTGTCTGCTGCTACTCTTTCTGATTACTCCTAGTTGTAGCAAGGTCCATTGCCTTGATTGGAATTGCTTCTTCATTGATACAACATGATGTTGCCCCTGAAGTGTAGCAATTTTGAGTGCCTTTTTGCAATCGATCCAAAAGACTAGGGTTTTTTTCGTAAATATCCCAAAAATTAAATTGACGTCTCCATTTATTTAAAAAAAAAAATTAAAAATTAACCAAAATCTCTCAATCTCTTATCCAGTCTCTCCGTTCACCTTCTTCAATCTCCCCCAAGCTCTGCTTCAATGGCGTCTTCCACTTTCTCCACAATCACACTACGCTCATTCTCTCATCCTCCACACATCTCCACCACTCAATCTGCATCTCCACCACTATTCTCCCTCCGTACCCGTAAATTCAATCACCGATCGACGTTTCTCCGTCCGATTGCCGCCGTTGCCACCGAGGAAAAAGTCGTACAGCTAGGCGATGAAATATCTAACCTAACGCTAGCACAAGCACAATCATTGGTAGAGTACCTTCAGGACAAGCTCGGAGTCACCGCCGCATCGTTCGCTCCGGCTGCCGTCGTCGCTGCGCCTGGAGGCGCCGGAGCGGAGGTGGTTGAGGCCGTGGAGGAGAAGACTGAGTTTGATGTCGTAATTGATGATGTTCCGACTAATGCGAGGATAGCGACGATTAAAGCGGTTAGAGGTTTGACGAGCCTGGCGCTTAAGGAGGCTAAAGAGCTGATTGAAGGACTTCCGAAGAAGTTCAAGGAAGGAGTATCGAGAGATGAAGCTGAAGACGCGAAAAAACAGCTTGAAGAAGCTGGAGCGAAGGTTTCAATCGTTTAGATCACGGATTGGTGGTAAACTTTTCATTTTTTGATTCGAATGTGTTATTAGTTCTTCAGTTTTTGTAGTTAATTCTCATCGTTTTACGAATTTATGCCGTAAATCAGTCTCGATATAATGCTGCTTTCCTCTATGTTAACTGATTCATTGTTCTGCAATTCTCTGAAGATTTTATGAACATGATGAGTTAGCAACTTTCATTTTGTAGTTCATGTTTCTATCAAATCAAATTAAAAGATGTTTTTTGCACTTTAGGAGCATCTGTAAGTTGTTTTCAATGCTAATCTTTGGAACGATAACATAAGATCAGCAATCACCTAGAAAATCGAAATCGAAATCAAATCCATATCCAAATCCAATCCTTTGGGTTCGTACATAATGATTTACAGGGGATCAGAACACCTTATCTTTCATGCATTTTGTTCACGACAAGCGATTGACAAGGTCAGCATCTTGGTTTTAAAAAGCATGAGACGCCCCAATAGCGACAGAGTCTTGAGCCAAAGCACGAGGCACAAAGTGCACAGCATCAGTGCATCACATAGGATTGATGCAAGGTATTCATATAAACTGTTTATATTTCTTGCAAGTTTCTTGCATCACATACCCTCAATTTAGATATAGATAAGTTTTATATATGATTTAGTATATTCATAACCTGCATGTAACATGTATATCCTAAAAGGCTATATGCACAACATCATAACTCTTCCTATGTAAAAGAGACAGGCGCTTCGTGCCATGACTGACCTAATTTTTACCCACGCCTCAAGTGTGTCACCTACATGGCCCAGTTGCCGTCTCAAGCAGTCAGAAACGTTGTGTGTAGAGATTTAAAAACTCAATTATATTGCTTTGACTACATGAGTTATAAATAATTTAGGATTTAATATACCATCGCACTGTAAAAATTGGATAGGTTCGATCTATGGTCATTGAGGCCTCCTAAAAAGATCTACTAAATTAAGGGTTAGGTGGTGTTTGTTTTTTTGTTAAAAAGCTCCTCCTGACCTCTTTTGTCTGCGTGAGACAGTCAACGGGCAGAGCTTGGCTTATACAGATTGTTTGTTTTTCAGAAGATGTTTCATTAAAAAAGGTCTGTTTGATCTCTTATTGGCTCTTCCCGTGTGAATATCAGCCGGCCTCTTCTTTTTCACCCCCTTTTCCTTCGTTTCCAGATCTCAGCCAGCCACCTCCACAAGTGGACCACCACCGATCTCCTTCACAGCCGCGACCACCGCTGCCATCTTCTGCAGCCACAACCCCGCCTCCCTCCTCTGCAGCGACCCCCGCCACCCTCCTCCACCGGCACGGCGAGTTTTGTTCGATTTCGTGTCAAATCTAAACAATGGATTTTTTGTCTTGGTTTAGGTGTTCATTTTTAATTCGTCATATCAATCATCTCCGGGCATGGTAATATCTCGGAAGAACCTTTTCCTTCTTAATTTGGTTGGCTTGTAAGTTTGTTTTTTGATTTCACAAATTTCAAACTGTTCATGTGTTTGTTTCTATCTGTAAATGAGTAAATGGATTCACATGTGTTTGTTTCTATATTTTAAAATCAGTTTGATTTTGAGAATTGGTTAATTCATTCGTAGACGTTAAAAAACAAACAATCTTCTTTTAATAGATTGAGCTGGTTTTGGCCAACTCTTCTGCAAAAGAGGTCTGCGGATGTGGTCCGCAGACTGCCGACGTTTTGCCTCTGAAAAACAAACACCACCTTACTTTTAAGTCTCTTTCCTAATTAGAAAAGTTGGTGACTTGGGACTTTATTATGATGGTATATTCAAGACAAATACTTTATTTATGACGTGCATAATGAATTTCATAAGAATGTTCCAAGGAAAACCTATTTAAGTGCATTGTCTTCTATTATTGTTGTCTACATGGTAAAAACATTAGTCATAGTTACACATTTCATAATGCCAACATGACTCGTTCTTCCATAAATGGTTTGATTTGGTTAGTTCTTGTTTGGTAAATGTGCCAATTTGTGTTTACTATAATTATTTAGTGGGTCTCCCTCTTAGGAGTGTTCAGAAAAACCGAAAACCGTTTAAGGCCGATAGCCGAACCGTATCCGTAACCCAAAAAAACCGAACCGAATTCTGAATTCGGTTTTCGGTTCGGTTCCTAACCGTATCCGAATTCGGTTTTCGGTTCGGTTAACGGTTTTAGATTTTTTTGAATTCGGTGGTTTATTCGGTTAACCGATTAAACCGAATTCTGAATTCGGTTTTCGGTTCGGTTCCTAACCGTATCCGAATTCGGTTTTCGGTTCGGTTAACGGTTTTAGATTTTTTTGAATTCGGTGGTTTATTCGGTTAACCGATTAAACCGAATTCATAATTAAATTTATTATTTTTATTAATAATATATGGTTGAATTCGGTTTATTTGGTTAAATTCGGTTGAATTCGGTTTATTTGGTTTTTAATTTCGGTTTATTTGGTTTTTAATCGGTTTGTTCGGTTGAATTCGGTTTGTTCGGTTATACCCGAAACCGAACCGAATTGAATTCGGTTCGGATAACCATATTCCGAATTCGGTTCGGTTCGGTTAACGGTTAAGGGGGAAATTTTTTGAAAACCGAACAAATCAAACAAACCGTTAACCGAACCGATGAACACCCCTACTCACTCTTATTAAACTTATTGCTAACTTAGAACGGGTTCACATGGGCTACGCCACCCACCGCCATTGTTTGTGGTCACCAATGTTTTAAAAACCGGCATTTTAGGTGTGTTGGATTTGGCTTAGAGATTGTTCAATCGGTTGAACTGGGTTGTACCGGATGGTTCAACCGGACTCGCTAGTTAACCATTGAATTTCATAGAAATACAACTTATACTCAAATAAGTTTCCAAAAAGTATCCAAATTCATCCAAAAAAATTCAAAAAGTACTCAAATTCATACAAAACAATCTAAAAAGCATGGTTGTAGAAGACGCTAGGCGCTAGTCGGGCAGCGAGGTACCGCCTAGGGATTAATCGGGATTAATCGGCGCGAGACGGATTGTAATTTTTATATGTAATTTTACAAATATATATTGTATACACACATCAATATCAATAATTTAATATAATACTTCAAATAATTTTAAAAAATATACTTAAATATACTAAAAAAATACTTTAAAGTGCAAACTTAAACACCGAGTTCAAAGTTTAGAGATAAATTTCAATGTTAACTGCCTGAATTCGATGTTTCAGAGACATATTAAAGCTTTTTGGTTGAGAAATGTCTAAATAATCATGAAATTGGTCCTTTTTTACCATAAAAAAGTCAAAAAAAATAAAAATCTGACTAGGCCGCCTAGCACTGCCTAGCGCCTAGGCGCCGCCTAGGCCAAAAATTAGACAGTAGATGGGTGCCTAGCGCCTAGGCCGATTTTTACAACAGTGCTAAAAAGTACTCAAATTCTAATAATTTTTTTTAAAATAAAAGTGCATAACAGGATTATGACATTGGCGTGTTAAACACATCAAGTTCACAATCGCTTAAAAGCCGAAATTCACTATCTTGTGTTTTTTTGTAACCGGGAATACCGGTTTTACCGGTATAACCAGATTAAACCGTCGGCACAGTCGATCGCAAGAACCTGTATAATATCGGAGGATTTCGTACCAGATGAGTTAGCGGCGGCCGGTCGAACCGGCCGCTTCGAACCGGTTTTTAAAACATTGGTGGCCACCATATAGCTGCCTGTTTTTGCCATCAAACGTCATAAAACCATATATTCTTGCTTAGGCATTAAGACTTGGGATCACTTTGACCGGTAGATAGATTGCAATTTGCTGATAAAGTTGGAGCTAGTTGTAAAATAAAATTAAGAGAATTAAAAAAAGTAACAAATGTACACGCTACAATAGACTTTTTATTATTTTTATTTTTCAACGACAAATTATCTTGCTCGTATTTTTAAACTACTTCAAATTAATCTATTCTCTTATCTGGGTTTGAATTCACGACTTTTTATTAGGGGGACTAGTCGAACATTGACGTGGACGTCCTAAATCAATATGTGTAAGGACTTGTTCGAAGAATGATCCTTTTGCAACGTTATGTGATTTTGTTGAGACAATAAAGACATCAAACCTATGAAGTACAATCAATATTAAACATGACAATTCATGTCTAAAGTCTTTAGATATAACCTACACGACCCATGTTTCCAAATGTTTGGGCAATTTTAGGCAATGGGTTAAGATGGGTGGACGATGATATAAAGTAATGATGTGATCAACGCATCAAAAATTGGGTCGGAAGTTAATATTGCAAATTTCTTTTGTATTTGTTCTTTTTCTATAACTAAATAATGCATTGGATATAAATGTATAGTTGGGGGCCGTTTATACTAGTGGACAGCTTGGGCATTCTTTAGCCATTGAGGGCCGCGTACAGAGTACCCGACAGTTAATTAGTTGGCCGTTCTATTAGATAATATGGAATATATTTAACCACATATATTGTATTTAAATGTATTAGTCAAACTCCTACATAATAGGAGTGATTGTTGTAATCTTTATTTTGATAAATAGCATACGGATCCTCAATTACATTTGAGGTTGATTTTACCAATTCAAATAATTCTTACACGTTAAAAAAAAAACTATAATTGGTGTGAAAATATCAAACTTGGCACAATATATATAACTTACATATACCAAAGCGTTACTAGAACAATTCTTGCCTAGTGGCTAAGGTTGATAGTCATGCAGAGAAGTGGAAAAGGACAACACCATGGATAAACAAAAGATGAATGGTCTGTAAAACATAACACCGTAGTTTCGTCATAAGACTTGGTGAAATTCTACTTATAATCAATTTTGAGCATGATAACAAGTACGAATGTACGTGAATAAGAAATATATGATAAGAAAGTTGTGATTGTAATGATGCTGCCTAAAATCAAGACTTCATGCGGTTCCTTATCCTAAGACCATCTGTAATACCCACCCTATTGAAATTTTCTATCACATCATCACCCTACTGAAAATTTTAAAACCCCATTAATGGTCACCCCACTGAAAAACCTTCCCCATTGTGCCACATCATCACCAAAAATCCTTCCCCACGGTTTAATTTTATTGATGGGTCCCAATTTTTAAAAATAAGCCAATGGGAGGAAGGGAGTGTCCACAGGGAGCGAGAGCCGCGATAGGTAGAAAAATGGCACCGTCGGGACCTGGGATCGGGGGGCGGTGTGCCCGCTGGAAGCCGCAGAAAATTTCTTCTCCGCCCGGCTAGAGGGAGGAGTACTATAGATGGTCTAAGTGTTTGAATCATGTTACTTTTTATGGAAGCATTTAGTTAACTATTTGAGCTTGTTGGGCCGGCTAAAGGAAGGGGTGAAATGGGTGACCGCTCGAGGCATGGCCTTTTTGGGGCCCGAATTTTTATTTTTTTTCGTATATTATATTATTTATTTTTTATATATAAATTACTAAGTTAAATTTTTTGGAAGGGCTTATTTTTCCTTTATTGTCCTAGGCCCCGAAATTTTTTTATTCTTGAGAACAGCTCTATGAACTTTCACTCTCTCATGTAGGGAATCTTGCTCTTTTTTAGTTCATCAAAGGGTTTCAAAGAGTTATAAATGTTCTTTGCGGATACAGTTTACATTGCCTACCTATCTCAAATGGCATGTACTATACAATATTAGCTTTTAAGTTTTAGTTTTAATATTTTGTTATAAAGTTTGGGTTTGAAGGCTTGGTTTTTGTTGAAGATGTTAGAATATATATCATGTGTCCTTTGTATGTTTGGTTGTTTACTGACAACGTTTAGAAGTAGAGGGGTTTTTTGTGTAAATGCTTAAAGTGGTAGTTAGTGTTGTTAATAAGTCAGTAATAATCCATAATTGTTAGGTAATCTGTTTTTCACTTTGTACTGTACTTTCATATTTCGTTATTCAATATCAGAGATCAAATTCTGTAGTTTTGGATGTTCGTTTTTCTCGATTTCTTTGAAGTTTTGCTAACAAGTGGTATCAGAGCCTGGTTAGGGGGCTCAATTCAAAGAAGGTGAACTGATAGTTCGATTCGAAGAGAAATTGAAAGTTTAAATGGTGTCGACGAAGTTTGATCTGGAGAAATTTGATGGCAAGAACAATTTTGGATTATGGCGAGTTAAAATGCGAGCGCTGTTAGTTCATCAGGGTTTGGTGGGAGCGCTTGCTAGAGAAGCCAGGTTGCCAGAAGATATGTCTGAAAAGGAGAAACGGGAGATAATGGAAAAGGCGCACAGTGCGATAATACTGTCTCTTGGAGATAGGGTTTTAAGAGAAGTATCGAAAGAAGAATCTGCTGCAGGTATCTGGTCAAAACTTGAAAGCTTATATATGACAAAATCACTAGCAAATCGTCTTTATTTGAAGAAGAGGTTGTATACCTTTCATATGGCACCAAGCAAAACTGTGGAAGATCATGTTGATGAGTTTAATAAACTCATTTTAGATCTTGAGAACATTGAAATTTCTTTAGATGATGAAGATAGCGCAATAATCTTCCTTACTTCTTTGCCTAAGTCGTATGAGCATTTTGTAGACACTCTGATGTATGGTAGAGAAACTTTGACGATGGAGGAGGTGTTAGCCGCTATGAATTCAAGAGAGTTAAAGAAGAGGAATGATGTTCAAGAAGAAGTAAGTGATGCTTTGTATGTCAGGGGAAGACCTGAACAAAGGGCGACCAAAGGAAGGTATCCATCAATATCTAAGTCCAAGTTCAAGAGGCGATGTTATGTGTGTAATTCTGAAAAGCACTTGAAGAAAGATTGTCCAGAAAGAAAGAAGAAGGGTCAGGAGGCAGGTTCATCAAAGGCACAGTCAGGTTATTCATCTGAGGTGTTTTCTGATGGGTATGACAGTGCAGATGTTATGTGTGTAACTGATCAAGAAGATAGAGATGTCTGGATTCTTGATTCTGGGTGTTCATTTCATATGACACCAAATAAGAACTTCTTCAAAGATTTACAACTTGAAGATCTTGGAGAAGTTAAACTTGGAGATAACAGGCCTTGTAAGATTCTTGGGACTGGTTCAATTATGTTTAAATTAAACAACGGGTCTGAAGTAGAGATAAAGGAAGTCAGGTATATTCCAACTCTTAAAAGGAGTCTATTGTCACTTGGTACTTTTGAACGAGCTGGTTATTATGTTGGTCTTAAGGATGGTAAGGCTAAGGTGATAAAAGGGTCACTAGTTATGTTAACTGGTACCAGAAGAGAAAATAATATATACAAGCTCGATGGTCAAGTTTTAAAGGGGATAGTAGGTGTTGTGTTGTCAAATTGTGATAGTTCCTTGTTGTGGCACAAGAGGTTTGGTCACTTAGGTGAACAAGGGCTTGTTGAATTGAAGAAGCAGGAAATTATCACAGAGTTTAGAGTTAATGATGTTGGTTTTTGTGAAACCTGTGTACTGGGAAAAAAAAGGAGGGTCCAATTTAAAAGAGGAAAACACATATCTAAGGGAGTTTTAGATTATGTGCATTCTGATCTTTGGGGGCCGGCTAGAGTACATACTCTAGGTGGAGCTAGTTATTTTCTGTCGATAATTGATGATTATTCCAGAAGAGTGTGGGTTTATGTTATTAAAAACAAGAATGATGCATTCAAACGGTTTGTAGAATGGAAGGCTTTGGTGGAAAATCAAACGGACAGAAAGGTGAAGAAGCTTAGAACTGATAATGGATTAGAGTTTTGTAACTCAGAATTTAATCAGTTCTGTAAAACTCATGGTATCTCTAGACATTTAACGGTTCCAGGTACTCCTCAGCAGAATGGATTAGCTTAAAGGATGAACCGAACTCTGCTTGAAAGGCTGCGATGTATGAGGTTAAATTCTGGTTTACCCAAGGGGTTTTGGGGGGAGTTGGTTACTGCAGCGGCTTATTTGATAAATATGTCTCCTTCAAGGGCCTTGAATATGAAGACTCCAATGGAAGTTTGGACTGGAGTGAAGCCTGATTGTAGTCACTTGAGAGTAATAGGTTCTGTGGTTTACTCTCATATTAGTCAAGATAAACTTGATGCTAGAGCTCAAAAATGTATCTTGTTGGGTTACCCGGATGGAGTTAAAGGATATAGGCTATGGAGGCTTGAGGGAGAAGGTTCAAAGATTATAGTAAGTAAGGATGTGGAATTTCAAGAAGATGTTCTATATAAGCATGTTGTTGGTACTGGTGCAGTAGAGAAAGTGTCTCAAGAACAGGTTCAGGAGAAAGTCTTAATTGAGGTGGAGTCTAGTGATGAAGACATTAAAGATATAGTTGATGATCTTGGAAATGAGCATGGTCATGAAGGTGGTAATGTCAGTCATAGTATTGCTCGAAATAGACCAAAAAGGACTATTATTGCTCCTGTTAGATATAGAGATGGGAATAATGTTTCTGCTGTTGCATTTTCAGTTGCTGAAGAGGAGTGTTTGTATGAACCATTAAGCTATAAAGAGGCCATGTCTTCGGATAATAAAGATAGATGGTATGCTGCTATGGTTGATGAGATGGTGTCTTTAAGAAGAAATAAAACATGGGAGTTGGTGGATAAGCTTATAGGTCAGAAACTTGTATCTTGTAAATGGGTTTATAAGGTAAAGGAAGGTATTCTGGGGGTTGAAAATCCTAGATTTAAAGCTAGGTTAGTAGCTAAAGGTTTTACTCAAGTGGCTGGAGTAGATTATAATGAGATTTTCTCACCTGTGGTTAAACATACGTCTATAAGAGTGATGTTGTCTATAACAGCGGTCTATGATTTAGAACTGGAACAGTTGGATGTGAAGACGACTTTTTTGCATGGGTTTTTAGATGAAGAAATATATATGGAACAGCCTTGTGGTTTTGTTGTGAAGGGTAGTGAAGACAAGGTATGTTTATTGAAGAAGTCATTGTATGGGCTTAAGCAATCGCCTCGGCAGTGGTACAAGCGATTTGATGAGTTTGTAGTACATCAAGGGTTTTTCCAGGAGTTCGTATGATAGTTGTGTATACTTTCGGAAGTGTGCTAGTGGTGATATCATTTACTTGTTGTTATACGTAGATGATATGTTGCTTGCATGTAAAGATAAAGGTGAGATTAATGCTACTAAAAGGATGTTGATGATGGAGTTTGAAATGAAGGAGTTGGGAGAGGCAAAAATAATTCTTGGTATGGAAATTACTAGGGATCGAAGTGTGAGAAGATTGAAATTAACTCAAACTTCTTATACTGAGAAAGTCATGAAGAATTATTCTATGGCTAATTGTAAAGCTGTCAAAACTCCTGTTGCCACTCATTTGAAATTATCTTTACAGGATGCTCCTAAAGATGATCAAGAGAGAAGGTACATGGATAGGGTTCCTTATGCTAATGTAGTAGGGAGTCTAATGTACTTAATGGTGTGTACAAGGCCAGATCTTGCCTATGCAGTAAGCTTGGTTAGTAGGTTTGTATCAACTCCTGGTAAGTTACATTGGGAGGCTGTCAAATGGGTTCTAAGGTATCTGCAGGGTACTAAAGGATATGGTCTTGAGTTTGGTAATTGTGAGGCTGATGATATGTCTGTTGTGGAAGGGTATGTAGATGCAGACTTTGCCAAGGATTATGATAAGGGAAGGTCGGTTACTGGATATGTATTCAAGGTTGTTGGTAATGTGGTGAGTTGGAAGGCTCAACTTCAACATGTTGTGGCTTTGTCTACAACAGAGGCTGAATATATAGCATTAACTGAAGCGGTTAAGGAGGCTTTGTGGTTGAAACGCTTGGTTGCAGAGCTGGGTATTTCTGTGTCAAAGACTGTTGTTCACTGTGATAATCAGGGTGCTATTCAATTAATAAAGAATAGTGTATTTCATAAACGAACAAAACATATTCATGTTCGAATGCATTTTATTCGAGATGTTATTTGTGATGGAGAAGTGGAAGTTAAATATGTGGCAACTGGGGATAATTTGGCTGATATGTTTACTAAAGGGTTGTCAGGTAGTAAATTTGATTTTTGTGTTACCGGTGTTGGAGTTAAGTGAGATTCATTCTAAAGGTGGAGATTGTTGAAGATGTTAGAATATATCTCATGTGTCCTTTGTATGTTTGGTTGTTTACTGACAACGTTTAGAAGTAGAGGGGTCTTTTGTGTAAATGCTTAAAGTGGTAGTTAGTGTTGTTAATAAGTCAGTAATAATCCATAATTGTTAGGTAATCTGTTTTTCACTTTGTACTGTACTTTCATCTTTCGTTATTCAATATCAGAGATCAAATTCTGTAGTTTTGGTTGTTCGTTTTTCTCGATTTCTTTGAAGTTTTGCTAACAGTTTTTAACTTTTAGGTTTTACCTTTAGGCTTCAAGGTTTGGTTTTAAAGTTTAGTTTATATTAGTATTATGGTTTATGGTCTGGGTTTACGTTTGGAGTTTATGGTTTAACAAGCATGTTCCAGTGACGAAAAAATGAGTTCGTTCAAAGTTTGTTTGAGTTGGTTTTCAAGTTTTTAAAAATCTTTCTCATAAGTAAAATGAACTTTTTAAGAGAATATCCCGTAAGAGAGAGGGAGGGAAGGAGAGAGGGAGAGGGAGAGGGAGAGAGAGAGAGAGAGAGAGTTCAAAAGATAACATGTCATTATGAAGAAAACTCCTTAATATCAAACAATCAACTTTGAAAATTTGTTTACGACTTTAATTAGAAGGTTATAAATAGAATAAAGCAAAAATAAAAAATTAATAAAAATATGTAAATTATGAAATTACGTATTTGTAACTTACGAAGTTTCGTATGTAACTCATAAAGTTGCATACATATAATTCATATAATATATATATATATATGTAGCATAAAAGTTCCATATGTAATGACGTAAAATGTATTTTTTTTCTTTTCTAACATTATATTAAAAAAAAACAGGAGAAACAAAATTGATTGGTAATAATTGTGATTACTTTTCTTTAAAACAAAGAATCAATATAGACAACTAGCAATGAGTGTTGTACATAGAATCATAGATGGTGATACCTTTGCCTAATCTTGTTTAGTTCCCCTTGCTACTAATCTTATTTAAGCATTACCACAACAAAGATTTAGTATACTTGGAAAATAATAACATTTAACATGACATGTCTCCATAAGCATGTTTATTTGTCAAATAATAACCAATCAAATTATAATAACATATACCGGCAAAGTGCTCCTCTCACTTAACTTCATCACAAATTGATATTTTGGTTACTACTTACTAGCATCTATTGATATGAATACACCTTGTGAATTAATTGTTATTTTTTTCGGTTTTGTTTTAACATGCGTTGTTTTAACAAAGACAACGCATGCTAAAATCATTTAAACCGAAAAAAATTAACATTATGTTATCATAATATAAGCTAAAGCTAACCAAGTGATTGGATCCCACTAAATGAAACCCTACCAAAACCTAAATTATCAACTTTATACAACTCTAACCAAACCCTCTCAGCTTCAAACCTTGCACTATGCTTACAACTTCCTGATTCTCCATCTTCAACTTCAACTTCAACAATGGTGGTTACTTTCCCAATATCCCCATTCTGCCCCTCCTCTTTTCTTGAAATTCCATCTTTACCCTCATTTGTTAACTTCTTTTTCTTCCTTTTCTTTCCCAAATGACCCAAACATTTTCTTCCCATCATCCATGGAAGCTTGAGAAATGCAAGTGTGAAGAAGTTAACCACCGCACACGGGCAGCAACACACCGCCACACAGTCCGCGATCACCCCACCCGTGCAAGACCGACACGACTTCCCTGAGCATCCCACTGCTTGACCGTCTTCCACCGCGTTCCGACTGCATCTTTTGTTGATTTCGGAGGTGGTTTTGACTTTGTAGGCTTGTATTTCGTGACCCATTTGAAATCTTGAATTCTTGATGATGGTGGCAAGTGATGATTGAACCTAGAAGGACAAATGATTCATGAAGACGAAAGTGTGGAAGCTTGAAAGAGGGTTTTATAACAATAATAATAATAATAACAAAGTTAATAAAAATAATAAAAATAATATTTTTTATTTTTATTTGGGCATGCGATCGTGAATGGTGATTCTTAGATTTTCCAAAGGGGTAGTGAAGTCCATGTAATTTAATGATGTGGGACTTAAAGTACGTACCGGAAATGGAAGATGTCTTAAGCTTCCATTAGGACACACCCTCGGCTCACGTTAGCATCACGCTCTCTTCTCGATCAATTGCATATTTACTCGTATAAAAAGGTCAACTTAAGTTAGCTTGAAGCTTGTTGAGTTTAATCTTTTTTTTTTTAATTATTTGCATGTTTTTTTATAAGTTATAAATATAATAACTTAATAATAGATTAAGTATCCAAGTTTAATATAACACAATATGATATGGTTCCGAATGATGAACCGGATATGGACAGTTTCAACAAGATTTCATTTTTGAACAAAAATCCATTTTTTGATTTATTTCATCTATTTCATGACCGGAACAGGAGAGGATACACGTTACATCACGATTTTGAATCAGAAGAGAGATTTCAAGAAATGACAGATTTATTCACTCTATCAATAACCGAGTCAGATCTCATGTATCATAAGAGATTTGCCTTCCAATGAGAGATTAACCCATATGATAGAAACATTGTTTCCTAAAAAAAGGTATTGGATTTATATCCAGACAAAAAAAAGATATTTGAAAGTAGTTTAGGAGTAGAGTTGAATAATATTGTTGTTAAAAAATAACACAATATCAAATTATCAACCAATAAGAAACATTATAAAAAATATTCTCACTTCGACTGTAATATGTATATAAGTTAATTAATTAGGTCTAGTCATATGAGTTTGAACATATTTGTCACTACATTTTTAACAATTTAACAATTAACATTAGTCTGTAACTTGAACACTTCTATTTAATTCATCTAGCATTCATGCCGGGACTTAATTGGGTCATGTGAGTCAGTAAGTGTATAAACTTATACGGAGACCAACTTTTATGAATAGTTATATACTCAATAACCATTTTTAAATCTATAAAGAAAACTAAAATCTTTTGAAATTACTATAAATAATTTTCATGAAATAAACTATAAGAGGAATTACATATATCTATCTTCTAAACTTGTAAACCCATATTTACTTAAACATAAGTTATTAATAAACACTACAAGGAAACTGTTAAATACGCCGCCTTCTCCCGACGACATGTCGTCGCCTCTCAGTTCGACGCAACAATTTCGACGCTATAAAAATTATAGTCGTCGGTTAAAGTTTCGTCAGTATAGATCACTTATCCCGACGACATGTCATCCCCAGATATTATGAGAGAAACAAAAAATAACAAAAGAAATTATATTCACTTGTTGCGACGACATGTCGTTGCCATATGTTTTCAAGGAGCAGGAACAATACTAAAATAGTGCATTATCGCGAGCAGACGGGGAATCCTCCCGGGTTTTCTATGTCGACGACATCTTGTCGCGAAAAGTTACAAATATCAAAAAATGGTGCAACATTCTATACCAACGACCTGTCATCGCGAGTAGATTTCTATGCTGATGACTTATTGTCATCGAGAAAGGTCCCGACGTATCAGAGTGGTTTTCTTGTAGTGAGATACTGTGCAATATCTTTTAAGCATTATTTATGAAAATATGTAAATATAAAAGTTGAGCGAGATATATAAAATTGTCCCTTAAAAAATGTGTAAAATGATTTATTATAAAATATTAAATATAGGGATGATGAGAAATCCTTAATATGTTATGGAAATTAAGAAATCTCATATGTAGCCTATTTTTTCAGTTCCATAATTCCATACATATAATTCATTTAATATGATGAGTGGATTCAGGTTGTTCTAAACTCAATAAAGTCGATTTATCTGCTCAAAGGCTAAATAAAATTTAATAAAGTATGATTTAAAACTATAATTTGTTTAACCAAGGGCTTGTAGCTAATTATTACTCTCTTGACTTCTTTATGAGAGATCTTGTGTTCAGATCCGAGCATTAGCATATTCGGTAAGCTAGGCTAGGTCATGGAATTTACACAGTTATGGGGTTCCTCTTGGGTGAGATTGGGCATACGACCCAAAATGTCAAATCCATGAGGACGGTTGAAATCATGTCTTAGGTATTATTGTACCAAGCTGTTTAAAAAAACTGCAACTCGTTTACTGCATATTCCTGCTTTTTATAACTCGTGGATAGTTTTGGTTAACTCATTTACCCATTTACTATTTAATTACAACTTATTTATAAACTGAACTTATTTTTGTTATGTTAGCCCGTTCGAGATGTTTAGATGACCGTTTCAAGTTTTTTGGTAGCTCAAAGTGGGGATAAAACTTGAGGCTCTTTTTCGATTGCATATAAAAACTCTTATTGAATTTGAGACACAAAAACAATCTGTTACAACTAAAAAACCGATTTACCCTAAAAATTTGAGGCCCTTTGATTTTAGGAGCTCTAAGATATGACTTATTTTTTAACAAGGAAATCCAGCGTTGGATGTTTATAAGCAGCTTATAAATTATGTGTTTGAGCAATTAAGGAGAACCGAACCCAATATTGAATCAGACATTCTACTAATTCACTAATCGAAATGGTCATACATGATTCAAGAACCGGTTGATATCAAAAATACCTAAAAAGTACAAAAAAAATATAGAATTATACACATTTAAATAAACTTAATTAATATTCAAATAAATATAACCATCCTTGAAAAATATAGTTTTCATTAATTTTTTATCTTTTGAAATGAAAAAAAAAAAAAATCTAGGCCAATCAACGTCCATGTTCACCGGTGTGATTCATAATCACGATAGTTCAAAAGAAAGCAATTCAAAAGCACCTAACTAAAGGATTTTATAGATGGTTTCCCATTCGACGGGCCGGTCGGATTGACTACAAAAACATTGTGATTGAGTTACATAAGTAACTCTAAATATGATTGAATGATTAATTAACATAAGTAACTATGTATTTTTATTTTTTTTTTTCATAGAAAATTTTTTCTAATTATTTTTTATATAAATTTTATTTCTTAACAAGATCAATTTTCAATTTTCAATATTTTTTATTAGTAAAAAATTTTGTTATCGAAAAATTTCATATTTTATAAAAAAAAATTTTCAAAAATTTTATTATTGAAAATGTATTTTTAATATTAAAAAATATATAAATAATGTTATTAGTATCATTATTAACAAGATAGAGAAAAAAATATAATAGGAAAGAGAAACAGACACTAGTACAAAAATCACCATAATGCAACCTTTATAGTCAAAAAAAGGCTGCATTAGCTGAAGTTGCATTAGATCTAATGTAACTTTTTTGTTACATAATGCAACTTTCTTTTTCCTATTGCAACTTTATTAAATGCAACTTTTTAAAAAAAGTTACATTATGTAAGAAAAATGTTACATTAGGTTAATGCAACTTCAGTTTATGCAACCTATTTGCAACCTTTTGTCACAAAAAAAGGTTGCATTAGACTTATTTTGTAGTAGTGAGAAAAATTAGTATGAGAAAACATGGAAATATGACATGTGTCTTTTGAGATTTTTATTTATGATATATAAAAGATTTGAAGATTTTGCTTTGATGAGTCATGAGCTTATTTGAGTTTTTTACAAGTCAAAATCCCTAACGCAAGTATTTTGTTTTCCATCACATCACGCAAGCATCCCACTAGTATGTTTGTGTGTTTGTGCCCATGTGTTGCGCTAAGAACCCACAACGATCTCAAACATTAAAATACGAACACTAAATCATGTGGCAACGACTATCAGTTCAATGTAAAATTCTTAGGAATCAAGCACATTGATTTCAAACCTTGGTCACAACAACTATTAAAAAAATCCAACACAAAAGTAAAAAAAAATATATATAATTGAGAGTAGAGCCTCAAACGTGAGCTATAGGTGGCCACAATGATCCAAAGTATCAAAGGGTAAATAAAATGTTGCAACAAATGTTAATCCGTCACAAAACTCTAAAACGTACTTCTATCGTAAAAATAAGTGTCAATCCGGCATAAACACAAAAGTTTTATCAGTCATAAAAGTTGTATTGTGTCACAAAAGTGAATGTCACGCATTAAAACTTGAAAGCATACCCTAAAACGAGTGTCAAAAAGCCCACACAGAAGCGAAGATAAACGTAACATTGTTAATAAAAAACTGAAAAACTAAAATACCAAAAAAAAGGGTTGTAAAAGACTTTTTGGTACATAATTAAATTACTCAAACCTTTCTCACCAAAATAAAAATACCTAAAGTTTACATCTAAAATAAAAATATTTATACTAAAAAAGTTTAGAGTACATTTTTTTAACTAAAATAAAAAATAAAACAGAAAAAATGAAAGCAATCTATTCATCTAAATTGTTTCTAGTATATATAATAATAATTTGTTATCTCACCTCCTAAATTAAAGTCTTACACAAATAAACCAAAGATTGAAGGCACTTTGTTTAACATTTTATTTCTTCAAAAAGTATGCAATTTTCACTCAAAATAAAAATTCTTATCATACACACATACATATTTAGTACATTACAATGAATTTCATTTGAATCTTAAAGCCTTTGATTTTAAGTATGAGAATTACGCATATATTATTTTAATAATTATTAACTTAATACAAGAAATAAAATTTAAATTGCAAGTGAAATGCAAATCAAATTTCCACATAGGAAACATTCAATTAGAAGTGAATACAAAACCAAATAAAAAGATTCCTGGTAAACAAAACAAGTAATATTTATAATAATATGTTTGAATTGTGTGGGAATAATCGTAATTCGTGGGACCTCCGCACGTGGGAAGCCAAGTTTGTGAAAGTGGTGTGATGAATCACAACTTCAATTGTTCAGTCTATTTAGTACATTTTGCCCTCTCTACAACTCTTCTTTTTTCCAATCTTTTTGTTACTTTTCAAAATGTGGGATATTCTTCAATCTTCATCTATTTTATTTATGTCACATGATTTCAATTTAAATTTAAATTATATTATAATAATTTTATGTTTTTTTATAAATATTATTGCTTCTAACTATCAAGTTAATTGAATTACTCTTGTATTTTTTATATCTATTTACATGTTTCAAATTCTGCATGATTATTTAGTTAATCTTCTATTTAGAGGATTTAAGATTTATGTTTCTTTTAATACTAAATGAGAGTCTTTGTATTAGTACACTTTCTTCATCACTTATATAGTGTATACTTTATTAAGTAACACGTAAATAACCAATGAGGCATTGCCTCAATGGTACCTCATAATTCTTCCAAATGGGAGGTTTTGGGTTCAAAACCCTTCTGCAACGAAATAAGGGTCTGAGGGGTGTTAGGGGGTTTCCCCAGTGAGGTTTCCTCCTGAGGTGGTTGTGGTGGCTCATGGGAGGTTCCGATAACTATACCTTGCTGACATGACATAGAAACAGTGGGTTCACACGATGGAGACTTTCACCGTTCAAAAAAAAGTAACACGTCAATAAATAAATATTAAATAACCCATCTCTTGAAAGTGTATCTTTTCGATTATTGACATGATTAACTCATATTTTCTATATTCTAGTGTGATGTGTGTGTCATATTGTCATGTTATGGTTGACTATGGACTTGTTAAAAAAGGTCGATTAATCTTTAGTAGAGTATTAGTTCTTATTAACAGGTAGTGTATGCAACTTAGCATATGTATAACCAAATTAGAAAACTGTTTTTCCCCCCCAAGATTTTAAAGCCAAGTTGTTAAACCTAACTGTCAAAAGACAAATCTATTGAGATGTAAAAAACTATAAAGTATTCACATCCTATCTCATATCTTTATTTTTATAAATTAAATTAAACTTATGTTTATATTTTAAAACCAAAAGCAAGTCATTATTTGTATCAAGTCATTAAATAATACATTTTTATTTTTGTTTATATTTTTTTTTTCTTTTTCTTTTTCTTTCAATCACCTTACTATATAAAATAACAAATATGAGAAGTGAAAAGTGAGCCCTAAATATAGCGTTTTCATATTATTTTTTCATATAATTTAAAGATGAGGTATATGAATGAATGTTGAGGCGAAAGAACAAAAAGAAGAATTCTATTTGTTTACGTTATAAATTAAGGACAGGGATGAAAATGTGACGAAAAGCGTGTTATGAATGTATTAAGGATGGGGATGATGATGATGATGAAGATGTTGAAACCTCTAACTTTGAAGACGAGTATCGACGAAAAAGATGAACCCTTCCTAACCCCTACGTACGTGTGCGAGAAAGAAGTGGTGTAGACAATGAAGTCATGAGGACGAGAGGACCTTGGTAAAGGCTTGGGTCCAAGTATCCATATATCTGATAGTTAGAAATCAAATGAAGGCAAAAGTAGAAGGATTTTAATGCAAAGTGCAACGAATTTAATGTTGTAAACTCCAATTTTTAGAGAAGTCAACATAGGGAGTCATATTACATTTAGGATCCTTAAAGATTATTCGAAATGGTGTTAGGTTCTTTTGATGGAACATTTGAACGAAAGGAATAACCGAATAAACATGCATACATGTGTGTAACATGATCGTCTAATACACCAATTCATTTTGAAGTCAAATAGGCACCCATCGAACCTTGATGGATGACTCAAATACAAAGAAAAATAACAAAAAAACAGAAGAAAAAAACATCGTCATCAAAAAGATACATAGAAGTTCATTTTGTGATAACATGTCAAACGAAGTCTAAAATTGCAAGACAATAAGGGTAGAGTAATGTTACGTTATTTTGTCTGGAATTATTTTTATGTATTTTATTTTTTTTATTAAACTAATGAAAAATAGTTTTTTTTTATCAAAACGAAGACATTTTCAGCTTTGAATTTGAATGTTCGAGTATTTGGAGAGAGAGAGACTTGGGTCTTATATATACATGGAGTAAATAAAAGTTAAATGACTGCTTATTTTTGAACGGTAACAGTAGAATGACTGGCACGTCTTTGAAGGAAATCTCGTACATCAACCACACAATCTATATCTCATCAATTCAAGAGGAAACTTACTACTGTGCTAAAAGCCCCCTGGAGTCAAGATTATAACACGAGACTTCAAAAAACCCAAGTTATATTCCTTATTCTCCATGTCATTAAACCATAACATCATGGTAAATGACACTTATTTGTGATATAATACCCTCTTTACGAAAGTTGCTTTTATGTAATGAATGAATTGTAAGATCAATTTTCAGAACAAACAAAAATATGATTCATTTTTACGTTTTCTATAAATTTAATAGGTTATAATATTTATTCTTTGATATCAAAGAGTAATTGTTTTAACTATTAAATGTATAAAATTCATAAAAAAATTGTTTTAACCAAAAGACGTTATTAGGGTTTTGCGTGATTAAGTGTTCTTCATTCTTCAATCTCGCCAAATAATTTCGAATTCAAAAGCGCGCAATTAGCGCAGTTGGATCAAACAATGCCAATCAATGATTGATTAATTATCTACCACTCTCAGAAACTGTAACAAACCAAAGGTTGATCGATTCGAATCGAATCATGATCTAAATTTCAAACTAATCACATATCATTTTCGCATAATCGAGTCAAGAACAATGAAACAATTACCTAAAAGACCACCTTTCGATTCAATCCTGCAACCTTTTCAACTGTCGATCGACGTTCTACTTGCAAATCGCGCCTCCGATTGGATGGATGGAGTTCAGGAGATCGATGATGATGATGATGCAGGTCCATTTTAATTGGATAATGTGAGGATGAAATGAAGTTATGGAGGAGATGTATGAAGTTTAATTGATTAAAAAATTATTATAGTGATTAAAAAAGGGTTATCCTGCCAGGAGGAGATATTGATATTTGAATAATTCATATTATTTTCCGGCGATAATGTCCCCCGGCCCGGTGGAGCTCGTCGGCTTCCGGCATCACCAACACTCCACGTATACAGTTGCCCCACACCCATCATGGATGGGTCTTTGTTATACTTTTTTTAGTAAGCATATTTTTCAGGTCATATAACTTTAAAATTAAAATAGACAATTAGAGTATGAGTGTAACCATCGTTGTAAAAGTCGCTAAGCGCTAGTCGGGCGGCGAGGTGTCGCATATGGATTAATCGGGATTAATCAAGATTAATTGGTGCTAGGCGGATTTAAATTTTTATGTGTAATTTTACAAATAAATATTACATACACACATCAATATCAATAATATACTTCAAATAATTTAAAAAATAAACTTAAAAATACAAAGTCAAGTACTTCAAAATTCAAACTTAAACACCGAGTTCAAAGTTAGAGATGAATTTCAATGTTAAGTGGCTGGATTCGATGTTTCAGAAACATATTAAGGATTTTGGGTTAATAAATGTCAAAATAATCATGAATCTGGTCTCTTTTTATCAGAAAAATGTCAAAAAAAAATCAAAAAATATACAAAAAATAAATAAAAAATTTGACTAAGCCGTATAGGCCGTCTAGCACCTAGACACCGCCTAAGCCAAAATCGACACAGTGAATCGACTTGATTTTTACAATCAAGTCGTCTTGTGAATTACTCATGATTGGAACAGTAAAAAGTTCGAACGAGCTGAGTCCGAGGTCGAGCTGGAAATATGGCTCGTTGAGTTATCGATCTTTAGTCGGCTCGCGAGCCTAAACGAATTTTTAAGTTATATATTTTTTATTTACTCTATTAAGTGTCTGTTAATAAAATTAATTATTTTATGTATAAAATTATGATAATATTTTTAAATAATATATTTAAAAGATAAACGAGTTGAGCTTGAGTCTGTAAATTTTTTAATGAGCCAAACTTGAGTTTTGAAAATAAATTTTTTAACTAGCTGAGCTTGAGTAAGCTCGAGCTTAGCTCGGCTCATTTACACCCGTAAAGTATATCTTTTCATCATCTAATATCATGATACATAAAAAAAAGTTAAGGATATATTACTAAGTTCTAACCACTTTGGTACCCTCTTTAGTGAATTTTTGGGTTTGCTAAATATTTGCGGCGACCTCTACAAACTTCGATGAGTGATCAGTTTGTTAGACTATCCATATCAGTAACCCAACTTAACCCAATATATTATTAAAAAGATAAATTATCTCTTTTCCATCTACACAACCTAACATATTTTAATTTTCACACATTAACAAGTTAACCCGACTTTTTATTATATATTTATTATATAAATATGATTTATGCTTGTTTTTAAAATACTATTAAAAAAACAATTTATCTTGAAACAAATACTTAGTGTTTTTCCTAAAGAATAAAAAAAATAAAAAACAAAAAACAGTACATTCATAAACCAAACTTAATAAAAGATTAACATTAACTAAGTTACAACTATAATCACTAATCATTTGGACTTTTTTCCCATACATGTTCTATTAGATCAATTTTTAGAGTGATAAGAACTTTATTAACATATATTTTTGAATTATCTTCATTTTTATAAAATATATACCGGGATGTTTAAAAAAATATTAAATAAGACTATGTATTTAATTTTTAAAAGTTAAATTATATAAGTTATTAAAGAAACTAAATTATATGCAAAACTAATTGCAAAGAAAACTATGGTGACCTTGTGTTGTTTTTGAGTCCTGGTAGTCACCTTTTAGTGATTTTTTTTAATTTTTTAAGCAATTATATAATCATATGCCCAGTCGGTTGACAATGGGAATGGTTTTAGGCTGCCTTCAATACACAAGTTGGAAGGTTGCACGAATGTTGCATTTGGCTCATATGGAGAGGATTTGTACAAAGGACACAATAAACACTATTGACTAGACATATGTATTTAGATGAATGCCAATGTTTTCATGATCGGACCGGACGTCGAACCGGACGTCTTACTGGTTACTGGTCGGACCGGTCGGTCCGGTCGGACCGGATTTAAGAACCGGATAACATCATAACTATTAATCTATTATATAAGCTATATATATGTATTATATGTAAATATATATGTATTATATGTATATATATGTATGTATTGTATGTATATATAGTACAGTTAAAGAAGAATATGTGCAGTCAAAGTATAATTTGTTAAGCTTGTTCTTGCATCCCACATCGCCCCACACCGCCAATATGGATTTTCAAGCTAAATATGCTTCCCACATCGCCCCAGTGAAAGTAATTAGTTTCCCATTCTCCTCTATATATAGTGGAAGGGACATGACAATAGCTAGCACTTTCAAAACGGCTTGACCGCTTTTTCCGGTTCTCGGTTAAACCCGGCTGAAACTTGAACCGTTCGGTTTTCAAGCTAGCGGTTCAGAGATCAATTTCTAACCGTTTGAGTATCCGATTCCCGGCCAGACCGGTTTAACCGGCCGGTCCGGTCCGGTCATTGAAACACTGATGAATGCATTTAGGGAAGTGCACTACACTTGAAGTCTTGTGGGCCCTATCTTCCAACGAAAATATATATATTAATTTTTTCTTTTTTATTTTGTTTAATTGTACTTTTTTATAAATGTTTTTTTATGTAATGCAAGTTTTATTTTTTATTTACTTTTTCTTGTTTTTTATTTGTAAATTAAAATTTTTATATTTTTATTAAATATATTTGTAGTTAAAAAAAATAAAAGAAAAATAAAAAAGAAATGATGATATGTAAAAGCGATACATGTGAGAAGAAAGTATTAAAACTACAAAAAAAAAGAGAAGATGTATATGAGAAAATGATTAAAAAGATGAGTTGACAGTGATAACTAAAATACATGTATTAAATACACTTTTTGTAGTGCACGCAGTCTTACACTCTTACAAGTAGAGGTGAACAGATCGGGTTTTTTGTGGAACCGGTTCCAATCAATTCCGGTCAAAAAAGTCAATACCTGGTTCCGGTTCCAGTTCCGGGTTTCGACCGATTCTAACCCGTTTTTGAACGGTTACGGTTTGGGTTTTGGCCGGGTACAGGTGAAACCAGTTCCGGTTTTAATTAGTCTAAAAACCAGACCCGTTTGTACCAATCGGTTTGGATATGACCGGTTCCGGTTCCGAGTCCGGTTTTTTTTCCCAACTCTACTTACAAGCCTATTTGAACAAAACATTTTGGGCCTTGACGACCCATTTAACTATTTAAGAAAAAAAGTCGAACCTATGGGGCCCAAAAAAGCCCATTAGAAATGCATAAATATTCATTTTAACAACCGTTTTCCAAAATAAAGCATAAACCCTAATGCCTCTTTCCGGCAGCCGCTTATGCCATGGATCATCATTCTGCGGTTTTTCGTCAAACTTCTTAATCTCATCTCGTTTCTGATACAATTTCGTTTTTTCGATATCTGATTTGGCGAAGATGATGGTTGCTTAACATTCTGACACCTCTTGTATGAGAACAGCCTTCAAAAGCTGTTCTTTGAGCACATAAAGCAATATTCTGAGCCTCAATTCTTCCGATCTGAATTTTTTTTTTATATAAATCTTAAAATTGTCTGCATTTTGAATGATTTTTGGTTCGATTATCGTCGTATGTTATGTGTTTATCGATCAGAAATTCAGGCAACCACCTTTGGTAATTGATTTGAAAGGTCGGTGTTGTTCTGTTCGTAAATTGATTTCTTGTGCTCTTCAGACTTGTTGAGATTTATAGTCTATGAAGCGGGTCTAGTAAGCACAAGTACATTTGTTTTGTTCATACAATCAATAAAAAATCTTCTGTTTTTTTAAGATGCCAAGACAAGCCTCATCAGATTTAAGTGGTTAGCCAGGTTAACTGAAATTAACCGATAGTTGAATTGAGTTTATTTTTAATGGCCTACTAATCAACTGCGAGTATCTTGTACGCGACCTTCAATGGTCAAAGGATGCTTAAACTGACCACTAGTTCACACGGATGGAACCCCTACCCTTAGCCCACCAGACACCAATTTCCGGAGAAAACCCGACCCAAACACTCGTCCAAAGGCACGACAGTTGGAGGACGGTATAAACCGGTTGGGATCAAGAATCGAACCCTTGACCTTAACAGACTCGGATTAACTTTCGGCTGTGGTTACTGTTCATGCAGAGACTAGCAAACTATTATGATTCATTTGATGAAGAAGGAATAAATGTTAAAAATAATAATCTGATTAATGTTAAATATAAGTCTAGGGTTGATTTTTTATACAAGTAAGAAACAAACTTAATCAATGAATTATTTTTTAGTAGGGTTTGAAAAAGACTAAATACAAATCTTATCTCTATTATTTTGGGATGAATAATTTACTTTTTTTTAAAAAAGAAAAAACCAAAAAAAATTTTTTGAAACCCCTCGTCAATAGTATAGTATACTATCTTTCAACTCCTTCAGAGAGACAATCGAGAAAGGGTACGTATTAGATCAAATAGAAAAAAGTTTGTAATAGATAACAATTGATCTATTTTTACTTTGAAGGACAAGAAAAAATGAATGGACCCTCCTATTTTATTACTAGATGTTAAGGAGCCTGTTCCATTTTATTTTTGTCGTTGTGGACCCATATATCATATATGTGTTGAGCAATAAAATTTCCTAAATGGAATTAGTTTTATAGGTTTTAAACATCTATTAATGATTCATTTAATATAGTTAACACTTGTATTAGTTTTCAATTGAATCATTTATATACACAGACACACATTTATGAATAAATTATTACAGCCAAAACTTTTTCACTTTAGAGTTTTTATATATAATCTAACCAATCAATTATTAAATATTTGAGTAATCTTAACCTTTGTTTGTGATTGCTTATTTAAATTCGAAAGAACTTTTTGTTAAAAATGTTTATTAACTTATGAATTTTTGGAATAAAGTTTTTAAAAATGTGTTTGATTTAACTTTTTTGTTGATATCATTTTAAGGTTTTTGGATAAAGAGCAAAGAGTGTGGTAGATTTCTAATTTTATGTCAATAAGGCATAAGTAATTTTGAAAAGTTATAATTTTTAGTTTTTTAAAAACAAATTATTACATTTATACAAAAAGTCATTTTTAAATTTTTTTTTTAATTTTGACAAATAACTTATTAATCTATTGGCTTTTTGAATAAGCAAATAAGTCAATAAGTTATTTTTAAATGAAATTCCAAAACCTTATTATTATATTGGTATGGTAAAAGATTTAACAAGCTCTTAATGTTTAGCATGAATTTATAATCAAAATATATTTTCTAAAAATATCTTTTGATAATTTTTTTAAAATATATAACTAATTAAAAGTTATTGATATTGAATTTAAAGATTCAAGTTTTGTGAAAAGCACCTTCAGGTCTTCATATTGAGGCATGTTACCCAAAGTTTCATATATAAGAATTTATCAATTTAATAAAAAAGATCAAATAGAATTCAAGTTAGTTTAATGTTGAAATTGCAGTTTATCAAATGTGAAGCAGATACGAAATCATCACAGCTAGTGGACTTCATCGTCAAGACGTCAAGAATAGAATAAGTCTAAAAAGATGATAGTGTGAGTTTATTACTTTATATTCATATGCTTTCTGATAAAAGAAGAATTATTCGTTACAAGGGCCTTATTTTATTAGAAACCACTAAATATGAATTAACAAAAGAAACTAATTTTGAACCACATGTTTTTAGAGATATAAAATGATTTTTCTTTAAAGTAGGGAAATTTACTATTATATTTTTTAAACTTGTGGCTAGAAATGGTTCCTTTAGTTCTCAAGTTGCAATAATTCTCATTTGCACATCCCCTTTGTTATAATATATAGTTATAATGAAATAATTATTCTTTGTGCACCTGTTTCATGACTTGTGCTTGTGTGGAAACAAATTATAAGAATACATGTATGTTTCATTTGACTCTATTACTTTAAAATTTTAAATATTTGTAAAAAAATTACACATGATTAGATACTTGGTGTAAATTGAATCACTTTAAAGAAACAAAAAAACTTACTAATAATTTAATTGAAACACTTGATAAACTTGATTACCATTTGTTCACATATTCCTATAATTTGAAAGTTTTATTATAGTTTTTTTATAATAGAAGTTGATAGAAAGTACGAAGTGATTATGCAATTATCTGTTGTTATTATCACTTTAATTTTGTGTTTTTGTCAAACAAAAATTTATATATATTCAAACAAATTAAGTATTAAATTATTTTTTCTTGAAAATTAGGATAAAATTTTGTTTTAATTTAAAATGTCTTTATTTCTATTATATTAAACCTTTATCTTATTCTAATTCTTTAGAACACAAGTTAAAGTGCTGGGATGGTAACAGAAAAGTGTACCTAAAAAGAAATACGCTCCACAAAATAACATTAATTAAAAATTACGTCTTACACTTCCTCTTTCTACTCTTCTTATGCTTTGTCACCAAGAACGGAGTTTAAAAGGACTCGAAGGTGTCTCAACCTCCAAAAAAGTTGATTTATCTATCAGTTCTTTTCGTTTTCTCCTTAAAAATACCTTGCCTCCCTCTGTTTTTCCGGTCAAGCTCCGTCAACGTTTGTTACGCACGTGCTTCAAGTATATATAAGAAAATGTTTGTTATCTCACTTTTGCTTTTGAATTTTGCAATCATAACCGTTCAAAGTCGGGAGTTGATGAAATATCCCATCAAATATTTAATTTTTATAATCACTAAATTTAGATATAACTTCTGCAATATATTATTTGATTGTTTATTATGAAACGAAAGGAAATATATTTAATGCAGAAAAAAAAATATGTCAAGTATTACATTCAAAGGTATTACATAAACTCATGGTTATTTGCAATGTTATAGAAATTGCTAGCTGCTAGTCGGTCGGTGGGATGGGGACTAGGGATTAATCTGGATTAATCGGCCAACTAATCGGCCTAATCGGATAGTCGGGCCTAGTCGGCCTTAGGGGACTAACGATTAATCGGCCGATTAATTGGCCTAGTCGGGGATTTTTACAACAATGGTTATTTGAGGTATTTTGTGAACCAATCCAACATGTCTGCGTGTGCTTCCATTGCAGATTTAACAGCATGTTCATCATCATCCTTGTATCTAACCGTCCAACCATGAACAACACCAGGGTATATCTTCACAAAATTATCAACCTACAAAATAAAAATAAAAAAAAGGTAAAAAAAGGTTAATACCATAAAATCATACTTCTTGTTTTTTCATGAAAGTTTCTCGACCTATTTTTGTTAGTTGTTACATTAAAGTCCCCAGGCTTATTAAAAATAATAATAATAAATAAATAAATTAAAACCTTTAGATTGTCTTTATTTTACTTTAAGCACTAAACTACTTAATTGAAGATTAATATATTTTAATTTTGATTGGTTTTTAGAGAATTTCCAAGACTCACTTCACCAAAAAAAAAAAAAAGTTAACTTTCATCATTGATAGGGACTGGATGTGTGTGATATGCTCATAGCTTACGCTATGTTCCCGAGTTTATTCAAGAAGAGAAAACGAGAGTTCATTTAAGGGGAGAAAGGAAATGAAAAAACATGACTTTTTTCATGAGTTTAATTTAATTAAGGAAAACATAGAAAAACAAAACATAGCTTTTCCTAAGTTTTACTTAATGAAGAAAATGAAAGAAAAACAAGGTAAAATTATTTCATTTTCTTTTTCTTTCGATTCGGAAGGAAATGTAAAGAAAGATTTCCGTTCTTTTCTTTTCCTTCCATCTCATTTCATTTTCTTTTATTACTTTTCTCTCCTACAATAAACTCGAGAACATAGACCGATCTGTGCTTTCTTCAAGTTAGAGACTGAAAGTCAAGATCATGCATACTAAAGAGACCATTCACCTAATTAATTAAAAAAATTGTGCTTTCTAAACACGTTTATGACTTTAATATTATACAAAAAATAGTTTATTGGCTTTTCATGTTTTTATTTTAGTAAACCAAAATTAGTTTGTTGAACTTTTTCAAGAAAATCAAGAAAAAGTAGCTCATCTGCATAGAAATTCTTACTGATTTTGCTGATAATATTTCCCCAATTCTTTTCATTTGTTCCGGTGGAGAATACTCATCAATTTCGGCTCCTAAAATTGCTGTTGGTACTTTTATTGCTGAATGTAATAGGGTTGCAATATCACACGTGAGAATGTGTATGATCATACAAGTAGTAAATATTGAGCAATTACTATGCCAGGCAAAATGAGTGGGTTGGATTGGGGTGGGTAACGGGTCAGATTGTCAAAACATGTGCAGGTGAAGACGGGTTTTAAGCAAAATCCATTTGGGTTTAAACGGGTCGTATAAAAAAATCAATTTTGCTCAAGTTAAAATGAGTTGTTACTAAACAAATAGTTTATTTGAATAATTTTTAATGATTTTCTTATTAAAAATATTATTGATCATTCTTATCCATTGAAATCCATTATATTCACATGGTTTTTAAGTTGCCCATCTTGACCCGCTTTATATTAAGGTGTTACCCATCTCAACCCATACTATGTCATAATGTTACCCATTCCAACCCAAAATGCAATAATTTTTTTCCCATTGCTATCTATTTATCTTGGTATGAGTCAAGATTGCCAAGTATAACAATTACCATGACCATCATCATCTGAGATTGGACCAGGGTGTAGTATAACTGCAGCGTCAATCTCACCATATGTCGACAATTTCGACAGAGTCGTTCCTAAATACGAGAATCATAAAGTGAAAGTTGAGTGATAATAAACAAGTACATTTGCAGATACTGTGTTACAAAAGTGAAAAGATATGTATGCGCCTTGTGTGTTGGGTCAAAACATCTATACTTAAAAAGTAGAGTGAAATGTTTGGGTTGGATCGGGTTGTATTGGGTCACATAGATAAAAATTCAGACAATGTGAACTAATTTTATTAAAAAATGATCTAAGATGTTTTTGAGCATTTGGGTGAAACTAGAACGAGTTTGTCCTAGACAGATGACAGATCTACTCATTTGACCCGTTTAATATTTGACATAGTGAACGCCACTATTAAACGCCTCTCACCGACCGGTCTCACGGCTAACATGAGGGAGGTAAATCGCGTGGCCCTAGAAAAATTGGGTGGTGCCGGGCTTTGAACCCTAGACCTCCATTATAGATTTTCACCCCCTTACCACCAGACCATCATCACGAGAACTCCAATGACCCTGAAAAAAATGGGTGGGGTCGTGCTTTGAACACTAGACCTCCTTTGACATGTTAAAAATAATGACCCAAATCAACCCATATGTAACCGAGTGAAGTGCACCTCCCCAGCAGAAACCGGCTACTCCAATGGCAGATGCTCCTTTGCTTTTCAAATCAGCAACTACCCTTCTTGCATCTTCACACCCTTTCTCCTAAATCAAATCAGCAAGAAAGGTTATAGTCTTATAGATTATGTAATTGAGATTTTGCAAGCCTACAGTTACGATGAACAAGCGGTAAGCAAGCCTTGCAAAATAGGCGGGTTTGGTCGGGTTGGGTAACGGGTTAGATCGGGTTCGGGTCAGGATGGGTGCGGGTCAGAACGGATTATAAGCAAGATCAATTTGGGTCAAATAGTCAATTAGCATAATTTTAAAAAACATCAATTTGGTTTAAGTTAAAATGTATTGAAACTAAACAAATAGTCAATTAGGATAATTTTTAGTGATTTTCTCATCAAATATGTTATTAACCATTCTTAAACATTTGAATCCATTGCATTCACATAGTTTTTAGGGTACTTATCTTGACTTGTATTGTGTTAAAGTGTTACACATCTTAACCCATTTCATGTTATGATGCTACATATTATACAATAATTGTTTACCCAAACAAATTCATTTCTTTTGATTTTGGTGAAGATTGCAACCTCTGTTGCCAGTAAGTACCTGAGTCAATCTAGCAGAGGTCTCAGGTTTGAATCCGCTATAAACTTATTTTTACTAGTTATGTTTTACCTGTTTCCATTGGTTAATAAGGTTATTGGTTGGCTCTCATAAGTTTTCTGGTAACAATTTCTCACAGTTAAAAAAGAAACTCACTTCTTGATGATTAGATAACCAAGAAGATGCTGGGATTCCAGGTACATAGGGATCTCCATAGTAGAAATCAGGCACCACCACATAGAATCCAGCTGCTGCAACTTTGTCAGCAAGTTTTCTTCAAATTTAAAACAAAACAACATATCTTTAAACTTTGAAATTTGATCTTAAAACACACTATTACCAATTTCTTAAATATAATATATATATATATATATATATATATATATATATATATTATGGGGAAGGATCAAATGTTAACCCTTCCTTATTGCGATAACCGTATAACCCTAGCATTTTTTGCGTTTTTTGCCCGAATCTTTTTTTTCTTTTTTTCATGGTCTTTATTATACATAAATAGGGGGTTTCCTTCTTGTGTTTTTGCTAATTCATCACCGTTTAGAAGTTATTTACAACCGTAAGTAACTGTAACGACTTACAGTTACTTACATTACGTATCTGATGGAAGTGTGATGTAAGTAACTGTAAGTCGTTACAGTTACTTACGGTTGTAAATAACTTCTAAACGGTGATGAATTAACAAAAACACAAGAAGGAAACCCCCTATTTATGTATAATAAAGACCATGAAAAAAAGAAAAAAAATATTCGGGCAAAAAACGCAAAAAAAATGCTAGGGTTATACGGTTATCGCAATAAGGAAGGGTTAACAAAGGAACCATCCCTTATATATTATATTATATTTATGTTACCTGTAATTAGACTCAATTTTTTTAATAATTCATGAGCCTAAGTAGGTAGAAATTGTGGACAGTTCATACCTTAGTTTTGGAGCTTCATAGCCTGCACAAAAATCAGATGTTAATGTAGATATAGAATGAAACAGTTTCTTCCTAAGAAGCTAATTTGAACAAGTTTTATAGTCTAATACTAATCTGGCATCAACATATTATATATTTATCTATCAATGCAAAATAAGTTGTTTGACAAAATTTGAACTAAATCAAACTGATTTGCAATCATGTTTATCAGACAAAAATTTGAACATGTTACATATTTATCTAGTAATGCAAAATAAGTTATTTTTACAAAATAATTTGTAAAACAAAAGTATTAGTTTTTATAAAATTTAAAAGAGTAGGTAATTTAGAGATATCAAAATATTTAGAGTTTTCATTATAACCATTTTTATAGATGACTATCAAATGATAACTTTTTTTTTTTTTGACAACTTTAAAAAAAATGATTATATATGTAACATATTTTAAATAATATTTATACATGTGTAATCAAATGGATTTTATCATTTATTTTTAATCAATATTCTTTTTTATAGACAAACATCTAATCTACTCTTAAATTTAACTACCTAGCCTCTTGACCTTCAAATAAGGTATCACCTATTACACAACCGGACATATCACGTCGCGTCTTTTATACATCTTTATATAATTGAAAAAAAATAAAAATTCTAGAAAAAGAGTTATGAAAATAAAAATATTTGGGTTTATTCTTCTAATTAATAGACTTGAATCTTGTTACAAAAAACGCTCCATTTGTGGCGCATGCATATAATGTATATATGTGTGAGCCCTTAAGAGGCAAAAGTAAAAGTGCACTAATTTTAACGTTATTTCAATTATTTTGTGAAAATAATGTTAAAATCATTGGGATGATCAACTTCAAACGATAAGTTTGAGCTGAGGACTCTTTCGGAGCAGCCTCTCTGTCCCAATTGGGATAGGGGTAACGTTTGTATCTATCCTTCCCCCAGACCCTACTGAAAAGTGGGAATATACTGGGTAAGGTTGTTGTAATCTTGTTACAAGAGCAAGAAAGTACCAACCAAAGGGCTTCTAGCCTAATGGTAGCATCTAGACTTCTCTTATGAGAGGTCTTAGGTTGTAATCTTATCTAAAGCAAATTTTCTTTGGGTTGAGCATAAGTTTTCCTAACTGTAGGTTTCCTCCTGACGGATGGATAATCTATTTGTCAGGATGATCCCGGGTGACCGGGCGTCTGCTATTAAAAAAAAGGCAAGAAAGTACCAAATGCATCGGCAATCAGAAGGACAGCAAGCTTAGAAAGAAGGGAGCCAGCGGTGTAGGATTTTAAGCCTCCGATGACTTCAATGCGATCCTCTTGTAAGCTACCAGAGTCAACCACCGGTGGATTTTCACAGCACTGCCTCCCTGACATGATAATATCTTTAGAAATTGAAAATTCCAAAGATGCAATGAATGGTGATTTGTGAATAATAACACACACATATATATATATGGGTCAATCATGAAGGGCAGCCAGAGCTTGCGTACCAGATTTGTATTACTCTTTTTCTTTTTTATTTTAATTTATTCCAAGTGAAGTGAGATATTTTATTTTTCTCTCTTCTTGTTAACGATCTATTAAAAAGTAAAAAATTGATATGATTTTTGTGTTTTGCTAGTATTTTACTTTTGATTGCTAAGTTTCTTAAATTACTCGTTTGATTTCAAACCTTTAAAAATTTGTAACACATACAGTCTTTAGTTCACTAAATTACCTTACTTGCTTGATCAAATCACCCTCATCTAAACGTTTTATGTGTTACAAATATTTAAAATTTGAAACCACGTAGGTAATTTATGAAACCTAAAGACAAAAGTAAAATATTAGCAAATCACAAACTATTTTGGCAATTTACTCATATATTAAAATTTAAACGTGTTAACAGGAATTAGTACTTCGTAAACGTTTATATTTTTTAGATAGAGGTAGCAATTTTTACTCATATAAGAGGAAATGGGTTGGTTTGGGTAAACAATTATAATATAATGGATTGAAATGGGTAACAACATAATATTGAATGTGTTGAGATAAGTAGCACTTAAACACAATGCGGGTCAAGATGAGTAACAAAAAAACTATGTAAATGCAATGGATTCGAACATTTAAGAATGATTAATAACATACTTGATGAGAAAATTACTAAAAATTATCTAAATGAACTATATGTTTACTTATAACACATCTTAAGTTAAATTAAATTGATGTTTTTTAAGAACAATCCATTAAAACCCGAACTAATTTTTGCTTAAAACCCGTTCTAACCATCACTCATCCTGACCCGAACCTGTTCTAACCCGTTACCCAATCCGACGCAACCCGGTCATTTTACAGGGCATACTTTTAGTGAAGAAGTATTGTGTTTAGCTTTTTATTAGTTTATGAGTAAATTAGGATGCATTCATTTGTAGTTCAAATGAAAGATAACATAAAAGGTGTCGTCTTTCAGTTAACACAGTTTGTTTTATCATTTTTATTTCCGCCAACTTAGCGTTAACACTTGCAAGATCCGTCTTATATATATATATATAGAGGTATTCATCGGTTCGGTTGACGGTTTGCTTCGTTTATTTGGTTCGGTTTAATCGGTTTTAAAAAAAATTAATACTAACCGTTAACCGAACCGAATTCGGAAAACGGTTAACCGAACCGAATTCAATTCTGTTCGGTTTCGGTTAAAACCAAACAAACCAAATTCAACCGAACAAACCGACTAAAAACCAAATAAACCGGTTAAAAACCGAATAAACCAAATTTAACTGAACAAACTGAATTCAACTAAATAAACTTAATTCAACCTTATATATTATTAATAAAATATAAATTTAAATATATATTCGGTTACGGATAATGTTCGGTTATTGGTTTTAAATGGTTTTCGATTTTTTTGAACACCCTTATATATATATATATATATATATATATATATATATATTGTTTTGGGTAAAAATTAATAAGCTTAACTTTTAGCAAAACCGAATTAGAAAAATGGGGTATTGTGTTTATCAAGCAAATATGTCGAGTATATCGAATATAAGTTCAGAATATTCCCGAATATCCCTGGGAATATTTGAATATATCAAACAGTAAAATAGCAATACACACGAGATTTAGACGAGGAAAAGCCCTTAATCCCTTAGGATTGCCGGCATAAAAACCCCGGGAGGTGACAATCGTCACTCTGCCTAGTTTTATTAATAATTAAAGTAAGTAAAATACAAACAAAGAGCTCAATATGATCGATTCTAGAATGCTAGATAAGCTTCAGTGAGTGTTGTGTGTTCTCTCTGTCACCCGTGTCCTATATAGACCAATCACCTCAGTATATATACAAAGAATCTAAAAAAGGACGTTTGACAACGTTCATAAGGCAGTTCCGACTATTCCGGCTCTTTCCAAACGTGGAAGACTAATTCAAGCTGTATACGCAAATCTCTCTTGAATCCTCTTCAAAATTGAATTAGTTGACACGTGTTTCTGCGATATTAGGGCCAACCACATGACAACCTGTCAATTCCTGAAATCTCGCAATAGATGTTAAGAAATAGGAATAATCGTTAGTAAGAATAAATATCCTCAAATATCCTTGATCCCGAAATATCCCGGATCCTGAAATATCCCGAGTAAAATATTTTGCGCCTAACAATTGCCCCAATTTTACAGTTGGTTGTTTACAGCTGTAAAATTAAAATATTATAGTTTAAAATTCGAATTTTTGAATTTCAAATCGACAGTTTCACGATTTAAACGGACGGTTAGATGAGGATAGCGGTTACTGATCCTGTGTCAGAATACTGCATATACTGATCACGCGTCTTTCCTTTTCAATCACTCATCTTGTTCGATCATCCCTTCCGGTAAGTTTTCTTCTTCAATTCCTCTGCTTTTCTAAGTTTTTATTTAGTAAAAAATGTCGCATTCTTATTCTCCCTCCGAAGATAGTGACTTCTTTGATCAGAACATTCTTCCCTATACTGATCAAAATGAATGCACCTTTGATGATGATCATATCGAGGTTATGCATCTCTCCCGAGCATTTTCTGAGGAAGCTGTTTTTCGTAGATATGATCCTGCTTTGAAAGCCGATCATAGTTCCACCAAATGAGTTTGTTTTCCTGAGTACCCGTTTTCTTTAGGTCTATCTTTTCCTTTGCCTACTTTGATCTCTGTCCCGTCTCTGTTATCCTCAACTTATGCCGGTGGGTTGGCGACTGCTTATTACACTTCACAAATTGAACCATAAATATGGTCTTAAGATCGGTGTTCCTGAAATTTCCTCTTCTTATCAACTTCGTACTCATGGGTACTCCCGTTTTTTACTTCAAAGGCGAACTGGTGCCCCTATTTTGGTTTATGGGGTTACCATGAACGAGGATAGTGGAGAGACAAGTTTTTCTTTGTGAAAAGGAGTTCTATCCCTGGGGTAATTTATCTTCCAGTTAGTTGGTTGTTAAAAGGTAGGATATTTTATTCCCCATTATTTTTTTTGAGTTTTTATTAACTAATTTATGTTTATTGTTATGTTTCAGCGCCGAAGTTTGAGTTGCTTGTTGCTGAAAATCAAGCACTGAATAGAGGATACAGTCTCTGTTGGCGATCGGGGAAAGAGAGCGGAAATTTGTGGCATCCTTCAAAGAAGATATCCCTATTTCTTCTTCATCTCATAGTGCTTCATCACAACGTTCTCACGCTCAGATGACATCAGGTATCCTGAAGCTGATTTAATTTTAATTGATTTTAGGTTTTAATGTTTTTATTTATGATTTTCAGAACTAGCTTTTGAACTTGAAGACCTTACTGATTTTTTAACCATCAAGAAGGAGAAAGTTAGTCCTGTTGCCCCCAAGGCAAGGATCATGCATACCCGTTCAACCAAAACTTCCAAGAAACGCAAGGGTGCTGATACGGTTAATGTGGACGATATCACTGATCTTCCTGCTGTCGATCTTCTGATGCAGAAGGTAACTTTATTTAAGTTCATTTGTTCTGGCGTAATAATATTCTCAAAATATCCTTCTTTTGTAGGCTATCCTGAAAATTTCTGGTGATAAGGAAGCTTTTGAAAAGCAAATCGAGGATCTTGAGGACCAAAGGAAGATTGATGTAGCCAAAGCTGGTCACTACGAGAAGGAAGCCTTGAAGTTCAAGAAGTTGGCCAAGGATAATGATGATGCCCATAAGCTGAAGATAAAGGAAATCATTGAGGGGACCAAGAAGTCTGCTGCTGCTGCTATCCTTAAGGCAAAGATTCAAATGGCGGAGAAGTCAAAACAGGAGGGCTCGGACTTGTGGGACAAGGACCTTGACGATTGGGTTAAAGTTTTGGCCAAGTTGACTGGGGATATGGCAGAGACTTCTGACGCAGCGGCCAAGACAGCAAGCGTGGTGGAGACTAGCAAGGTGGCAGGAGGTGAGGATATTGGAGCTGGTGGAGGCGAAGAAGGTGCGGTGATGGGCGATGAAGATAGAATTGACAAGGTTTGAGCCCAATTATGTTTGTGGTTCTTGTTATGGTGACATGTAGTTTTTTAAACAATATCCTGATGTTATGTCCCTAGATGGGCAGACAATTTTTGGAATTTTAGGTGGAGAGACCATGTGTTTACATGGCGAAGCCTAAAATTTCCTCGTTTCTTTTGTTCTAACATTTTCAGTATATTGGGTGGAGGGACCATGTGTTTTCATGGCGAAGCCCGATATACTGATTTTATTTTGTTAATCTTTTGACTTAGTGATATTAATGGATGCTTTAGAATATTATGTTTAGTTGTGTCTCGAGAAACATATATTGAGAATCTGTTTGATTAAATCATTCTCACTATAGGTTATAAGTTATCCTTATAAGAAACTTATTTTAAGAATAATTTGGGACAGTCGTCCTAATTGTACGGGATGATATGATGTTATTTTCTATATTTCAAGTATTATGTAAATTATCTTTAAAACGTTTTCTCGAATGAGTAGTTTATATTCTAGATATTTGAAGAGCATATCTTGATCAGGATACTGATTGTAAAAATATTGAGAATATTACTATAGTTTTCATAAAGTCGAATTTAAATTTCGAAAATATTTACTCAAGCCTTTATTTCAGGATCAGATACTTTTTTAAAGTTAATCAGAAATAAAGATTGTTGTAGAGTTAAGAAATAAATACCAACTCCTTGAAAGAGTAGACTCATTCTCGAAGCTTGTCTTATCCCTGTTAGGATAATGTGTAAATCACGTACCTTAATATCTTTGGTCATATTATGATTATACTAGTGCAATATCCTGAAATAGTCCCGAGAGTCAAGTTCAGCTTCCCAATATTCCTGGACACGTTTCAAGTACGTGCTTCATCCCAAATATCCTTGAAGGTTTGTTCCTGCACATGTTCACAAACAAGAAAGATTGGGATAAACCCAATATACTGGCGACTAAGGCCGGTTAGACTGGCGACAAGGCCGAAAATACTGGCGACAAGGCCGATTATACTGGCGACTAAGGCCGATTATACTGGCGACTATGACCGGAATACTGGCAACAAGGCCGACTATACTGGCAAGAAGGCCGATTATACTGGCGACAAGGCCGAAAGATACTGGCGACTAAGGCCGGAATGCTGGCAACTAAGGCCGGGATACTGGCGACTAGGTCGGAATTCGGTGGATCCCTGGTTATAGTCTTTGAAAATGAAATTGTCAGCCACTCATGCGTGTACTGGTCCCATTATATTGGATTATAGTAGGATATACGTGCGCTAGTGGTGAGGGTATGAACCCTAAGTCTTCATGAGAGACAAAGGTCTCTTGAGTTTTGATTTCAGGTCAAAACTTTGCAGCTAGACTTAAAGTCAGCGTGGGGTCTTCATCAAGTTTTGATTACAGGTCAAAACATGGGCTGAGACATACAGCCTCGTATCTTCTCTAGCTATTCCTGCAAAGACATAAAAATTTTTGCAAAGGTAGGCATTAGGGATCCCTAAGCCTCTCCAATGCTTGAGTTAGTATCAGGATATAAATGTAGGGATATTTAAAGAATACGAGTATATTAATAAGATAATCATGCGAGTAAAGGTAAATGTCAAATAAAATATATTTTAAGATGAATGGCATTCCATGCCCTTGGGAGAGGTTCACCGTTCATAGTAACTAATCTATATGCCCCTTTCCAGCTTCGGAGTCAATTTTATAGGGTCCTTCCCATTTTGGGGCAAGAATACCATCTGTTGGGTTAGTAGTATTCTGGAATGCTTTTCTTAAAACTAAATCTCCTACTTGGAATCTTCTTATCCTTATATTCTTATTGTAAGATTTAGCTATCTTTTGCTGATAGGCAGCCATTTTGATCTTCGCAATATCCCTGGATTCGTCAATAGTGTCTATATCCTGAGATAATACTTTGTTATTAACTTCTATAGTTTGTAAACTTGTTCTTGCAGTAGGGATAATCATCTCAGTTGTGAGCACAGCTTCTGAGCCAAATACTAATGAAAATGGGGTTTGACCAGTCGCATTTTTTGTAGTTGTTCTATCTGCCCATAGGACAAATGGAAGTTCTTCAGCCCATTTTCCTTTCTTAGATCCCAACTTCTTTTTGAGATTGTTTATGATTATCTTATTGCTTGATTCTGCTTGGCCATTAGCTTGAGGATGTATTGGTGTGGAAGTGATCATTTTTATCCCCCATGCTTCACGAAAGTTGGTAGTTCTTTTGCCAATAAATTGAGATCCATTATCGCATGTGATCTCAGCAGGTATCTCGAATCTGGTCAGGATATTACTTTTTATGAAGGATATTACTTCCTTTTCTCTAACCTGGACAAAGGCTTCTGCTTCAATCCATTTTGAAAAGTAATCAGTCATGGCAAGCATGAACACTTTTCCTCCTGGTGCTTTTGGTAGTTTTCCTACTATATCCATTCCCCATTTCATAAATGGCCATGATGAGACTATCGGATATAAAGGTTCAGCCGGTTGGTGAAGGATATTGTTGTGTCTTTGACAAGCATCACATCTTTGGGAATAGGATATTGCATCTTTCCTCATAGTAGGCCAGAAATATCTAGTTCTAAGGATTTTCGAAAGCAATGCTCTGCCCCTAGTGTGATTTCCACAATCTCCTTCGTGGATATTCTTCATTACTTCTAAGGTCTCTGGTTTTTCTAAGCATTTCAAGTATGGACCAGCTACCGATTTCCTGTATAGAATATCCCTAATAATTATATATCTAGATATCCTGATTTTAAAGGCTCTATGGTTTGTTTCTCCATCGGGTATTTTTCCTGTTTAGAGATACTCCTTAATAGATGTAATCCAGGATATCTCATGTGCATCAATAGTTTTTGGTTTAATGATCTGATTTGAACTTTCTATATCTATCGCTGGATTCAGGATATGTAGGATAGGGATATTGATATCATCACAGATTTTTAGAGATGATGTGAGGTTTGCTAATGCATCTGCTTCATCATTATATTCTCTAGGAACCTATGTGATATCAAAGGTGTAGAAATATCCTACTGTTTCTTTAACTATCTCTAAGTATTTTGCTAACTTATCTCCTTTAACCATATAGGAACCATTAAATTGATTTGCTATTAGTAAGGAATCAACAAATACATGGAGATTTCTTATGTTCATATCCTTAGCTAATTGGAGTCCCACTATCAAAGCTTCATATTCAGCTTCATTATTGGTTGCTTGGAACTCGCAACTGATCGACTGGGGTATTATGTCCCCCTGTGGTGATTTTAGTATTATCCCTAGGCATGTTCCTCTTACATTCAAGGCTTTATCAGTATGTAGAGTCCATTCACCAGTATCCTCATCTAGAAGTTTAACTTCTGAATCTGCTTCCGGTTGAATATCATTACTAAAATCAGCCACAAAGTCTGCTAGTGCTTGAGACTTAATTGATGTTCTTGGTTCATAGATTAAATCATAAGTGCTAAGTTTTACTGACCACTTGGCCATTCTTCCTGTTAACTCAGGTTTTCTTAGTATCGACTTAATTGGGTAATTTGTTTTAATGTGTATCCTATGTGTTTCAAAATAGTGCCTAAGTTTTGTTGATGCCATGATCAAAGCTAAAATCAATTTTTCTAGATGGGAATACCTAGTTTCGGCATCCAATAGGCTTTTGCTTACATAGTATACTGGATGTTGTGATCCTTGGTACTCTTTCACTAACATAGCACTTACAGTAGTTTGTGATACTGCCAAGTATAGTGATAGTGGTTCACCATCTTCTGGCTTCATGAGTAATGGCGCTGAGGATAAGTATTCTTTCAAATCCTGTAATGCCTTCTCATGCTCTTCATCCCATTGGAACTTCTTATTCTTTTTAAGGATATCGTAGAATCCTTTGAATTTTTCAGAAGATCTCGAGGTGGATCTATTAAGATCGGCTATTCTTCTTGTTAACCTTTGTACTTCTTTTACGTTTGTTGGGGATTTAAGGTTTAGGATAGCTTGGATTTGTTCAGGGCTGGCCTCTATTCCTTTTTTAGTGACCATATATCCCAAGAACTTTCCTGATCTTGCTCCAAAATGACACTTAGAAGGGTTAAGTTTCATATTGTATCGATCCATGATATCGAATGATTCTTTGAGATCTTGAAGATGATTTTTGGTAATCTTAGATTTAACTACCATATCATCGATGTACACCTCCATAGTGTCCCCCAGCTTGTCCTTAAAGATCATGTTGACAAGCCTTTGATAAGTGGCTCCCGCGTTCTTCAAGCCAAATAGCATTGCTGTATAGCAATATATCCCTGTTGGCGTCATGAAAGCGGTATCTTCTTAGTCCTAAGGCTCCATCTGGATCTGCTGGAATCCCGCCAATGCATCCATGAAGGTTAACATTTCGTGGCCTGCTGTAGCATCTACCATAGAGTCTATGTGTGGTAATGGAAAGGGGTCGTTTGGACAGGCTTTGTTTAGATCGGTGTAATCTACACAAACTCTCCACTTTCTATTCTTCTTTTAATCCACAACTACGTTAGCCAGCCACCTTGGGAATTTTACTTCCCTAATCATCTTAGATTTAAGAAGTTTTTCCACTTCTTTTTGGATGATTATATTCCTTTCGAGAGCAAATTTTCTTCTTTTTTGATGGATAGGCTTGTAACTTCTATCTATTCCTAGCTTATGTGTGATTACATCGGAGGATATCCCTATCATATCCTCATGCTTCCAAGCAAAGGTAGAGATTCTTGATTTCAGGAAAGAAATCAGTTTCTCCTCAATATCCTTGGGGATATCAGTGTTTTGGGTAAAAATTAACAAATGTAACTTTTAACAAAACCGAATTAGTTTAGTGGGTTATTGTGCTTAATAATCAAGAAAACAGTTTATCAGTAATATTTAACAAGAATATCCCTGAGGATCCCTAGGGATATTTCAGAATATAAAATAGAAAAACAGCCAAACACACGAGATTTATACGAGGAAAAGCCCTTAAACCCTTAGGATTGCCGGCATAAAAACCTCGGGAGGTGACAATCGTCACTCTGCCTTGTTCTTATTAATACGAAATATAAGATTACAATACAAGAGCGCAATTGATTGATCACTATGTGTTCGAGAACTTTGAATGCCGTGAATGTGAGCAAGAAATAATCAGAAATAAGCTAAGTGAGCTGTGTGTGTTTTCCTAGATCGATATTGCCTCAATTTATAGTAAAAATGATACAACGATGGTCAAAGGTTGTTCATTATAATTCGGTCCAGTCTCCAATCATGTGTCAACTGCTCCAGATGACCGTTCATGGATTCTTCATCTCGTCCACGTTTTTCTAGTTATTCCGGGAAAATAGGAAGAGTGGTTTAACCTGTAGACTCATTTCAAATATTAGTAGCACGTGCTGAATAACAAAGTAATAATAATTAATTATAAAATATCATTATTTATTATTCAGGTCATCAGATTTATATACGTAAATATTCCTAATTATCCCGAAATATCCCGTATCCCGAATTATTCTGAATTATAAGGTAATTTTTTTCAGGTATAACAATTACCCTCAAATTCTTATTACCGATTCAATTGGTGGTAAGAATTTGGAAATAACCGTTTGTTTTGGCTCTTGATTCAAAATTTAAATTTTAAACATGATGTGACCGTTGTCAGCACGGTTATGATTGTGGCGGTTTCCCACATATTCCAGTCATTTGCACATGATATAATGATCATTTTTCTTCCATTTGATGACATCGTCTTCAACAGGATCTTGCTGTAAGTTTCTTTCATTCTCTCCTTCAATTTTTAATTTCTTTTTTCTGAAAATGTCTGGATCATCTTCTTCTTCTGATTTCGACTCAAACGATTTTACCGATCAAAATATTCTAACTCTAAATCGTCAAAACAGAAATGTTTAGAACGATGATAGAATTGATTTGCTGCGTCTTTCTAAAAAATTTCCTGATAAAACTGTATTTCATCATTTTTCTAAAAATCTTAAGGCCGATCACGTCTCTCCTACTTGGATATGTTTTCCAGAGTATCCTTTCACTTTGGGGTTAAAGTTTCCTTTCGCCGACCTCCTCCTCAATTTCTTTTTAACTACCAAACTTTGTTTTCCGCAACTCATGCCTATGGGATGGCGCCTTCTTTACACCCTTGACCAATTAAACCATCACTTTGGTTTAGAGATTGGTATCCCTGAAATATCCCTGATGTACCAACTCAGAACCCATGGGTCATCCCGGTTTCGTTTTTCAAAGAAGAAGTGGGGCTCATATCTTAGTCCAGGAATTACTTTTAATGAAGATGAGTGGAGAAATAGGTTATTTTTCGTGAAAAGAAGTTCTATCCCTCATGGGGAACTTCTTTCTTTCAAATGGGTAGAAAAGGGTAGGATTCTTAGGATTTTCCTTGTTAATCGAGACTTGTTATTGTTTAATTTTGCTTATTATGTTTTTATTTTTTCCAGCTCCCAAGTTTGAATCACGTGTAGCGGAAGAAGAAGAAGAAGAAAGTAGGAACATAATTCGTTCCTTGTTGAAAATTGACGAGCAATTTAGAAAGTTTGGTGCCAATCTTGAAACAGTCTCTCCTATGGCCTCAGGTATGTTTTAAAAAATATTTTAATATTCCGAAATATTCTCAATTATTTCTAATTATTCTGATTTATTTTGCAGAATCAACATTTAACCTTGAAGACCTTGACACCTTCGTTGCTGTGAAAAAGGAGAAAACCAGTCCTGTTGCCCCCAAGTCGCGTACCATGGCTACCCGCTCTTCAAAGACAACCAAGAAACGTAAAGGGGTAGATACTGTGGATCTTGAGGAGCCATCTGACATGTCCATTCCTGATCTTTTGAAAAAGGTATACTATTTACTTTGTTTATTAGCGTAATATCCCTACATATTCTGAATGATTCCTATTTTTGTAGGTCTCTGCTAAGTACATCTCTGAGAAAGAACAAACTGACAAACAGATGGATGACCTGGAAGATTAGAAAAAAATCTTCGCAGCCAAAGCCGGTCATTATGAGAAAGAGCTAGCCAAGGCCAAGAAGCAGATGAAGGAAATGGAAGCCTCTCACAAGCTCCAGTTCAAAGAGCATATTGATGGGGCCAAGAAGTCTGCCGCCATTGCCGTGTTAAGGGCCAAAATCCAATTAGTGAATCAGGCCAAGGCTGAAGGTGTGGATTCCCTGGCCAAGAATATGAAAGAATGAGGCAAGATATTGGCGACCCTGGCTGGTGACAAGGCTGAAGCTTCTATGGAGGTAAACAAGGCTAGCGAGGCGGGTGAGACCAGTAAGGCAGGTGATGTGGAGGTGACAGGCGCGGAGGCTGGCGTGGTTGAGCAGGAGGCGATGATGACAATGATGCGAAGGTCTGAGCCCATCTTTGTGGTTCTTGTTTTCTGATGATGTAACTCTCTCAAACAATAGTATTTTTAGGAAAGCCCCTGGTTTTGGGGCAGACAATATAAGAGTCAGGGTGGAGGGACCATGATTTTCATGACGAAGCCTTGATTCTTCTTTAACTTTTGTTAACATATCAAGTGGAGGGACCATGAGTTTCATGGCGAAGCTTGATATGTTAATCTTTTAACTGTTTTTGGTTGTTAATATGACAATTAGTATTTTGGTTAATGCTTCGGTGTTCTGTATAGTTGTTTATTTTCAGATATTCTTAGATATCCTGAATTATCTTGGATATTGTTATCTTGTTATCTGAAAGGAATTCCAGAATATTCCCGGATATTATGCTATACAATTTGTACTTAGGTAAATGCTAATGACTAATATAGTTTCACTAGACATATCTTATAATACTTTAGTTTTTCCAAGTATCTTTTTACTTTGACTATTCACGTATATGCTTTCTTAGGAATATTTAGGAATAATTGAGAATAATTTAGGATATTATATTCAACTTGAATTTTACATATTGTATTCAGCATTAGAGACGTTACTTATTTCAATTCTTTAAACACTTAATTATTCTTCATATATAAATATTTTTTAGGACATTTATTTGTTTATCTGTTGGAATATCCTTACGAGATATCCACAAATATTTTTGATATGTAGTATTTATGTAATGGTTAATCTTTTTAACATCTTTCATGAATATCATGTTAGTTGAATTAATGACTATAAGCAACCTGAATCATTGAATATATTAATATTGTATCTATTTATAGTCATTATTAAGATATCTTCGAATATTCCTAAATATTCTCAATGATATTTTGTAAATTGTTTAAGAGACTAAATTCTTTTATAATTCTCATAAAGATTTGGTTTTGACTATAAATAAATCTTTATCTAAGAATTTCATAATATTTTTCCTCAAATTTAATCGGTATCTAATATATTTAGGAATTATTAGGAATAGTTCAGACTAGACTTATCCTTATTCGACTAAGGTCTTTATCATATATTTTAAAGTTATATTAGCACACAAAGTAACAAGTAATTTAGTTCAGCATATCCCTAAATACAAGTTTTCATAAAATATAACATATTCCTAAGTATAACGCATTTTATCAATCATTATAATATAATTCTAAATGATTAGAAATAAAGAATGCAGTATATTAAAAGAGTTTAGAAATAAATACCGATTTCCAGAGATAACAGATTTAGTTCAAAGTCTTCAATGTTCCTGTCAAAACATAAGAATTACATACCTGAATATTCCAAAATATTATGCGATATTCCTAAGTATCATTGAGAGTTCGTCCTGCATAAACAGAAAAACAAGAAAACTTGGGACAAGCCCAATATACTGGCGACAAGGCCGATTAAACTGGCGACTAAGGCTGGAATACTGGCGACAAGGCCGGAATGATGGCGACTAAGGCCGGAATACGGAGGATCCCTGGTAATAGTCTTTGAAAATGAAATTGTTAGCCACTCAAGCGTGTACTGGTCCTAAAATCTCCAACTATACCGGGATATTTTGGAGGATCCTTAGTTATAGCCCTTGATAATGAAATTGTCAGCCACTCACGCGTGTACTGGTCCCATTATCTCAGACTATAATAGGATAAACGTGCGCAACTGGCGAGGGTATGAACCCTAAGTCTTCACGAGAGACAAAAGTCTCTTGAGTTTTGATTTCTGGTCAAAACTTTGCAGCTGGACATAAAGTCAGTGCGGAGTCTTCATCAAGTTCTGATTTCAGGTCAGAACTTGGGTTAAGACATAAAGTCTCATCTCTTCTCCTGCATGGGTCTTCTACAATTTTGATTTCAGGTCAAAACTTTGCAACTAGACATAAAATCAGTGCGGGTCTTGATCAAGTTCTGATTTCAGGTCAGAACTTGGGTTAAGACATAAAGTCTCATCTCTTCTCCTGCTATACCTACAAAACAGTAAGATTTTTGCATAGCTGATGAGAAAATTATCTAAAAATTATCTAAATGAACTATATGTTTACTTATAACACATCTTAAGTTAAACTAAATTGATGTTTTTTAAGAACAATCCATTAAAACCCGAACTAATTTTTGCTTAAAACTCGTTCTAACCCGCACCTATCCTGACCCGAACCTGTTCTAACCCGTTACCCAATCCGACGCAACCCGGTCATTTTGTTGGGCATACTTTTAGTGAAGAAGTATTGTGCTTAGCTTTTATTAGTTTATGAGTAAATTAGGATGCATTCATTTGTAGTTCAAATGAAAGATAACATAAAAGGTGTCATCTTTCAGTTAACACAGTTTGTTTTATCATTTCTATTTCCGCCAACTTAGCGTTAACACTTGCAAGATCCGTCTAAAGCCTTGATTTCCTTTTCACATGTGAATAGGTATGTAAATAAGCCGAACGAACACGAACACAAAAAACATGCATATTTGTGTCCGTTCAATTAAATTTAACCAAACATGTAAAATAAACACGACACATTAATAAACATGAAATTTGTATCCTTGTTCGCTTGTTAAGCAAATGAATATGTTCGTGTTTGGTTCATGTTCATTCGTTAAAAATTTAAACAAACTGTTCATGAACAAAAATGAATACAAATAAACCTAAATAAATGAACAAACATAATTGATTATAAATGAACTATAAAGGTCAAATACTATCCTACTAAAAAAAACTATGGAATGTTATTGTACATATGTTAATGTTAGTATACACACACATATACACACACATATGATCCTAAACTTTGCACATTTGTAACACATATAGTACTTATGTAAGGTTAATTTGGTTAATTATGTGAGGGTAATTTAGTGACTCAAGGACTATATATATTACAAAGAGTAAGTTGCACTTTTGGTCCCTTATGTTTACACAAAATTTCAGAAATAGTCCTTTCTGTTTCAAAATGTCAAAATCAGTCCTTTAAGTTTTCAAATATTGCAAACTTAGTCCTTTCTTCATTAACGCCGTTAAGTAGTAACAGAATAGGGGCATAAATATCAAAAAAATCTTATAAGTAATTGAATAAATTTCAATTTTGGTCTTTTATGTTTACATAAATTTTCAGAAATAAAGGACCATATCTGAAAATTTATGTAAACATAAATGACCAAAATTGAAATTTATTCAATTACTTATAAGATTTTTTTGATATTTATGCCCCTATTCTGTTACTAGTTAACGGCGTTAACGGAGAAAGGACTGGGTTTGCAACATTTGAAAATTTAAAGGACTGATTTTGACATTTTGAAACATAAAGGACGATCTCTGAAATTTTGTGTAAACATAAAGGACCAAAAATGCAATTTACATATTACAAATGTCTAATGTTTGGAAGTATATATTAGATAATTTAAGAAACATAGGAAACAAGAATTAAATACTAGCTAACCACAGTAAATTACTCAAATATTTGCAAATCACGTGAAATAATTTACTATTTTTTATTCAAAGGAGTTTAAAACACAAGTTTGCAAAGAATAGGAAGGAGCCCGATCACCTCCTCTTCAAGTCCTCCCACTTTTGTTATTGTATCTTTCAGTCCTTTCCATGGATGATGCTTCAACCTCTTTTTTCCCTGTTCGCCACAACAAATTCTCTGTCGACATAAAGGTTTGTGATCTCACTGTAATCCGTACAATTCTCTATTCATCTTATTATTTTACGTTCTTCTCTCTTTTTGCTCGATACCCCTCTTTTGATTGACTGAATGTATGTCTACTGAATTTGGATTGCTCACTTTCTACATAGAAATCTTGAACGATTTATTTGTTTTTGGGCTGTTATCTCTTGTTAATAAACAACAAAAAGTTTCTGATCGTTCGGAATAATTATGTTTTAAGACCATTTCCGTTCATGCCCACCATCTGTTTGTTTTAATGTCTCAACTGTTTTTATTTGCTAGATAGCAATCAATTGCCATTTCTATTTTTAGCAACTGGGTTTGTACAAAATCAATTTGATATTTTGATATTTGCCATCAACTGGATTGAGCTTACAAAGGGGTATATAGTCCAATAGTATTAAGGTGTTTAGTAAGGTGTTCATCACATGAGGCTGTGTTACGTTTGTTTTTTAATAGATAGGGTTAGCATGGTTAATTATGTTTCTTGAGGGTTTGTTTTGTAATTTGATTCTTTATTTAATGAATGCATGCATGGATCTGGGATTATCCAGAGTTTAACTAATTCCCTTCTTCCTAGCTTTCTTGTTTAACCCTATCAAGGGTATCAGAGCTTTCTCTGATCCCGTCTCGGATTTGCATCGACGATCATGACCACGCGTAGCCAGGAGTTGGAGACGACACTCAAGGATCATGGCCGGGCCATATCCGATCTCCAAGCCACGTTAGCCTCTTTGATGAAACAGCAGGAACATGCGATGAAACAGCAGGAGCATTCCTTGAAGCAACAGGAGGAAATTCTGAGAGCTTTCAAGGACTATTCGAATTCAGGCAGTGCTAATCATAGTAGTTCGGGTGGGGGAGGACACGGCTCGAATCCTTTCCATGAGGATTCCAGAGGCGGCAATCGTCCCATGCGGATAGGCAAGGTCGAATTTCCCAGATTTTCGGGGGAAGGTGTGGAGGCCTGGATTTACCGATGTGAACATTTTTTTGCTATTGATGAGACACCAGATGATATGAAACTACGGTATGCGGTTATTCATCTGGAAGGCGACGCCATCCAATGGCATCAAGCCTTCATGAAGACGAGAGGAGCAACGGTGGTGGAACTTCCATGGACGGACTACGTCCGTGCCATCTCGGCTAGGTTTTCAAACGCAATGTTTGAAGATCCAATGGAAGAGATAGCATCTCTTACACAGACAGACGACCTACACACCCTTAACACCTCCTTTGATGCTCTCTTAAATAAGGTTACCCTTAGTGAAAGCCAAGTCGTTAGCCTTTACCTTAAAGCCCTTAAACCAGAAATACGCGGACCCGTTAAGATGTTTAAGCCTAAAACCTTACATGAAACCTATGGCCTAGCCAAAATTCAAGACAATAACCACCGTCTCCTGGATACCAAATGGAAACCCGAGAGAGGGGGACCTCCCTCCCAAAGACCTAGCCATGACCCTAACCGCATTATACCACCCACCAACGCCACCAAACTACCTATCCTACCTACTCCTCCGAAACCACCCAACTCTCTTCCACCCAAACCCTACAACAACACCCCCCGTCGTCTGTCGAGTAAGGAACTGGAGTTGAAAAGGTCGAAAGGTGAATGCTTCTGGTGTACCGAGAAGTTTGTACCGGGTCACAAATGTAGTCGGAAGCAACTGTTCTTGATTGAAGTTGAGGATGCAGATGAACCTGATGAACCGGAACAGGTGGAAGACGAGGAAGAAGAACACCTCATCTCCATACATGCTCTCACTGGCTTACCTTCATACTCCACCATGCGTGTCAAAGGGTCCATGGGCACGCGCCAGCTCCACATCTTGATCGACTCTGGTTCGACACACAACTTTATTGACATAAGGCTTGCAAAGAAATTGCAGTGCCCGGTCAGTGACATTCACCCGATTCAGGTAAGCGTCGCAGATGGTAAGCAATTAACAGCAACTCAGTTATGCACGGGATTCCAATGGACCATGCAAGGCAGGTGGTTCACGACTGAGGTTCTCTTGATTTCCCTTGAGAATTATGACATGATCTTAGGGGTGCAATGGCTCTTACCCTTACAAGACATCCTATGGAACTTCCAGAAAATGACTATGCAATTCACGGTTGACGGGCACATATGTGAACTAAGGGGCATCCACACCAACAAGGCCACCATGTGTGCTTTGACTATAGCAACTGAGGCCTTGGAATCACAGGCAAGAAAGGGGGCCGTCCATATGTATAGCCTCCAGTTAACGGGTAAGGAGATGGAACCCATGCACAAGTCCAAGGTGGTAACAGAAGGCCCCATGGCAGGCCATCACCAAAGGTGGCAAGCATTGGTCCAAGACTTCCAGGATGTGTTCGAAGTACCTAAAGAACTACCCCCGGCAAGAGAACTCGACCACCGTATCACCCTAAAGGAAGGCACTGCCCCGATCAGCCAAAAGCCTTACCGCTACCCCGCCATCCAAAAGGATGTAATTGAACGTACCACTCGGGAACTCTTAGACACGGGGGTTATCCGAAATAGTCACAGCTCTTTTGCGGCCCCGGTGGTGTTAGTTAAGAAGAAAGACGGCCAATGGCGAATGTGTATGGATTATCGCCGCCTTAACGAAGCCACGGTTAAGGACAAGTTTCCCATTCCCTTGATTGAAGAACTACTGGATGAACTAGGGGGAGCCTCCATTTTTTCCAAGCTGGATTTACGAGCTGGTTATCATCAGGTACGTATGGCACCGGAGGATGTACACAAGACAGCCTTTCGCACACACGAGGGCCACTTTGAGTTCCTTGTCATGCCCTTCGGCCTCACGAACGCGCCAGCCACGTTCCAAGCCCTGATGAATTCTGTTTTTAAAACAATGTTGCGGAAGGGGGTACTTGTTTTTTTGATGATATCTTGGTCTACAGCCAAGATGAGGGCCAACACGAGCAGCACTTGAGACGAGTGCTAGAAACCATGCGGCAACATCGCCTGTTTGCGAAAGAATCTAAATGTGTTTTTGGAGGGCAAGCGGTTGAGTACCTAGGCCATGTGATATCGGCAGCGGGGGTGACAACCGATCCAGGCAAAATAGAGGCAATCCAACAGTGGCCAGTACCAAAAACCTTGAAGGAACTAAGGGGGTTCTTGGGGCTAACCGGGTATTATAGGAGGTTCATAAGGTCGTTCGGCCTCATTGCAAAGCCTCTCACTGAATTGCTAAAAAAGGATGCTTTTGGTTGGGGGGAAGGACCCCGGGATGCATTTGATCGGCTTAAAGCCGCCCTATCATCAGCACCGGTCTTAGCTCTCCCGGATTTTAACAAGACCTTTGTGGTGGAAACGGACGCGTCGGCTTGTGGCTTGGGCGCGGTATTAATGCAAGAACACCACCCAATTGCTTTCATCAGTAAGGCCCTCTCAGCAAAACAACAGGCCCTGTCGGTGTACGAAAAGGAGCTGTTGGCTATTCTTATGGCGGTTAAGCAATGGCATTACTATCTCATCCCCGCACACTTCATTATTCGCACAGACCAAAGGAGTCTAAAGCACCTCCTGACACAAAAGGTCACTACACCCCTTCAACACAAATGGTTGGCCAAGCTGATGGGCTATGACTACACGATAGAATACAAGCAAGGAAGGGAGAATGTGGCAGCCGATGCTCTCTCTCGAGTCCAGGGGGCAACACTATTCACCACGACCCTATCCCAGATTGAACCCCTACTCCTTCAGCAAGTCATCGAAAGCCAGCAGCAGGATGAACAGTTGCAAGCGATGATAAACAAGTTAAAAAATGGGGAGCCCCTCCCTAAGCTACAATGGAATGGCAAATGGGTTTCCAGGCGCCACAAGATGGTTGTAGGTCACAATGAAGACTTAAGGGTGAAGATTGTGAAGTTGTGTCATGAATCACCAATAGGAGGCTACAGCCACTGTTCAAGGAATCAAGGGCATGTTTTATTGGAAGGGTATTGCAAAGAAGGTCCGGGAGACAGTAAGGAAATGTGATGTGTGCAGCCGGGCCAAACATGAAAACATAGCCACACCGGGGTTATTACAGCCCCTACCCATTCCGGATGCCATATTTTCGGACATTTCAATGGACTTCATTGGGGGGTTGCCAAAGGTGAAAGGGAAGGATACAATCTTCGTGGTGGTTGATCGGCTGTCTAAGTACAATCACTTTATGGTTTTGGGCCACCCGTTTACAGCAAAAGACGTGGCTCAAGTGTTCTTGGACTCGGTTTACAGGTTGCATGGGTGCCCGGCTTCAATCATTTCGGACCGCGACCCCATCTTTCTGAGCTCTTTTTGGAAGGAGTTTTTGAGCTTACAAGGGGTGGAGTCCAAGTTATCGACGGCGTATCACCCGCAAACGGACGGTCAAACGGAGGTTGTTAACAGGTGTTTGGAATGCTATCTACGCTGCATGGTTATGGACAGGCCGCACACATGGGTGAAATGGGTTTCATTGGCTGAATGGTGGTACAACACCACCTTTCACTCAGCGTTGGGGATGACACCCTTTGAGGCCTTATATGGGTTTCCACCGCCGTTGCACATCCCTTACCTTCCCAAGGATTCGAGTGACAAAGAGGTAGACGAGATAATGCGGGATAGGGAAGCCGCTACGGCCGTTTTGAAGCAATCCTTGCTGAGGGCCCAAAATCGGATGAAACAACAGGCAGATAAACGAAGGACTGATCGGGAGTATGAGAAGGGTACATGGGTCTATCTCAAACTACAACCTTACATGCAATCGTCACTGAGGGTTCATAAGCACTCTAAGTTGACACCAAAGTACTTTGGGCCGTTCTTGATTATCGACAAGGTGGGCAAGGTGGCTTATAAATTGGATCTTCCAGACGAGGCTCAAATACACCCCATGTTCCATGTTTCATTGCTGAAGCCAGCAGTAGGTCCGCCGGGTAAGGTCATACCACTTACTGAAGATGTTCGTTTTCGATTGAAGCCATTGAAGGTGTTGGATCGTAAGTTGGTAAAAAGAGGAAGCCGTGCTGCTATGAAGATTTTGGTTCAGTGGGAAGGTCAATCCTCACAGGAAGCTACTTGGGAGTTCCTAGATGATATGAAGCTTCGTTTTCCAGATCTTGTGGAATGGGTTGAAGGTTCTTTTTGAGGTCAAAAAGAAGTGAAGGGGGGAGTATTGTTACGTTTGTTTTTTAATAGATAGGGTTAGCATGGTTAATTATGTTTCTTGAGGGTTTGTTTTGTAATTTGATTCTTTATTTAATGAATGCATGCATGGATCTGGGATTATCCAGAGTTTAACTAATTCCCTTCTTCCTAGCTTTCTTGTTTAACCCTATCAGGCTGAGGGTTCAAGTCCTACTAGACAAGTGGTGTAGAGTTAGGAGTGGGTCAAGGGTGTGTCTGCTGTTCTGTAAAAAATGGACTGAACTTTAACAACTAGCCCCTTGGTGTTCTAGATGTCTATATGCATTCGAATCTATTTCTCAGATTGATTACTTGCAGAACTTCAAAAAAATCTGATGAAAAGAAGTTTTATTTGTGTTATACTGTAATTGACTTGCGAAGAAAACTACTACAATTATAAGTATTGGTGCTACTTTCACGTTGGGCCAGTTTGCGATGTACACAAATAATGTATATATGTCTCGGCTCTTAATGGACAAAAGTAAAATTGCACTTAGTTTATCGTTATTTTACTTCATCTTTGTGAAAATAACGTTAGAAGCGTCGAATTGGTTGGTTAATCAAGCATCATGAGCAGGGGGGAGCCTCTAAAATTTTAAGGGGCAGAGGTAAGGTTGTCTACATCTTACCTTTCTCAAACCCTACCTTAGCTTTACTAATGGTAGGTTATAATGATTATAGTGCTACTTTCACAATTAACTGTGTGTCTTTTTACATAGATCAGGTATCTCTTTTTGTAGAATTTAGTTTAAAAAGCGCCAGGTGCCTCGAGCTGAATAGGTCTCAAAGGCCTAGGCATGAGTTGTGCGTTATGTACGCGAGATGTTGCTTTATGTACATCCAAATAATTATAATTTACACCAGAAGCTATACGTTACTACTCCATTAGTCCATTGTAACTGGCTAACAGCTAACAATTTTCTTGGCAGGATAATAAAATTGATATAGTTATTTGTAGCTATGATGATCAATTCATGGTAAGTTCTTGCCTCTTTTGCCTTTTCCTTCCATTCCAAATGTGCATGATGGATGCATTTGTTAATTTTTTCAACACTACCAGGTTATTGCTACTCAAATTGGAACTATGGGAACCATAATGCATGCAAGGTAATATAGCGTCGGTTTTTTTGTATGTTTGTATATTTAACTATTGATCCTCCAAGAATCAAGATTTGAATATCGTTCTTGTTTCAACAGGAAGGAGGAAGGGATGTTAAATAATCCTACTTTCAATGTATCTGTTATATTTGGTAAACGAGATGAGGTAAACTGGCTTATGAAGCAGATTTTACTAAAGCTTGCTTTTATTAACCGGTTCAGTTTGATCTGTGAAATGTTATTATCCTGCAGCCTATGCTACTGGCGTGTGCTCGCCAGCTTATCGAACATATAAGGTCTGTTTCTATATATGTCTAGAAATCATTTATCAATTAATTGATAAAATGGGATTGATATATTGTTATTTTTTGGGTAAAGTTATGCTACATTGTTTGATAGACAAATGTATTTGTTTTCAGCAATTCTGGTTCTTCAAAACCATTGACACTCTCACTTGGTCTCAAGGATCATTCCAAGGTAGTTTTTTGATTTTGAATCTTTGATTATAATCTAGATTGCTTTTAGCAGAGAAGTTTAAGATTAGTAATTACAATCTGTTAACTGATTATTCAGGAGACACTTAAAATAATTGTTTCTGCTGTGATCGAGAACCGGTTGTGGTAAATGATTACAAACGCGATATAAGAATATGCAAGATTGCATAACTGGGAAGATGGTTGTTTAAATAGCTATAATCTGTGTTTGAATTATTTTATGAGTTATTTCTAGAAACGATTTCATGTAATTGAACCTGGGGACGTTTGGACGAATCATTTGGATTCAAACTAATTGTCTGGATCTTCTATCTCAACAAATTTTTTTTTGAGACAAATCTTGTGTAAATTTCTTTATTTAATTTTTAAAAATGTTTTGTGTGTTCCATATACAAGTATCTTTTACACAGGCATTCAAAAGGATGTATATGGACTGATAATTGGGCTTTGGTATCTTAAAAACCCGAATTAGATGATACTATTACTACCTACTACTACTAGAGGTGCACAAATCGGGTTTTTTTAAAACCGGTTCCGGGTTCAAACTGGTTCCGGCTTTGGTCAATAAAGGCAAGAACCGGTTTTGGTTAGAGTTGGGTTTTTGACGGGTTTTATCTGGTTTTGGCTGGTTCTGGTTCCGGTTTTGGCCGGATAAAGGTGGAACCGGTTATGGTAATTCGGTTCCAGTAACGATTTCTTTGAGAAACCAGAACCGCCTGTACGCGTTGGTTTGGGTAGGACCGGTTCCTGCTCGGGTTTTTGGTTCTGGTTCCGGGTTTTTTGCCCACCTCTACCTACTTACTAACTATAGCTGGAGGAGCAAAAAATTGAATTTTTGCCCCAGATTTCTTCAGGTTAAAACCGGTTAGTTTGGGCCAACAAAACTTAAAAATCGGTTTTTTGGAACCCAATTGGGTTGTAACAGGTTTGGGATGGGTTTGACTGTTTTAGTAACAAGTTTGACTGGGTTGAAACCATCTGGGTTTGGGTTTAATGATTGGGTTTGAATTGGTTTTAACCAAACCGTTTTGGAAACTAGCTCTGGTTGGGTTGTTATTTTTGGTTCTCAAACGGGTTTTGTTACCAAATGTGATACTAGCGTATTCAACATGTTTATGAAAATAAAACGTTCTCCACAATGCCTTTTTTTGCCGTTAAATAAATATAAATTCTGGTCCGTATATAGATTAGAAGCTATTTTGCTGGGTATTAAGAATACATTCCAATTAGGTTAAATAAAAGTTAACATCATTTGTAATCATAATATAAAGTAAATAAGGCTGGGTTGATGTTTATAAGCATCTAACTGTCTACTTGTCTAGAAACCGGAGGGTACAGGCGTTTCAAGGTTCTTAGAGAAATCGTAACAAGAACTGGAAAAACCATAATCAGTTCCACCTTTACCCGACCAAAGCCTGAATCATAACCGGCTAAAACCGGAACCGGCCAAAAATCAGAACTAGAACAGGTTCTTGTATTTGTTAACCGAAACTAGAACCGTTTGGGAAAAAAAATCAATTTGCCCACCTCATCCTTCAAATGTTTAGTGATGGGAAGGGGTTGAATATAGATAATCTCAAGCCCATACGCTATTCTAACATATATCTCATAAATGGCTCAAAACCCATCATGTGTTTGTTGGGTAATTACTTGTTAGGTTTCAAGAATACTTGATACATTTTAGTTCGCTAAAAAAAATAAAAATAAGAGTTGAGATTCTGAACCTTTTTTTTTTCTTGCACTATAAATTTTTTATATAATTGTACAATATAAAACATAAATAATAAAATCAAATACACGTCACAGATAATATATCAGGTTAGGTATCAACCAATCTATACCCGACCCATACCCACAAAAGTTTTTTTTGAAACTAATAGCATTCTTAAATACCGAGTCTTAGATGTTTAGGGGTCCAGTGTGCCGGTCTGGGTCATGCTTTTTACCATTCCTACTAAAGTTGTTTCCGTTAGAGCTGTAAATGAACCGAACGAACACGAATGAACCATTGTTCTTATTCGTTCGTTTAACTTTTAATTTTTTCACAAACGGTTCAAAAACGCTAACCAAATAAAAATTCTTGTTCGTGTTTGTTTATTAAGGAATTTAACTTGTTCATGAACACAAACGAACACATATTATTTAAACAATAAAAATCAACATTATTAATCTCAAGCATTAGAGACAATCTTTTATATAAATCTAAGGTTCAATATTATAAAATTAAAATAACAATGGTTTAAATATAATAATATTAAACTAAAAATAAAAAATTTCAGAATATGTAACATGTTTAATGAATCTACATACTCTAATAAAAAAATATTTTTAGGAGACACATGTTACCTTTTAATGAAATTTTAAAATTTTTTTGCCTCTCTCTCATAAAAAATATTAATAAATTTTATTAATAAAATTATATAATTAAATATTAAAAACTATAAATCTTCTTATTATAAAATTTTCTAATTTACTAAAAATTAATAAAATCTAATAATTTCAATTATATCTTATATGTATATATAATTTTGAAATTATCAAATATTTATTATTATTTGGTATATGTAATTTTTAAAAATTCATATTTTTTATTTAACCAACAGTTGACAAATATAATATATAAATCTTTATATAAATCATCATTTATAACATATTAGATTTGTTCAACCATGTAATAAATAGGTTTATAAGCTAGTAAATATAATAAATTAACATAACCTAACATAAACGAACTTAAGCGAACACGTTACCGAACGTTTACGAACACAAATGAACAAACACGTACGACCTCTGTTAATGTTCGTTCACTTAACTAAATGAACAAAATTTTCTTGTTCGTGTTCGTTCATTTATTTAATGAACGAACAGAAACAAACTTCCCGCCAAATAATTTGCGGAGTGTTCAACGAATGTTCGATTCGTTTACAACCATAGTCTCCGCATATTTGCTTCTTCTAATATGAAGCTATATTCATAATTCCATATCTAAGCTTTTGACCTCCTTCGAGCATGGGATAACGTGTCAAACTTTATAGGTTGTACGTGTTGTTTTAATGTGTTTTGACATCAAAAGATTAAAGTGGTGCGTCTAATTAATACATAATTTAGGTACATCTAACTTTGCATGTTTAAGCCAATGTTTTGTTCAATTTAAACACCCCATTTGCATTGCACACATATAATGTATATATGCGTGGCTCTTAAGGGGAAAAGTAAAATTGCACTAATTTTAACGTTATTTTACTTATTTTATGAAAATAATCGTTAAAAGCCTTGGGATGATTAACCTCAAACGATGACTTTGGGTGGGGACTCATTCGGAGCAGCCTTTCTATCCCAACTGGGATAGGGGTAAGGTTTGTTTCTATCCTTCCTTCCCAAACCCTACTCTAAGTGAGATTTTTACTGAGTATGCTTATTGTTGTTGTTTTGTTCAATTTAACTAGGAAGCTATCTAAGATGTGTCACAAAGGAGTTGTTCACTATGCGAACTGCCACCTCAATATAAAAATCTAAGCTATCAAGAAAATTGATTGTAAAAAAAGTAAAAAACAGTAAAAACCAAATATCACTGATAAAAATAATGTTAATAAAATCATAAAGCTTAAACATGTCTAAATATAAAGTATCCTCATAAAGGTAGTCGGCCACTTACCAGAGAGTCGAGGGATCCCGCAAGCCCTCCTATGGTTCTAGTGATGCATATAATGTATATATGTGCGGTTATAGTATTTTTGTTATAGTATCGCAAGGCTCTCAATTATAGTAATCTGTTAGAGCAATCTACAATTGATATGAGAAAACAAGAATTCTTTGCAAACTCTTCAATACTCTTTATTGAACTTGCATTAATCAATTGAAAACAAAATCCCTATTTAAAGAAAAGAAAATAACAAACTAACCAAACTTAACTCATACGTAAACTTTAAACTTAAGATAAACATTGACTAAAATAGATAAGCATTAAACCAAAAGGATTAACTATCAATCACCCCCTTAATCCTTGTTTGTGCCTCCCAAATCCACCACTCCAAGTAAACTCCTCATTTCTTCAAACTTTATTCTTGGCAATGCCTTCGTTAGGATATCCGCCTTCTGTTTTGTTCCTTGGACATGCTCCACTCGAATTTCACCTTTTTCAACATACTCTCTTATAAAGTGAAACCTAGTGTTGATATGTTTACTTCTTCCTTGGAACACAGGATTTTTGATTAATGCAATTGCCGACTGATTGTCCACCTTCAGTGTCACTGTTTTCTCTTTATCTCCGGTTAAGTCACTTAGCAACCCTTTCAACCACACGGCTTGGCATGCCGTTGCTGCTGCCGCCATGAACTCGGACTCACGAGACGATAAAGCAACGGTTTGTTGCTTTTGTGAGCTCCATGTGACTAATGCGTTACTATAGTAAAACACCATACCGGTCGTGCTCTTCCCATCCAACATATCAGAGCCATGGGAGCTATCACAAAACCCGACTAGCTCTGGCTGACCACTTCTGGTGTATCTTAGCCCATATGCAGTAGTTCCTCTTACATATCGTAGGATCTGCTTCAAGGCCTGCCAATGAGATTGCTTTGGCTGTTGCATAAAACGGCTCATGACTCCGACTGAAAAATTCAAGTCCGGTCGAGTGTGGGTGAGATACCTTAGGCTGCCTATTATCTTTCTGTATTCAGTTGGGTCAGCATCATCTTCGTCTTCATCCTTTTTTAACTGTGTTCTTGACTCCATTGGGTATCTTGTAGGATTGCCATTATTCATCCCTCCCAGTTTCAGTATCTTTGTTGCATAACTTTGCTGAATCAACATAATTTCGCCTCCTTTTGTACCACTTCTATGCCCAAGTAGTAGGTTAATAACCCGAGGTCTTGCATCTCGAATAACTTCTTCATTTGATCCTTAAAGTCGTTTATTTCTTCCATTCTTGAACCAGTGATGATTAGATCATCCACATATATTCCTACTACCACTAGGCCAACTTTCTTGCTTCGTTTGTATACTGTTGTTTCCCTAGGACACCGAGCGAATCCGATCTTCTTCAACGTTGAGTCTAGTTTCTCATTCCAGGCTCTTGGTGCCTGGCGCAAGCCGTAGAGAGCCTTTTTCAGCATGTACACATTGCTTTCCTTTCCTGCTATTTGAAATCCTTCTGGCTGGCCTACGTACACCATCTTCTTTAGTTCACCATTCAAGAATGCCAACTTGACATCTAAATGGTACACCTTCCAGTTGTTTCGAGCAGCCATGGCCAAGATTAGTCGGATTGTTTCTATCCGAGCGACTGGGGCGAATACTTCCTCAAAGTCTATTCCTTTCTTCTGTACGTAGCCTTTGGCTACGAGTCTTGCTTTGTACTTTGATATCGAGCCATCAGCCAGCCTTTTTATCTTGTATACCCACTTGAGCCCTATGGCTTTGTTCCCAATTGGCAGTGTGCCTAATTCCCGTGTGTCATTTAGCTCAATGGATGTCAGTTCTTCTCTCATTGTTTTCATCCATGCTTCGGACTTACTTGCTTCCTCATATGAGGTGGGCTCATCATCAGTTAGCACCTATTTTTCTTGTAGTAGCACGTAATCTTCCAGGTGCTTAGGGGGATTTGATTGTCGGCTAGATCTTCTCAACGGTTCACTTGGTTGTGGGTCGGTTGGTTCTTCATGGCCTTCGGTGTTGCTTGTGTCTTCGGCTTGGGTTTCATTGTTTGTTGGAGTTTGTTCTGGGTTGTCATGGCTGTTAGTTGATGAAAAGTCTTCTGGCTCGATGTTTACTCTGAATTCTTCAAGAACTGTTGCCGAGGGCCCATGGTTTTCGAATTCCTTCCAGTTTATCGTTTTGTTTTCCTCAAACTCCACATCTCGACTGATAATTATCTTCCTTTCGCTTGGGTCGAACATCCGGTAACCTTTTGTGCCAGATTCTATTCCTAAGTGAACCACTTGTTTGCTTCGATCATCCAACTTTCTTGTTTTTACTGATGGAATCTTCATATGTGCTAAACATCCGAATACCTTCAAGTGGCTGATGTTGGGCTTCCTTCCTTTCAGAACCTCGTACGGTGTCACATTCTTCACAGCTTTGGTGGTAACGCGGTTGAGCACATAGACCGAGTGCCTCACCGCTTCACCCTATAATGTTTGAGGAAGGTTCAGGGCCTTCATCATGCTTCGTGAGGTGTTCATTACCGTTTGATTCCTTCGCTCCACTATCCCATTTTGTTGCGGGGAGTATGGGGTAGTGAATAGCCTTTTGATCCCGGTTTCTTCGCAGTAGCTCGTGAATAGGTGATTCAAGAACTCTCCTCCTCGGTCACTCTTCAAGGCTTTTACTTGCAAAGAGTATTCCACTTCTACTTCCTGTTTGAATCTTTTGAAGTTGGCCAGTGCTTCTTCCTTTGTTCTGAGTGTATAAATTCACATGTGTCGAGTATGGTCATCAACTAGCAACATAAAGTACCGACTTCCTCCTAGTGTAGGAGGTGATATTGGTCCACACAGGTCCGTATGCACCAACTCAAAGGGTTTTGCAGCTCAGTATGTGGATTGTTTCGGGAAGGGCTTCCTTCTTTGTTTACCTAACATGCAAGCATCACACACTTGCTCCCCTCGCATGTTGGGTAGGTTCCCATGCACCAGATTCTTAGTGCGCAGTTCGTTCATTGATCTGAAGTTAAGGTGACCAAGTCTAGCATGCCAAAGCCAAGCTTGGTCACTTATGGTGGCCAATAGACAAACTGGAGTACCTATGTTGAGTGTTATTTTGTATAACCGGTTGTCGCTTCTGTGCACCATCATTAACAGCCGGTAATCTTCTTCGTAGAGCCATAACTTATCATCGTCCATCCACACCTTGTATCCAATCTCGGTCATTTGCCCAAGACTTAGGATGTTGCTACATAGCTCGGGGATGTAGTAGACATTGTCCATTATTCGCTGCTCCCTGTTTTTGCACTGAAAAATAATGAATCCACGGCCTTTTATCTTTACCTGTGATCCGTCACCGAAGCGGACAAGCCCGCTGACTTTAGTGTCTAATTCAGTGAAGTGCTTTTCTACGCCGGTCATGTGGTTAGAGGCCCCGTTATCTAAATACCAAACAAGTGAATCATGTGGGTCGTTGGCGTATACTTTCGGATGCACCTTGTCTTCGAACAGAAGGACCTTTTCTTCTTCCACGGATGCCATCACTAGGGCAGGGCCTTGGGTATTTCTTTTGTCATGAGCCTGGTTGATATTTGCTTCTTGAGGTTGCTGTGGCTTGGTGCATTCCCACGCGAAGTGCCCGTAGGCGTTGCAGTTGTAGCATCGCACACTGGACTGATGCGAGCGGTTAGTATACTAAAAACTAGACTCAATTTAATCTAATTAACCTAAGCTAAAGACACCAAATCTAATCCTAGACCTATACTTAACCTAAACACCTAGTAATAATCGGAAAACCTAAACTAGACCGCTCCTAAGGCAAGTGTACCTGTAGGTGGCAGAATAGCTGACGGAAGTCCGGATATCGAACCAACGGACACTAGTATAACAAACTAAACCTAGACTGTGAACTTAACTAAGGTAAAAGATGGGGGGGGGGTTTGGTGCAACTGATAACCTAATCTGACTGAACTGACTGAGACACTAAACTAACAACTACACTAAAACTTATAATGAAACTGGAATCTAACTGCAGTGAGGAAAACTGGTGTACCTAGGCTGGGAATCAAAAGTGTGACAGCTGCTGATCTGGACTGATTTATTAAGGATGAAGACTAGGATCTTAATGAACAGACTAAGAAGTACCTAAAGGGGACCCAGATCAGATACCAGGCAACTCCAATAGGAATCCTAAGGCTGTAATATATGCACTAGTCAATCGGGTATCCTCCCGGATTCCCCGACATGCAATTGCACTCTAACGGTGGATCACCTCCCGGATTTCTCCACCCGTTTGTATCCTAAGACACTAGAGAGCCATAAAGTTGACAACTTTGACATGGATTGACACTAACACTAAGTAGATCTAAGACAACGCCCTCCCGGGTCGTTTAACTCAAAAATCCTAAGTGTAAGAGACCAACCATCTAACCTATCACCTCCCGGATTTCTAGGTTAGGTTACACATGCAATTAACTATATTTAATGAAGTCTAATCCTATGGAATGTGATCAACAACCCATAAACTAACCTAAAACACAAAGTAGTAGGCCTAACATGCATCTATGTGTGGAAAGACCTTCCTAAACACATGTGGATCAAACATACACCGAATATAATCATTAAACATCTGTAAAAATCATCAAATTTTCAAGCTTTACAACTGATTATAAAGCATACATCATCATTAAGCATAAATCAAGTCCAAAATCATCAAAGTTCACAACTTTATCATCCCAAACCTAGATACAACCATAGATCTAGCCACAAATCATACTAACAGTAGCTAAACAAGTCTGAATCAGTTCTAAAAACATCAAAGATCAAAGCTTTAAACTAAGAACATGTAAAGAAAAGGAAAATACTCAAAGACAAGCTCCTTCTTCACTTCTACAAACCCTAATCAAGCTCTTCCTTCCATGGTTAAGCTCCAGCAGCCTCCTAGCTTGATTAGGGTTCCAAAGTCGCAGAAAAAGGTCCTCAAAACGGCTGGAATGCGATGAATTTATAGAGGGCTTGAAATTAGGGTTTTAGGGCTCAAAATCATCTTGGGCGCAACGCCTGACGTGGGTGCAAAACGCCAGGCGATGAGCGCGGATTTGCTGCAAGGCTGACGGCTGATGATTCCGCGCGTAACGCCTAAGACAGGTTGCACGCGCTAGGCGTAACGCCTAGGACACATTTTTCTTGATTTTCTTCGCGTATTCATCCGATCTTGATTCTGACGCCCGTTTGCCTTCATTTCCGCTCCTCCGGGACACATTCCTGCATAAAAACACTAAAAATGTAAAAAGGAAATAAAATCGACTCAAAATATAAACAAAACTAAAGAAAACTGAATCGATTATGTACGAAAACGGATGTGTTAAACTAACACATCAGGACTTATCCCGACCTCGGCTTTGATTGCTTTCCCACTTTTGATTCTCATTCCTTGGATCATTGTTGTGGCAAGCTCTACCCCTACCTCGGCTGTTTCCTCAGCCTCGACCCCGGCCTCTTCCGGTATTATCATGGTTGTTCGTTCCACGACCTTGCCCAGGGTTTCGGTGGCCTCTGTCAAACTGCCTCTTTTGACCAGCATCGGTTTTGGCATAAAACAACTTGCTTTCCCGATCGACAATCTCCTCACTGCCTTTTATTCTTTCTTCGAACGCTTTTAGGTGGGCTATGCAATCCTCGAACATCAAGGTATTAAAATCAGCCACCTGTTCAATGGTAGCCACTATAGAGATATACCTTGGCGGCATAGCGTCAAGCAATCGTTTCACTGCTACCTTGTCTTCCAGTTCTTCCCCAAGGCTGTTGAACTTTTGCACGTATTCAGACATCCTCCCTGCAAACTCCTCTACTTTCTTTATCAGCCATCTTGAGACCTTCGAATTCTCTCTTCAGGGTTTGTAGTTTTGCTTGTTGTACGCGAGTGGCACCCAAGAACCGCACCCTCAATGCTTCCCAGATTTCCCGCGCACTTCTTGTTCTTGCAACTTGCGCAATTATGTTTTCTGGTAGCGATTGATAAATCAGTGCTCGCGCATACTTGATTTTCTTTGGATCTTCGTTGTCTTTTGTTACTGGGTCGACGGTTTCCCACAGGCCCTTTGCATCGAGCACTGCTTCCATCAAAATCACCCATGTGCAGTAGTTTGTCGCCGTAAGCTTCGGGCAAACTAAGGATGATGGTTCCGACTCCCTGTGTATGATGACTTGATTGTTACCGCCTCCTGCGTTTTCCGCCATGATCGTAGTACGTAGAGATTGTTTTGATCGCCTTCTTCAAGATTCCCGGATCAAGGTAGAGTTGAGCAGTGTCAACTCCTTTTTCGGCCTTGATTAGGTATTCCGGTTATCCTCCCCGAAACTACCTTCTTGAATGAGGGTCGATGATCTTCCTTGCCTTGCTCTGATACCAATTGTTAGAGCAATCTACAATTGATATGAGAAAACAAGAATTCTTTGCAAACTCTTCAATACTCTTTATTGAACTTGCATTAATCAATTGAAAACAAAATCCCTATTTAAAGAAAAGAAAATAACAAACTAACCAAACTTAACTCATACGTAAACTTTAAACTTAAGATAAACATTAACTAAAATAGATAAGCATTAAACCAAAAGGATTAACTATCATAATCAACATTCAATGTCGGGTGATTTTACCCAGAGAGAGAGGGAAAGAAGTGAGGTTGTTTATTTTAATTCTATATATTTATTTATGAAGCTCGTTTTCATTGTTTTGATGTGTTTTAAACCTCTTTCGACATATAAATGCATGAAATCCATAAAAATTGCATTACATACATAAAAGTATGATTTAAATACATAAGGTATTTGTAACGACCGGTTTTCAATAAATCAAACACGTTTGAAATAATCATGAGTAGAAAGATTGTGATTATTACGAATTGAAAGTAGGTGATAAACGATGAGCGTGGGCAAAAACCGTGCGTGAAACGGAGTTCCGGATTGTCCGGAATCGCAAAACGAAGATAAAATCGAAAAATGGACGAAAATGGCCTGGGGCGGTATGCCCCGAGCCACACGCCGACCCTAGGCGGTACGCGCGGAAAGGGGAAAATATCTGGGAGTCACTCGTCCCACGCGGTACGCCTGAGACCACACCTCCACGCGGGGCGATGCGCCTGACGTCTGTGGCGGCGGGAGAAAGCTTATCTTCAAAGGATTTCACTCACAAACACATATCTATCTCTATTTCTCGATCATTTTCACCATAAACACACATATATACGAATTTTAAGCTCCCAACATCAATTTTGAAGCTATCCAGACGTTCGGGTTGAGCCGTGGATCGTTTCTACACGTCCAGATCGTTGTATTTCAATCAGAAATCCGTTTGAAGGGTAACGATTCGTTTTATCCTATTTATTTTGATAATATACGGATTAAACTGAGTCTTGAGCATTATATATTGATTGGGGATAAGTAGAAACGAGAAACTAGATGTTTTAACGGTAAAATTTTGATTTTGATCCGTTATAATGTCCGGTTGTCAAGAAACTCATATTATTGAGTATGATAACTAGTGATATGATTAAATCATGTTTATGGTGGTTTTAGATCATCCTTTGGAAGAGTAACCCCAATTCCAAAGTTGATTAAATGTTGAAATATGAGGCTGTGATAATTTAAATATGATTAATAAGTGTAGATTAATTTCTACACATGGGTTATTGATAAAAGCCTCAATGAGGTTTTGACTGAAAATAAAGAATGAAACATGTCAAATGAATTAGATTACATAAATAACACAAGTTGTGTGTTCATGTTGTTAAATCCTGTTATATGTGAAAATATAATAGGAAGAGGAGGTGAATCTAGTTCTAGAATGCCTAGAAAAGAATTGGAGATTGTTGTTAACTCGTCAAATTAAGGTAAGTTACCTAATTGATTGAACTTGTAGTTAAAGGACTGGGTGAGTCCACACTACAAGTAATTGTGCATTTAGCATATGTACATGATTTGTTGAGTTGGTTGATATGAATATACATGATTGTGGTTGTTGTTGTTGCATGATTCACAAGGTGTGTGAACAAACGGTGGATTGGAAATGTGCATGTTTTGATTCACAAGGTGTGTGAACATAAGACTTGCAATTCCAATGTAATTGATTCACAAGGTGTGTGAACAAATGGTGGATTGGAAATGTGCACGTTTTGATTCACAAGGTGTGTGAACATAAGATTTGCAATTTCAATGTAATTGATTCACAAGGTGTGTGAACAAACGGTGGATTGGAAATGTGCATGTTTTGATTCACAAGGTGTGTGAACATAAGACTTGCAACTCCAATGTAATTGATTCACAAGGTGTGTGAACAAACGGTGGATTGGTAATGTGCATGTTTTGATTCACAAGGTGTGTGAACATAAGACTTGCAATTCCAATGTAATTGATTCACAAGGTGTGTGAACAATAGATGACCTATAAGGGGTAGACATTTGAAATTCAAGTGTCAAATTGTAAATTGTGATTTTTGTGAATTATGATGCACAATTGGAGTTTCGTGTGTTTATATCTGTGTTATGTTAAATTATAATGATTGTGCATGAATGGGAGATATAATGAGGTTTTGTTGAAAACGAACCGTTAGTAAATCGTTTTGTATGTGGTTGACTATTGTTGTCAAATTTTATTTGGAACCTCATTAGTGTATCCATATGGTGTTATGGAATACACTGGGTGAATTAGTGAGGTAATCTTACTTAGTTCTAACGAACTAATGGTGAATTTAAATGTGGTGTTTACAGGTACAAAGGAGTAGGGTGAGCGGTGATGGTGATCGGGAATCGAACATGGGGCTCGTATGGTGGTTTAATCTTTAAATAATCGAACTTGTGTGAAGCTTTTGTGTAATAAATGTTTTGTGAAGTTTGTAAACATACTTAAACTTGTTTTAACAGGTGTTGGTAAATAGTATGTTTAATGGTGTGTAAAGCACAAAAGTTTTTTTTTACTAGGACCTAACGTAACTTATTAAATATTGGTGTAAAATGTCCAAGGGGACATGGAAGTGACAGGGGTGTCACAGTATTGGGTTTGAATTTCTCAAATTTCTCTTGAACTGGTGACGTGGTAGTGAATATGATCAGGTGATACCGACGATGATGCGATAATACTCTAGTGATCTGTTAGTAATCTAAATTAATCGTTAACAAAAGTACATGGAAAAATTGCATTAAATACATGAAAGTATGATTTAAACTTGTTCCAAACATATAAATGCAAGAAATGAATAGCTAAGCCTCCTACATCACAACCGTACGACTGTCTCCCACACAACCCAACGATGGATCTCTCTCCACCCTCTTTGGTGTCCTCGCAGTGTTCGCGAAACTGCCTCATTGGTTGTCGAACACCATCGTCACTGCCAATCACTTGCCGACTCTGCCGCTCTGCTTCGTTGCGACCATCTAACTTTGGAGAGTTTCTTGTACATATTCAAATCGCTTCTGTACTTCCAGTGGCATACTTTTAAATTTTGCCTTGAAAAATATACAAATACAACAACAAACGTACCAGTAAAATCTCACTTAGAGTGAGGTTTGGGGAGGGAAAGATAAAAATACACCTTACCCCTAATCTACAAGGAGAATAGAGAGACTGATTCGCTAGAGTCCCCCGGCTCAAAGGAGGTTTTTTTTTACAGCAAAAGCAAACACAAACATATATATTACCACAAACCGGAAACATAAAGTATAAACATGAAGCAACAACGATTTAAGCTAAACTTGTAAGCATTAATCCTATAATTCAACGAACAAAACAAACAACCATCAAAGCATACAATCAACAAGGAGGTATCCTAATAACAGACAAACAAACGAACATACATACAAACATACATACGAGCTAACATTTTACGGATAACACATACAAAACTCCCATCCCGCAAACAAGCATATGCACATATAATTCTCATATCATGAAACCCCAAAAACAGCAAGAAGACGACAACAGCCCACAACCCCTATGTCAAGGAACCTAGGAAATGCTCTATGTATCCTAAACCTTTATTCTACGTCTTCACATACTCCTATGATAGACCATGTCCTCAGAGTGGTGTAGCTATGTCAAATCATGTCTGATCTGCTCGTCTCATTTCAACCTCGGTCGACCCCTTCCCCTTTTTCCCTCCACCGTGAGGAACTTTATTTTTCGGACCGGCGCCGCTTGGCTTCTTTTCCTCACATGCCCAAACCATCTCAATCTTCCTTCCCTCACTTTGTCCGAGATGTTTGCCACCTATAATCTTTCCCGAAAGACCCCGTTCCTTATCCGATCAAGCCTTTTATGTCCGCACATCCATCTCAGCATCCTCATCTCCGCTGTCTCCAGCTTTCTGGTTAGTAAAAATATACAAATATGTTTTACAAACAACAAAACGAAATAAAAAAAATCAAAAAAAAAATCAAAAAAATAATATAGCAATGTGTGCTACTTTCCTCATAAGTAAAAGAGTTACAACCTTAAAAACAATTACATTGACACATTTAAAAATACAAGTAGGAGCATCAAAAAATAAGAACCCCGACTTTGAAAATTGTTGTTCATAAAAAAAAAATTGAAACCAATAAAGGATTTAGAAAGTAAAAAAGAAAAGTTGGTTTTCAAATATCAAATTGTGGATATTAAGAAATGAAAATAAATTCAAAAAATGCAAGACCTGAACAAGAAATGAGACAACCTAACTAATTTAACAATTAGCGTATTTGTTAATAAAGTTGATCAAATATTATATAAATTAAGATAAATTTGCAATAAATAAATAATACGTTTACTATAGGAACCTAACTCCTACTTTCAATATATATATAATACTAGGTGCCAATATGGGACTAGCCCACTTGGTAGAGGCTTGCCTCTTAGACTTAGAGGTCATGGGTTCAATCCCATGCAAAGGTGTATTTATGGTGTAATTTAGGTGGTGAATAAAACTTAGCCGTTCAAAAAAAATATAATAATAGGTTATTATCCCGTGAATTACACGGGTTAAATAAAAAAATAATAGATAGTTATTAATGAAAATCTTTATAATATAAGTCGATTTTTTTAAATAAAATATGATTAAAAATTTTGAAAAACTAAATACTTTAAGTAATAAAATAATAATATTATTATTTTCAATATTACTTTTTCAAAGTTTGTTTTCCAAAAAATTTACTTTAGAAAACTGTTTTCAATATTTCTTATTTTATAATAATTTTGCTTTTGAAAAGAAAAGTATTTTTTATATTAAAATATTTTTAACGCTTTAAAAAGTATTTTCAATTCAAAAATGTATAAATGTATATTCAATATTTAATATTATTATTTAATATATGATGCATTAAATAAGAGAGAAAAGCATGAAAATTATTGTAAGGATATTATATAATAATGACACTTGTCCTCTTTTATTTTGATTTATTATATAACTAGGTTAGTCACCCGTGTACTACACGGGTTGATTATAAAAATTACATTAAATTATTATACGAATTAGTAACTACCATTCAATAATTGCAAAATGATTTTGTCATATAACTTTTCGTTAGTTAACTTATTGAATAAAGTTATTTGATAAAAAGATAGTTATTTTTGCTGAAATCGAATAAAGAAATTTAATATATATAATGCAAACATCCAACTAACTATATTGGTATGAATTATTTTAATCAAATACGAAAGTATAAATTCTATAAATATAATGTTCCAAAATGGCAAAAACATTAGTTGTCTAAATCATAAGGGCTGAATTGATAAAATTTTTATTTTGGTCCAAAATAATTAAAATATTTAAGCCACAGGGGTCAAACCATAATTTACTCTTATATATAAGTTGAGTATTTATAATTGTTAGCATTAAATATGAATGAGAGCTCTCATTTAATAGAAAAAAGGTGCTGAAAAAAAATAAAAGGGTGATTAAAAAATTGGCATGTGTCAACTTTTGCTACTTTTTTTATTAGAGTAGATGTATATAACACATTAGGTTATTAACTCGTGTATTACACGAATTTAATATAAAGTATTAAATAATTAGTAATGAAAATTTCTCAATTATAAAACGATATTTTGACATGTTAATAAATATTTTAAATAATATATAAATATTTAAAAACTTTAGTTACTATACAAATAATATATGACCTTATGATGTGTACCAATTGATATTTTTGAAATAACTGAAGTTAAAAACTTCATTTTGTATTAAAACTAACTTTTATAAATTAATAATATAAAATATATTTTTTGTAATTATTAAAGTTAAACAATCCAATTTAAAAATAACGTTAAACATAACAGAACAAAAGTTTAACTTTCTCTATACTTTTTATTACTTCAGTTTTTAAATAAATTAAAAATGTAATTTTTTTATAAAAATTTCATTGTTTAATAACTCATTTTATGGTATATTTAAAAAAAATCATTTTATAAGATAACTTGTTTTTTTACATAATTTTTTTTTATTTGAAAATATAATATTTCTTCCTTTAAAAAATTTTGATTTTAGCAAATTTTGATGTATTTTATAAAAAAATTTAAGTTTTTTTATCATAAAAAGATAAATAATATATTAGTTAGTATTATAATTTTTAATAAAAAAATTATTTAATAAGAGAGAGAATATATAGTTATTTAATAGGAGAGAGATAATTAAGTGTAATGATAAGGAATTAACAAATGTCAATAGTGGTGTAAGAATGTGACATGTGGCATATAGTGGTGTGAGAAGGTGACATGTGGCATATTGTGGTGTGAGAAGGTGACATGTGGCAAAACTTTACTCTTTTATTATAGTGTATATACAAGTTATTACCTCGTGTATTACACGAGATGAATAAAACACATATTATTAATTAACAGTTATCAAAGAAAATTTTAACAATAAAAGATGATATTTTTTAATATAACATACGATTATATATAATTTCATATATTAAATAATAAAATAATTATATTATTTTATAGACACCAATTTTTTTAAAGTTTGTTTCTTCGAATATTACGTATCAAATTCTTTTTTTACAGATAATTTGTTTTTTTTTTAAAAGTATGTTTTTTAATATTAATCAATTTAAAAATGTATAAAAAATATATTTGATATTTAATATTATTATTTAATATAAAATATATTTAATAGGAGAGAAAGACGTGAATACATAATTGAGGTGCTTTAGAAACATGACATGTGTCCCTATAAGGCTATCTATAGCGGTCACCTCACTGAAAATACATCCCCACCGAAATTTTCTGCCACGTCATCACCCCATTGAAAACCTTAAAACACCACAGCGGTCACCCCACCGGAAAAGCTTCCACATTGTGAGAGAGGAAAAATCGGTGTGTGAGAGGGGGGAGAACGGGGAGCGGTACTTGCTGAAGTCACAAAATCTTTCCCGTCGGTGCCCGCTATCTCCGCAAAGCCAGCGGCCTACCCGCTGCTCACGGTCTAAAAATTTATGTATTAGAATATATTGATATATTAAACATTATACATGTTTTAGTAGTTATCCTAAATTCTTGTCTAAATTTTAAAAATATAAATCATTAAATAGGAGAGAGAAGCGAGCAAACAAAAAAGTAAGTAGTCTAGAATGATAGCAAGTGTCCATAATTATTTTGATTTATAAGAAGTGTCCATAATTATTTTGATTTATTAGTATAGATTATATATGTATATTTCATAATAGTGCATCATGATCTCTCTAACTAAAGTTCATAAAATAAATGTGTTAGCTTTTTAAGCTCTATTTTCAAGTAGGAATACGTATGCGAGTGATTCAAATCTTTGTGTCACGTTGTTGTACTTCTAACAAGTATATTGACAAATATAACGATAAAATTCAGAGAATAATATACGTTTATATGATTTTATATAATATGATTCTAGAGATTAAGGCTATCCACAGCGGTCAACCCAGTGAAAATCCTTCCACACTGGAATTTCCTGCCACGTCATCACCCTACTGAAAACCTTAAACCCCCACAGTGGTCACCCACTGAAAACCCTTCCCCACTATTCCACATCATCAACATTATTTAAATTTAATTGATTTATTTATTTTTTTTGTTGTAGTTGAACCAATAAATTTCGAAGCGATTCGGGATCGTACGAAAACATGTTGAATTCGGGATTGAGATTGTTAGGCCTTGGATTCATGTTTGTAATTTTTTTTAAAAAATATATATAGAGAAAGATGAAGAGATTGGAGTGATTTTTTTGTTAAAAATTGGAGTATTTATATGGTGGTTAAATTTTTTTTTTTTTTTTTAACATATAGCCGTTGAACGGCTCTTTTTTGCTTGGGACCAATCACAAACCAAGAAATGTAGCGGTGAGCGGGGGCCGTGGAAGGGGTTGGGCGGGAGCCGCTGTAGGGGGGGCGGCGTTTCCGCGGGAGGCCGCCGAATGGACCAACCCCGCTGGGCAGGCGGGGTGACCGCTGTGTCCGGTCTAGGGGTGTAGCGTCAAAATTACAAACATGACAAAACCAAGTATGTAGAACTCAACAAGTAACAAAGACAAGCAAATTATACGAAAATACATAATGTTGAGTTACATGATAACCTTTATAATTATGATTTTAATTTGTCAAACACGTTTGTAGCAATCGTGAACTTGGAGGAGGTCTTTTTTAATATTTTTTTTCTTTTTATGTTAAAATATTAATATTAATACTAATACTAATATTTCTTTCATGTTTTAGTTATTTAAAAACATTAATATATTGAATTTAAAATAAATTATGTACAACTATAAATTTATAAAAAATAAATAACAAATGCTTTAGTAATTATTACATCCTATTACAGTTATCATTAACTAATATATACTTTTATTATAATAACTTGTTATTTATTAATCTATTTATTATATTTTTATTTTTGAACAACTACAAAATAAACTATACCTTACCCAATAACTAAGATGTCTACATTTCATCAGTGTGTGATTACTTTTTTAATATTATTACTAGCGAATCACTTTCCGACAAGTGTAAAACTATGACTATTTTATTTATTTGATGATACTTGTGAAAAGATTTTCCTTCTAGACGGTCCACTCTTTCTTTATCTAAAGTGGGTTTAAAATATATGAAATATACGATGTAATTTTAAATAAAATTATGATTATAATTTCGATTTACTTTACTGCTATAAAATAATAATATATATGATTGGATTTAGTTTTCTTAATGTGTTTATATTAGAACCACTTTATTGATTTATCACGCCGAGTAAATTTTTTCCAGGTTAAAACCAAATTAAATATATAGATAAGCTGCTGCTTCTTCTTCTTTAATTGTTGTTATTCTTATGATTCTATTTTTTTAACAGCTAACGAAGACTCAACGACATTTCTCTTCATAACCAAAATGGATCTTTGGACCTAACAACCCACATATTACGACTACAAACTGCTACCAATTCCCGGTAATAAGTATCTAAAGCCCAGGTGTTGACGAACACTAAATTGAGCAAATCCAACTACTCCTCAGGAGGAAACCCTCTTATGTGGTAAAAACCCTTACTGACCACTTTGGCTAGGATTTGAACCAATGAACTCATAATACCTAAGTTTTATAAGAATCATAAAGTGACATTTGAGCTATAACCTTATTGCTCCTATGATTCTATTTGGTTAAACTTTAAAAATTAATTTAAATAAACAGAATAATCTGACCTCGTTAAGCACAAATTCGCATTTAAGAATAGAAGCAATAAACCAAATTTTCATATCATACGAGTATACATAAATAAGGGTGTGGCTAAATGTACCCCTTTTTTGAACTTGTCATACCCCCTCCCCTAAAATATAAAATATAAATTTGTTAAAATCAACCCTTCAATTATTTAACACAACCAAAATACACCAAATATTATTTTTACTTTAAATTCTACTAAATGTATCCCCTCTTACTTGTCATACCCTATACAAAATATAAAATTAAATTCATCCAAAATCAGATTTAATTGTATGAACCCTAGTTCCTCTTTGTTCAAATTCGATTGAACTGAGGCCCGATTGTTGTTACAAACATAGGGCTTTCATTCCTCGAACAAAAACGAGTGTAGTATGAATAAACTTTTTAGTTCTTTGTGCTTCTAAACTACATAGAATAAAAATAATAGTAAATAAAAAAAATTTAGACCATAAAGAGTCAAATATTTCTTCATAATATAATCAATCATCTCACTAACTTGTTTGTATGATCACTCTGGTTCATGATTTGAAAAAGTAAAAATTCTAACTTGACAATCAAACATAAAAAAATTGAAAAAATGCAAAATATATGATGACTTGGTGCTATCAAGTTTTTTGTCGAGATGAAGAAATGCACTTAGCTGACCTGCTGCAATATCACTTAACAAGTATAAGAAGGTGCAATATTCAAGATCATTTAATTATGCAAGTTAACACATTGCACTTAGTAAATCGTAAGGGCTCAATATGTCAAATTTCGAATCACAGAGTCACACCGAACTAGGTTAATACAAAAACTGGGGATCGATTTTAGATTCATATCAAAAAGGATGAAATACATGAATCGTTGAACATTGTAAACAGACTGTGACAGTGGGAATGATGTTGGGGTATCGTAGTTCTGACTTATGGGCGACTTCAGAAATGATGAAATACATGAATCGTTGAACATTGTAAACTGACTTTGACAGTGGGAATGATGTTGGGGTATCGTAGTTCTGACTTATGGGCGACTGATTTCTAGCTGACAGTCACATGTGAACTAGTTTTCTAGTATATGTCGCATTGAGGACTAGTATATGTCAAGGATCATCTTAGTGACATATATTTAATTTGAATTTCTTGAACACATGTGATCTCATAATAGCAAGGCTTAAAATCTGCTCAGGGAATCTTATTTCATCTACTAGTAAACCTTGCAAAAAAGCTTAAATTATCAAAAAATACGAAAAAATTGGATACCTTGAATTATTTGTGTCATCAAGCCAACTTCATCCCAATATACTATTGAGACACCCTTATAATTTAGATTCTTAGAATTTTTTTTTTTTTAATTTATAAGAAAACGACATTAGTTTTTATATAATTACAATTCTAAGGGCATGAAATACGTTACAACCCGTGAAAATAAATTCTTACGGTTATAATTCTATTGCTAACTTACCATCATGGATAAAACAAATAGCTATTAATATGTTTTTACATCACCAAAACAATAGCTGGCTTAGCTACATTATAAGCCTGTTTAAAAAGAAAGAAAAGGCTAGTTTATAAGCAAATATTACATTTTTTATAAGGCAAAAAATATTAAATAACACAATAAATAACTCAAATCCTTATTATAACAAAAATACAATAATTAACACATGTTATCTTCTCATGAACTCTAAAAAAAATATCTTGTTTATCTATCCTATTATATACTAATTGTTTTTATATTAAATTAAATATTAATGTTTTTAAATAATTAAATTATGCAATTAAATATCAAATATATAAATCGTTCTTATAAGAAAATTTCATCTATATAATATCCTAAAATTTTAATTTAATACTTTTAAGTATTCATCATTTATTATTTTATCAACAATTAAATGATTTTATGAACCATTAATGTTATTAAACATACAAATCTTCATAAAAATGTTGTTTACAACATATTAGATTTTTTCAACCAATGTAACACACGGGCTTGTAACCTAGTATTCAAATAAATCACATGCATGTTAGTTTATTTCAGTTCTTATAGGAGGTATTCTTGCAATTAAACTGGTGGAAAATGTAAGGGGTTTCACCAAATACGACAACATGCAATCACTCCTACAACAGGAAAAAGCCACGAAAACTTAGTACCAACATCAATACTCTGCAAAGTAATTAGTGATGGTAGAACAACCAAAATTAAAGTAGTCACAATCCTTGTTACACCTTAAATATATCAACTTAAAGAATAGTCGCGATTCGATCTAGCTACACAAAATATCGATTTGATCTAGCTACACAAAATATCTGGTCACAAAGACAGCAGGGCGGTCCTGAGAATTCAAGTAACCCGGAAGAGCCGAGAAAAAAAGGCCCCTAACAAATTATAAATTTGTGCTTCTTCAGTTTTATATCTTTAAAAATAAATATATATAATATAAAAAGAATTTTTAAAATTTTGTGCCCTTGAAAAAAATGGTCCTGGACGGAGGCCGGGTTTGCCCCTCCTTAGAACCTCCCATGAAAGACGGTTACAAATATGGTTGAATATTGTTTATTATATTATGATAATTGTGTTAATATTTATATATTAGAGTTAATATTTATCAAATAGGGGTAATCAGGGTTATTATTGATCAATTATATACAATGCTAATGGATGACTCTCAATAAGGATCATCTTGTTTTGGCGTCTGTTTTTAGCATCTTGCTAAGCAGGCGTGGATGATTTATAATATGGTTTCTTTGCTGTTCAAAAAAAAAAAACATGTAGAAGACATTATAAACATTAGTGTTATTTATGATCAACTAGAGACCATTATAGTCCATAATGGTTAATATGAGTCAACTATGGGCCTTTAGGGTTAATGAGGGCCAACATTGGTGTTAATAAGCCATAACGGTCAGATAGTGGTAATTAGTCTTAATATTGGCTAGTACGATACAGCTACTGTCATTTAATGCCAATTTTGGATTATAAGGTCAATCATGGGGATGTTTAGTATGTGTTAGTGATGGATAAATAGGACACTTAACGTTAATTTAGGGTCAATTGGAGTATCTACACTTGATAATTGTGGGCAATTTAGGTAATTAGTGCTACATAGATCAACGACGGATAATAAGAGGGTAATTGTTGGTTAATAATGGTTAACAGGGTTGACATTAGCCGAACAAGGTTAATGATAGTTAATGAATTTCAATGACGATCAATTAAGTCAAGTTAAACTATCTTTGACTAAGTATGAATCATTATCAACTAGGTTAAAACCCATGTATTACATGGGTTTAATATATGTAATTTGTTAAAATGTTAATTTTTCTCTCTTATTATGTGGGTTGAATATAAATATAAGTTTTGAAGTTTCTATTTATATATTTTATTATTATTTCACTTACGTTTATTTTTTTTTTAATTTTGATTATTTTTTTATTTTAATTGTAGTTTTTATTTATTTAAGTAGACAATTTTATTATTTTAAACATAATAATTCATTATTTAATAAGAGGATAATATTAATTGAATGAAGAGGCGGGAAAATCACAAGTTGACTTCACCAAAGAATGACATGTGGCTAAACAAAACATTTATTTATTATAATACATAGATTGAAGGCAAAGCTAGTCAATTAATATCAATCAAGGTAATAAATATTGGTTGATCATAGTCATTAAAAATCAACCATGAATAGTTAGTTTCAATGGTCAATTTTTTTTTGAAAGGCGAAGGTCTCAATCGTGTGAACCCACTGTTTTTAGGCCATGTCACCAAGATCTAGTAGAGTTGTTCAATGGTCAATTAGGATCAATTATTTTCAATTAGAGCTGTTCAAAAAAAAATTATTTTCAATTAGAGGGACTAGTAACAACTATATAGGGTCTTTATTGGGTCACCTATATGTGCATTATGTGGTGAGTGTAATGAATCCACCTTTCATCTCTTTACAGCTTGTTCCATTTCTACTACAATTTGGTTGGGTATCACAAGTTGGTGTAAATTGAAACAACCCATTTACGCCTTCTCGTTGCACGATCTGCTCCATCTTCACCAATGTTATAATGGGAGTGACCAGAAAACAGAAGCCCTACATGCTGTCATTTTAACTGCTTTTTGGTGCATATGAAAAACAAGAAATGAAGCAATAATAAGAGGTTGGAGATGTTCATTCCGTGGATTGTTGGAGGAAATAAAAGCTCTAAGTTATTTTTGGATTAATAACCATGCTAGGTGGGGATCGATGTCATGAGAGGAGTGAATTGCTTTTAGTTTTTAAACAAAATTTGGGTTTTTAGTTTTTGCATGTTTCCTTTGGTGTTTAATGATTGCAAGTATATTGGTGTTCCTGGAGCTTTAGCATCTTGCTGACTCGTATTTTGGTGGTTAACAAAAAGTTGTTCAAAAAAAGGTAACAACTACGGTAATTAGTCAGTTAGATTAATGAGGGTACATATTCACCATTAAAGGTCAATATAGTTAATTAGTTTCAAAGATACTAAGGGTACTCAATCATGGTCAATGATATCAATGTGTGTTAAGGTGTTCCTCCTTAAAATAGGTTGAGGGTTCTAGTCCCCATAGTGGACAATGGCGGAAAAAATTTGTTGTTCAAAAAAAAAATTAGGATCACGTTTGATTATTTATGATCATTTAGTGTCAACTTAACCCAATTAGTTTCAATGAAAGAAATTGGTGCCACCTAGGATTAATGACTGCTAATAATTGTTAATGAAAATAGTATTGCTCAATAATGAAGAGTCAATATTAGTTAACTTTTTTTTGAACGACATTTGATCTCAATGTGTAAACCACTGATTTTCAGGCCATGTCACCAAGGTTTAGTTACCATGACCTCCGTTGAGACCCCACCACCACCCCAGGAGGAAACCGCACCAGAAAACCCCAACCTTCCAAGGACGACCCATATTTCTCCTTGAGAGATATTTGAACCAGTAATCTTCCATTTGAAAAGGCAAGGGTACCGCTAGAGCAAAGCCCCTTTGGTGTCGATATTAGTTAACTAGGGTCGATGATGACTAATAATAGCCAACAATGATCAACTAAGGTCGAAGAACTAATTTTGGTCAATCATGATTAATCAGTGTTAATTAGGTGTAATAGTATTTGATTAATGCCAATTACGATTAGTAAGATATAAATGGGAAGTGAAGGATAATAGGGTAAATGCATGTAAAAAATGGACCCTAATTGTGAATCATGATTAGATATACAAAATGTAACATTAGTACTAGTTAATTATGACAAATCATGGTAACACATAATGTTACATAATGTGTCATTAGTGCATATGACTCGTTCAATCTTCTCATGAAGCATTATGACTTATTATAACCTATTATATATCTTACAACCTATTTCAACACTTATGACGTAAAATAAAACATTATATTAAACTTGGTAAATATAGATCATATTTAGTTATTTATAATACATGGTCAAACATACTCAATTTAAGATTTAACTAACTTTCTCTTTTCTAAAAAACAAATGTTTGTTACTTTAAATTAAATATGAAAGATTATTTTATTATAATGATAATTGTTATTTGAGGCCATCATTCGTGTTTGGTGTCTCACAGTTAAAACAACCATTTGTATTTGTATTTATTATGTCTCGGTTAGTACCCCGTGTATTACACGTGATAAATAAAAAATATATTATTAATTAATAGTTATCAAAGAAAATTTAAACAATATAAGATGATTTTTTTAATATAAAATATGATTATATATAATTTCATACATTAAATGATAAAATAATTATATTATTTTTTTAGACACTAATTTTTTCAAAGTTTGTTTCTTCTTATATTTCGTTTAAATTCTTCTTTTACAAATTGTTATATTATATAATAATTTGGTTTTTTTAAAAAGTATGTTTTTTAATATTAATCAATTTAAAAATATATAAAATATATATTTAATATTTAATATTATTATTTAATATTAAATGAATTTAATAGGAGAGAGAGCTATGAATACATAATTGAAATGCTATAGAAACATTTATTTATTAGAATAAATAGATATATTAATCATTATACATGTTATATTATTATCCTTAATTATTGACTATATTTTATAAATATAAATCATTAAATAGGAGAGATAAACGAAAAAACAAAGAAGTAACTTGTCTATAATGATGATAAGTGTCTACAATTATTTTGATTTATTAGTATAGATAGATTTTAACACTTTTAGAAAACAAACACTTCTAAAAAATCGTTTACACACAAACCGTTTCAAGAAATTGATATTTTGAAAAAGAGTGTTTAAAAAAGTAAATCTTAAATTTGAAAAACTATTTTAAAACCAAACAGATATAACCTTATATGTTTCTCTTTACATACCTAATCATACTCAAAATAATCGCAACAAATATTGTAATAGATGTTACTTGCTAGTTGATAACAAAAAAAAAGTATTTTTTTTACATGTATTTAATATCTACATCTACATATACTAATAAATAAAGTTTTTTTGCGCCACATGGCATGATTGTAGAGCATCTGAAAATTCATTTTCTGCTTCTCTCTCCTATTAAATACATCTAACATTAAATAATAATACTAAATATTAAATATACTTTTTATGCATTTTTAAAATAAAAAAGGTTTTTTAATACATGAAAATATATTAATATTAAAAAGACACTTTTTTTTAAAAAAAGTGTCTATAAATTACAAAATTTTTAAAAACAATTATTTGAATACAATGTTTAAGGAAAAACAAACTATAAAAAAAGTTCTTTAAAGAAATAATAATATTATTATAATATTTAAAATATTAAATATACTAATAAATAAAGTTTTTTTGTGTCACATGGCATAATTCTAGAGCATCTCAAAATTAATTTCCCGCTTTTCTTTTCTATTAAATATATCTAACATTAAATAATAATACTAAATATTAAATATACTTTTTATGCATTTTTAAAATAAAAAAGGTTTTTTAATACATGAAAATATATTAATATTAAAAACACATTTTTTTTAAAAAAAGTTATTATAAATTATAAAATTTTTAAAAACAATTATTTGAACACAATGTTTAAGGAAAAAAACTATAAAAAAATTTGTTTAAAAAAATAATAATATTATTATAATACTTAAAATAATAAATATTACGAAATTGTAATCCTATTTTATATTAAAAATCATCTTATATTTTTTAAATCTTCATTGATAATTATTCGTTATATTTTTTTATTTAATCCGTGTAATACACGGGAATTAAACTAGTTAAATATAAATCAAACTTGTAGATTGTTTTGAACAAACATGTTAATTTATTTTGTCTTGAATGAGGTTTAACCCATAATTTTTGATTATAAAATATTGCGGTTTTCATTAGACCCAAAACCCCTACGCAACACATTTGTAGATAATTTTGAAGATTCAAGCTACCTATACAATTAAAACTAATATAAATGTTTAAATTAGAATATAACTCAAATGAATAATAATAAAAAAAATTAAAAAATAAAAAAAGATCAGAAAAACAAATGTATGATGTTTCTTAATCTACCTTGGGGTAAAGGGGTTTGGTCACAAATATTTGTGTATGGATAGGGCATGAAAAGCAAATCAGGAAAAGTTCAAAATGTTTCTGATAACATATAAAAAAACAAAAGACAAAAAAAAAAACATTATTGTTATAGCATGAGATTCATGATTTCATGTCGCGTATCTATTTTTACACCGTGCATATATAATATACATTAATAAATGTCACATGGGAGGCGTTGATCGAGTTGGGTAAACCCGATCTTAGTTCATGGTTTATTTTTTTTAAAGACAACAAAATTTTAAAAATCAATTTTGTATTATATATTTTTATTTATAGATAATATAAATTCACATAAAATCTACAATTTCTCATGTCTAATTTACTCTTATTTTAGGTTTTGTTGCTCTATTTATTTAACTTTCAACCTAAAATACATACCTATGTAGAATTAAAGGTTCCAATAAACCTTTCAACACGTAAACAGTCGTAGAATCTTAGAAATACCCAGAATCGGCCATGGGAGACGTGAAGAAAAGTTTTGGGCTCATTTTCTGCGAAAATGGAGGCTCTGCGTGTTTTTATGTGTCGCTATAGGCCGAAATCAAAACAACAGTATTTAAGTTATGACAAAGGAATAACAATTAATATTAATTTTGGACTATAACGACGACACATAGTCGTTGATTGTCCAATTAAATTTTTTTCCACTTTTTCCTAGGCTTGAATTATAAAGAGTCTAAAAGAATAAAAATAGAAAAAACCTGGTCTATAAACAGCATCTGGTCACTATATGATTTTCAAAGGGTGGCAAAATTTGGTCAAAGCCCGCCATATCTTTTCTATCCTTTGGCCACGACATGTCGCCGCTACATGTTAACAAGTCAAAAAACTTAATATAGGCATATAACGACCAACTGTCTTCGCTATAGCCCTATTTATGGAAACGATATTTGTCGTCTGTGTAGCCCTCATCGGTTTATCTCCTCTTTCTTGTAGTGTATGGTGAAAAAACAATTATATCATGTGTGTGTATGTATGTACGTGTGTGTATGTAGGTACGGGCCGGTAAGTTCAAATGAGAAACCAGTCAAAGTAAAATTAAACCATGTTTTCAAACGACGAACCACATCGAAGTCGTTGAATTTCAAGTGTATTTTTATCATAACATAGTGAAACATCAAACGTGATTTAATTCTAAATGGACGACATAATCAAAAAAATCATGTGATGAAAGTATCTTAAATTCACGAAACATTAGTAGTTGAATGTATGCATTGGTGAATACACTATGAAAATTTATGGAGTGTAATATCATAAATTAATAAAAGATTACTAATATGACGTGTGCATTGGTAAAATACATTACCAGATGATATTTTTATTGTATCAAGTGACGAATACATTAAAGGTGCATTATGAGCATTTTTAAATATTGAATATAACACTACTAGATTGTAAAAACTTTCGTGAGACTAATACAAGACTAGCCTATTTGATAGATGTTTTGTCTTTTAGAAAAGAGGTCACGCATTCAAATCTTGATCAGGTTGACAGATTAAGATGTATTTATCCTCGTAAAACTACGAATTAGTGTTGCACCTGTAAAATTTTACCTCATAATTAAGAATAATTCAGGATATAGAATATTTCCGAAAAAGTAGGAATATTTGCGTACATAAATTTCTATGAACCAACGACTTAATTGATAAATAATGATTTTATATTAATTATTGTTTTTATATTAATTCACCATGTGCTGCTAATCTTTGAATTGAGTCAACAGGTCAATAGAAACTAATATTTCTATTTGCCGGATTGTGGAGAAAAACGTGGACTAACCGAAGAAGATACCAACGGTTATGTGGACTAAGTTGGCGCATGACCAGGAAGTGGAGCGGAAATTGTGGAACCGAATACATTATCGTTGTATAATTTTGTCATATAAATTGAGGCAATGGTCGTCGATCTAGGAACACACACCCTATACACTTAGCTTACTTTTGCTTACTTCTTGCTTACATTTGCGATATTCAGAGTCTTGCAACACTTAGAAATCGATCATTTGTAATAAGAACAAGGCAGAGTGACGATTGTCACATCCCGAGGTTTTATGCCAGCAATCCTAAGGGATTAAGGGCTTTTCCTCATATAAATCTTATGTGTGAGCTGTTTATTTCATTTCATATTCTGAAATATCCCTAGGGATCCTTAGGGATAATTTCATTGCAATTTACATATAAACCGCTTTCTTGATTGTAAAACACAAAACCCCACTTTACTAATTCGGTTTTGCTAAAAATTATACTTGTTAATTTTTACCCGAAACAAGTTTTAACAAAACTTTTTCACTGATGAATGAACTACTTGTAAAACCTTACTTTAATGTATTAACTAGCTAGTGAATATATATATGTAGGTTCTCAGTATAGTTTACTCCACACTACATGTGAATGTTTCACACATATTTAGTGGGTGCATATTCATCGACGAATATGTTGAATTCAGAATGTTCAGTTAGAGTATTTACTGGTGAAAAGCCTATGTTATCATTGGTAAAAACACTTATTCTCGGATTTTACAAACAAATACACTACAATCGGATTATTAAAACTTGTCTGCTAACGAGATTCTTATTTACTATATGTTAGGACAACTCGGCGAGCCTTAAAGCAACTGCTAAGGTTGCTATTTTGTGACTTTGTGGTCACGAGATCAAGTCGTGTGTAATAGTTTCTTTCACAAATATATAAAGTAAGATTACGTACATTAGATCATGAAGTGATCTTGGCCCTCCCGGACCATATGCAAATTAAAGCGTGAGGTAAGTCAAGTACTAAATATGTGTTTTAAATTTAATATGTCCATTATTCCACACACTTTATGTGTTATATCTAAGCGCATTCACCCATTAAACACACCACTTATGAATTATTAGAATCTTATAGTATTCATTTAGAATTTCAGGATTCTTATTTACGAATCAGTTATGTTATGAAAATTTATACATTGACATTCCCTGCATACTCGAGTTTATTTGGTGATATATTTCAATCACTCAAAAATTATTTGTAAATGCTAAAATATGGAGATGAAAAGTACATGCTGGGAATCAAACAGCTTCTAGTCTCAAGCCTAAAGGTATGTTTGTTTCTACATAGCGGTGGTGTCTATATAAGTTATAAGATAAAAGGTTCAAATCTAATAGTAGATAACATTATATTATTAGCGGTATATTATATTCTTTCTAAAACAAGTGTTAGTTGTGAATCAAAGACTGTCAGTTCGAACATTAAAGATATGAGAGTTCAAAATTTTGATTATATATATATATATATATATATAGGTGATGTAAATGGTCGGTATACTAAAAACCAGACTAAATTAAAGCTGTCTAACCTAAGCTAAAGACACAATAACTAATCCTAGACCTAGACTTGACCTAAACACCTAGTAATAATCGGAAATCCTAAACTAGACCGCTACAAAGGCAAGTGTACCTATCGGTGACTATTTAGCTGGTGGAAGTCCAGATATCGAACCACTGGACACTAATTTAACAAACTAACCTAGACTGTGGACAAAATAAAGTAAAAGAGAAGGGGTTTTGGTGCAACTCTGATAATCTAATCAGACTGAGATTGACTAAACAACTAAACTACCAACTAAACTACTAACTAAACTCTAAAACAGCAACTAAAACCGGGACTGTAAACTGACTGCAGTGAGGAAAACTGGTATATCTAGGCTTGGAATCAAAAGTGTGACATGTGCTGACTTGGACTGACTTACGAAGGATGAAGACTAGGATCTTAAGGAACAGACTTAGAATATCCTATTAGGACCCATATCAGATACCAGGCAACACCAATGGAATTCCTAAGACTGTAATGTATGCACTAGGCTACCGGGTCACCTTCCAGATTTTCCCGATATGCAATTGCACTCCAACGGGTGAATCACCTCTCGGATTTCTCCATCCGTTTGTATCCTAAGACACTAGAGAGCTATAAAGGTGACAACTTTGACATGGAGTGACACCAACACTAAGTAAATCTAAGACAACGCCCTCCCGTGTTGTTTAACTCAAATATCCAAAGTGAAAGAGACCAACCATCTAACCTATCACCTCCCGGATTTCTAGGTTATGTCACACATGTAAATAACAATACTTAATGAAGTCTAATCCTATAGAATGTGATCAACAACCCATAAACTAACCTAAAACACAAAGTAATAGGCCTAACGTGCATCTACTTGTGGAAAGACCTTCCTAGAGACACATGGATCCAACATTCATCAAGCATCATCATTCAACACATGCAAAAGCCATCAAAGATCAAAACTTTACAGCTGATAACAATGCATATATCATCCATAAACATAAATCATGTCCAAAATCAACAAAGTTCACAACTTTATCATCCCAAACCTAGGTTATCTAGCCAACCAATATCAAAAAAGTAACAAAACATATCTGGGATGTGTCTAAATGCATGATAATCTACTGATTTAAACTAAGAACATGAAAAGATAAAGAAAATACTCAAAAAGGTCTTCCTTCTTCACTCCAACAAGCTCTAATCAAGCCTTCAACTCAATGGTTAAGCTCCAACAGCTCCCAGGCTTGATTAGGGTTCCAAATACACAAAAGAAGGCACCAAAATCGATCTGGAAGCGTCTCATTTATAGAAGGCATGAAATTAGGGTTTTGGGGTTGAAAATGGTCTGGGGCGCATCGCCGAGCGGGGCTGCATGAGGCTAGGCGATGTGCACGAGACAAAATTGTCGGGCGGCTGAGCCTCGCAGGCGCATCGCCTGCGGCCGGTCATCCTGACTAGACGGTGCGTGCAGATTCAGTAGTTACAGAGAATGTTCCCAGGCGCACCACCTGGGACCAAACAGTGGCCTGGGGCGTACCGCCTAGTGTTTTTTTCTTCGTTTTCTTCTCTCGATCAACCGCACTCGATTCCGATGCCTGTTTGCCCTCGTTTCCGCTTCGCCGGACTCGATTATGTACAAAAATGGATGTGTTAAACTAACACATCAATAGGGATGTTCAAATAAAAACTATTGCAACTTGAGAACTAAATGAACTATTTATAACCACAAGTTTAAAATATATAATACTAACTTCCCCTACTTTAAAAGAAAATTACTTTTATATCCCTTAAATCATGTGACTATAAATATGGTTTCTTTGGTTCTTTACAACTTGTTGATTCTTAATAAAATAAATTCATATATATATATGGGCATGTATATTATAGAAACCCACTTGAGATGTGCAAACTTCAAAAACCCAATACTTGGTCCACAATTTGCCACATCATTATTTTATTTTACTTAAATGATTAAATACAAGGGCACAATTGTCTTTTACTCTATTTGTACTATCATCCACTATTTTATTAATATACCACTTTCTCTCTCATCAAATTTATTTTTCCCCCCTTCCATTTCCCACCAAATTCCCCCCCACATGAAAATTTTCGTCTTTTAATTACATAATACTACTTGCGTTCGTGTTACATCTAATTTACGTTATTTTATTTCAGATAAAAAACTAAAGATTTTCATTTTTAAAATATTTAATACATTTTATTTCCACCTTTTACTTTCCCACTTTTAATTTTCCCACTTTTTTTCCCACCATTTTGTTTTCATCAACTTTTTAAATATTCTCCCTTTTGATTTCCCACCATAAATTTTACTATATTAATCTTTTTGTCTTTTCCTTATTGTATACAACCGATTACTTGTTACATCAAATTTACGATTTTTTATTTCAACTCAAAATTACGATATTTTAATTTTTAAATTTTTTCCACCTTTTATTTTTCCCACTATTTGTTTTCTCCAACTTTTTAAATATTCCCACATTTTCAAATGGTGACTGGCTTTGTAAAATTCGTTTGTATAAACAACATTTAATATTGTTTCCTGTTAAAGTAATCTTGTTTATTACTAGTTTATTATGTTGTTTATTTTTTTACAATTGTTACTATTATTGTTTTTTTTGTGTTTGTGTTTTTGTATTATTAGTGTTTCATTAAATTTACCAGCATGTTTCGTTAATGTTACAGTTATATTCAATGTATTTTTTACTCCTATTTATTTTTAATTATTAATGAATACCAAATTGTGTGTTGATGGTCAATTATTAATTATAAACGAAGAAGATACACATTACATCACCCTTTATCCTTTTTGCATGAACTATTTCCCCATTTGTAGTTGACTATATATATATATATATATATGTACTTATTTAGCCATCACATCAAAGTACACATAATCTATTGTATACTCACTTTTTCTATTGGGGTCCACCTTCTTTTTGTACCTTTTTAACACATTATCTTTATTTTCTCACAGCTTTAATTATTTTTTTTTTCAAAACCTTTGAAATTAGTTACAACTAAAGTATATGTTCAGGAATTTAGAATAAAATAGTTCGGGAATTTCAATCTAAAAAAAGTTTTTTTCAGTACATGTTACACCTATTTTACGTCGTCGGGAATTTCAAACTAAAAAAGCTTTTTTCAGTACATGTTACTCCTATTTTACATCGTTTTAGTTAATGACTTTTTTGTGTGTCTATTTAAACGAAATTACATGCATCATTATTGTGTCCACAACACTAACTTTTAAGTGATGTCGATGTTACATCAATTTTACGGTGTTCGAAGATATTGTTTATATTTATTGGTATACCTAACATATCCTCCACATTGCTTAGTCTATATATATCTACACTTTAACATTTTTTTTGCAAACTAATACTTTGTTTTCACCATTAATATGATAAATCAAATTAGACTAGAAAAATTAATTTATACTAATTGCAAAATTTTTGGAACAATTTTTACCAGGGCTAAACTTTTATTATATTGATATTTTACAAATATTTTATCTTATTACAATTCATTAAAAGTTCTTGTTGTAACTTTAATTGTATGCATGTTGAAAACATATGTTGGTTACATTTATGTTACACTAACGTTATTTAATTTTGTATTATTTTCTAATATAATTTATGACTATATAATAATTTTTTTTACGTTTTCATTTAAAAAATAAGTCACATCACTTTGATTTTTTTTTTGTTTTTGTTTTGCAATTAACAAGAAAGAGATATGAAATGTCTAATCAAATTAATATTAGATATTCACTATTTATGATACATTATAAAATTATTTAATATTACCTTTCTAGCAACAAGTCAATAAAAAAGTATTTCATATTAACTTGTTACAATGATGGTACACAATACATTTCGGTTCCAAATTGTTTACGACTTTCATTTTTTTTGTTTTTTGTTACAGAATATACGTGTTACTTTTATGTTACATTACATATATGCGGTTTATTTTTCACTAGGACCCAACGCATTTCAGCTCCAAATTGTTTACATCTTTCATTTTTTTTTGTTACAGGATATATGTGTTACTTTGATGTTACATTACATATATGCAGCTAATTTTTCACTAAACTGGTCCTAAAAAATTGAGCATCTTTTTTACCTTGAAACCTAAAAATCGCTTTAAAAACGGTTTTCTAGTCGGTTAAGAACTAATATTGGTTCAGTTGACTAGTTTTTATGTATCTCTAGTTCCACTTAGTGTAACATATTTGTAACACAATGTTACATATATGTAACATCAATGTAACATACATGTAACAATTGATTACGTATCTAGTTCCACTTAGTGTAACATATTTGTAACACAATGTTACATATATATAACATCAATGTAACATACCTGTAACAATTGATTACGTATATAAAATTAATAAAATGAAACATTGTTACATATATGTTACATACTTTTACAGCAAATGTTACATAAAACGTAAAAAAATCAAAGTGACTTCAAATTTATTCAAGAACACATGCATACATATGTAAAGTTAGTGTAACCAGAGTATATTTTTTTTGTTGCAGGTTATACGTGTTACATTGATGTTACATTATATATATATGAAGTTAATTTATCACTAAACTGATCCTGAAATTTTGAACACCTTTTTTACCTTGTTACAACGATGTTATATAATAAGATTCAGGTTTCAAGTTAAAATCGATTTAAAAACCGGTTTTCTAACTAGTTAATAACCGATATTGGTTTTTATGCATCTCTAGTTCCACTTAGTGTAACAATTTTGTAAAACAATGTTACATATATGTAAAAGAAAATCTTTCAAACACATTTAAAATTACATATATGTAAATTTTATGTAACATAAATGTAACAATTGGTTATGTACCTTTACAACGAATGTTACAATAATGTTACACAAGACAAAGAAATTATGAAACCTTATTTACAACCAGAAACAACTAGACTTTCAAACAACCAAAAACCACTGATCATTATCTTTATGGGTCATTTTAAAAAAAAAAAGAACAAGATAAATCTCAGTTTCACGTAACTTCGATGTAACATAAATGCAAAATGCATCAAAAAATCAATCTGAAAAATGAATGTGCTAAAAGTACATGTTCATCCATTGTAGTCGCGACTTACCAAAATCTGTCCCAAAATCGTCAAATCTATCAAATCTGTTGTTAGCCACATGATCAAAGCTTAGTGTCATTGATCGAAGCTCTGGATGGAACAAGATCGAATAGGTTGCTGGAACAAGATCAAAGCAGGTTCGAACTAGTTCCATGAGCATGTGTTACAGATCGGTTACATGAAGTTGCTGGAAGCATCGAAAAACTGGTACCCACATTGCTAAATAAAATCGAAACAGTCATTTATATAATTTTTTGACAACAGTTAAGAAATTTTTTTTGTTAAAACTTGTTCTTCTTAACCAAAACGATATTTAATTGCTGTCGGATAATAACAGCGTACCTGAAATCGCGTATCAAATTTTCGTTTCTTTTGCTGAAATCGCGACGAAGAAACGACGAGAATTGGATGGAAATTTTGTATCAACTTAAGAAAAAGATTAAATCACGTCTGAAGGAATTTATATGCGAAAATGATTAGGGAATGAAAAAATAAATGTAGATGAAGAAATCTAGATCCAAAAATAGATGAAAAAATTTGTTGAAGAATCATAGACATATAAATGTAAATGCAAAATGCAAATCAAAAGGTACAAATTTTCACGTGAAAAAAACAGAGGAAAGGAAAAAATTCTGATCAAGTAGTACAAAAGTAATATTACCATTTTGCCCATATGTACAATCTGGTACACAAAAGTACAAGATTCTAATATTTTTTTAATTCTTACACCACTACCAATTGATCTTAACCATCAATTTAATCTCATCAATGGTCACAAATAGGTTTTCAAAGTTTCCATAACTCAACTAGGTTTCCAAAATATCCTTCCCCTATATATATATAGGGAGATGATCAAATGTTAACCCTTTCTTATTGCGTTAAACGAATAACTACATCTTATTACTTTGAGACCCACACTAAAGTAAATCTAAATATTGTGGTTTTTTCTCTTTTTTAATTAATGTAGGACCCACTTACATTAATAAAAAATAAGAAAAAACCACAACCTTTAGATTTACTTTAATGTGGGCCCCAATATAATAAGATGTAGTTATTCGGTTAACGCAATAATGAAGGGTTAACAAAGGAACCATCCCCTATATATATATATATACATATATATATATATATATATAGAGAGAGAGAGAGAGAGAGAATTAAGAAATTTGAAAACAACTTCTTAGTGCGAAAACCGTGAAAACCATGTAAAAATCATGTAAAAAAAACGTTTTTTTTTTGAAAATTTTTTTATAGGTTTGTAACACTATTGGACATATTTTTATAAAAAAAATCAAAAAAGAGCCGACCATAAATTTTTAAAAAAAATATTTTATAAAACCATGTAAAACATACGTAACAAAACGTAACAAAATTTCATCAGATCTGACGAAGAGTTACGTATGTTTTACATGATTTTATAAAAATTTTTTTTTTAAATATATGGTCGGCGCTTTTTTTATTTTTTTTATAAAAATGTGCCCAATAGTGTTACAAACCTGTAAAAAAATTTTTAAAAAAAATACGTTTTTTTACATGATTTTTACATGGTTTTCACGGTTTTCGCACTAAGAAGTGGTTTTCAAATTATCTATTCCATATATATATATATATATATATATATATATATATATAGGGAAAGATCCATTGGTAACCCACTCCAAGTGTGGTAACCATTTAACTACATTTGATTGGTTCTTGAAATAATGTGTTTTAAGGGTATTTTTGACATTTGGTGGGGTGTACATGATTCCTTTTTTAAAAAAAGTTTACCCCCCAATTTTTTAAACATTCATAACTTTTATATACATTATTATTTTTTATACAAAATTCACCATTAAATTGGCTTAAATGGGTTAATAGGTTATCACAAATATGGTGGGTTCTTATTTGAACCACATCCTATATATATATATAGGGTAATGATCAATTGGTAACCCATACTAATTGGGAGAACTTAATAACTCAATTTGATTAGTTGTTTAATAAAATGAATTTGAAATGTGTGGTCTATATTAATTTTGGAAAAAATGAGTGCATGAGATTTGTTTAAGGGTATTTTGGGTATTTGATGGGTGTACTTGATTTCATTTTTTTTAAAGTTTACCCCCAATTATTTAAACCTTCATAACTTTTATATACATTATTATTTTTTTATAAAAGTTACACCATTAAATTTGTCATACTTTTTTCTTTAATTTAAGTATAGTCTTGTCAAATTTTTTCAAAGTTTTCGAAATTACACTGATGTAACGAGCTTAATTTTTTCAAAGTGTTCGTAATTACACTGATGTAACAAGCTGTAACATTGATGTAACGAACTCAATTTTTTTAAAGCGTTCATAATTACACTGATGTAACAAGCTGTAACATTGATGTAATGAACTAAATTTTTTCAAAGTGTTCGTAATTACACTGATCGATGTAACGAGCTGAAGGTTTATCAAAATGTTCGTAATTACACTGATGTAACCAGCTGAATTTTTTCAAAGTGTTCGTAATTACACTAATGTAACGAGCTGAATTTTTCAATTTGTTCGTAATTACACTGATGTAACGAACTGAAATTTTTCAAAGTGTTATACTTTGTATTTACGTTACAATTATCTAACTTTCTATCTTATATTGATGAAAATTTATGTAATGAACTAATTTTTATAATAAATGTTAAGTTTGTAATGTATATTTAAGACGAGGGAAAAAAATTTAAGATGAAAAATTTTTGAAAACGGATGGAAATTATTACAGTTTTTGTTCGTTACATTGATTATATTACAAACATCCGAAAAAAAATATGGCATGACTATAATATAATTAACGAGAAAAATATGACGACTTAAATGATGTAATTTTTATAAAAAAAATAACATAGTATAAAAAATTTATAAGTGTATAAAAATCATGAGGTGGAAACGTTAATTTAAAAATAAGAAAATGGATGGTTTTTTAAGAGTGTGACACTTGTCACTCTCTTATTAAATATGATATTTGTAATTAAAACAAATGATTAAAATACCCTTTTGTATTTAAATTAATTAAAATTATTGAACCAATGGATTGGAGTTATTGACTTTAATTAATTAAGGTGGGTTATTATAAGAGTCATTCCCTATATATATATGTGTGTGTGTGCGCGCGCGCAGTGGCGGAGCTTGGAAAAAAGTTCGGAGGGGGCCGGAGGATTTTTAGGAAGAAAACGGAGGGGGCCGAAGAATTTTTAGGATGAAAACGGAGGGAACCGAATGATTTTTAGGAAGAAAATGACGGGAATCGAAGGATTTTCGGACAAAATACTATTATATCGACACTTTTGAGCGAAAAAACAGGGGAGCCGGGGCACCCCTGACCCTTCTAATCCTCCGCCCCTGTGTTATTTGATTATAATTTGAAAACTCATGTAGCTTGGTATATATAGCACGACTACATATATGTTTCTTGCACCACATTTCACATTTGAAAGGAAGTGTAATTTTCATTACTTAATAATGGCATCTTTTGACAACCCGCTAGAGATTTAAATCAGTTTACATTTATGCGATTTGTATCATTGAAAATTTAGCTAAAGTTTTATACTTTATTCAAAAATATTTAATGCGTTGATAAACTTTGAGGTGATTTTAGAATAAAGATAAAGGAGATGCAACTTTTGAAAAGTATGCCTACTACAAAAGACCGTGATTCTTAATTTATTAAAATAATCAAGAGATATTCCACTGAAAATAATTCAACGACTTAAGAATGAAAACGTTTTATAGTAATTTAAATTTATATTATCAAATGAAAACATTTTGTATATTATATGATCTAATTCTTTTTTTAGCAAAACTTTTGTTAAAACATAAAACAACTTAAAACATACATAAAAACCCGAAAATGTATCAATCATATTTGAAGGGTTCAAGTGATGTTATAGAAAGTTTAGGAACATAATGTAAAAATTTGTAATAAAACGTAAATGTTTTGGTGTTGAGTGTATGAATAAATACCAAACTCTAAAAACCTAAGAGAAATCAAAGTGATATTATACAAAGTTTAAAGATGAAATGTACGTAAATGTTTATGAGTAAAACAATTTTTTTTTTAATATTAAGTGTTAGAATTAACCTTTAAAATCTAAAACTTTAGGAGGTTAATGACATTTTACTAAGTTTTGAAAGTAAAACTTAAAAATTTAAGAGTTTGAGGCTTAGAACTAATTTTAATAAAGGAATTGAAATTTTATAAAATAATAAATCAAAATAAAACAGAGAAAAAAGATAGAAGAATATTGTATAATAAATAAAAGTTAATAAAGTAACAAAGATCATAAACTAAAAAAAACTTTAATTAATTAATTTTAGTGTCTTGAGCACAAATTAAAAAAGTTAGAAAAAAATATATTAAGAAACAAATATAAGGGGCTAAAGAGCATTAGCTAAAAGAAAATAAAGAAAATATAATTAAAGAATAAAAATATTAAATTAGTTTTAGTAACTTGAATGGAATTGACAACGTGACAACCGACAATACAAATTAAATGGATATTGCATGCTTAACAACTTAAGGTGTCAAGAATTCAGTTTTTAGCTACCAAATTGTTAAATCATATTTTATATTTTCGTTATAAACGCTTAGAGATGATTTTATCTGACTTTGTATACTTTCGTATTAAATTTTAAAGATCACTCAAGTACTATATATACTTGGCAAAAAAAAATAATATATTGCTATTGATCCTCATATATACATAGTTTAGACCATGTGTACTAGTTGTGAGTAAAACATAGAAAATTAATGAGTTTTTTTTTTTAAAAAAAGGGTGTTGGAATAATAATGATAGTAATTATACGATAGTAATAAAAAATTGTAATAATGTTAATGTAAATTTAGAGTTAAGTTAAAGAGAAAAAGAAAAAGAAAAAAAAGATAATAATGCGTAATTGTGACCGACGTAAAAAACACAAAAAAAAAAAAAAAAAAAGAACCTATAAATTGTGATATTAGGGGTGTTGTTTGGACGTTATAAAGGTCCACATAAACTTTATAAAGCCTCATTTTGTTGTTTAATAAAGATAACTAAAAAAAGGCTAAAATAAAGAATCAATGTTAGTTGATAACTAAAATAATCAGTTATGGTAACGATTTAAAGAATATAAAAGTAATTTTACTAAGATATAAAGTAATTATTTTTATAACTTATGGATCATGTTGCTATGAATGATTCCTTTTGATTTACCATAACTTGATTCCTTTTGATTTACAATAACTTGTTAGTTATTATTAGAATGTATTTATACACACACACATACACTCGCATTTAATCTATGCTATATAATAAATAAAGTTATTGTATGACACATGTTAGTTTTTAGGCCATTTAAAATTTGGTTTTTCGTCTCTCTCTTATTAATTATTTATAAACACCATTTTATTAGATGTTAATTGAGTAAATTACCGATATGGTCCTTATGGTTTGCTAATATTTCGCTCTTGATCCATAGGTTTCATATATTACCCACATGGTCCCTAACTTTTGATATTGGCAACATATATAGTCCTTAGGTCACCAAATTATCCTTATTTAATTGACCAAATTACCCTCACATAAGGATTATATGGTTTACAAATGTCAAATGTTAGGAAGCATATGAGTAATTTATGAAACCTATTGACCAAAAGAAAAATACTAACAAACTACAAGGACCATCTCGGTAATTTACTCATTTTGATTTATCTTGCTTCTCTTCTACTAAATAATACTAAATTAATTTAATTTAGTAAATAATAAGATTACACCATAAATTATATTTTTTAACTTTTTATAAAACATCTTTTATAAATATGTTATATGCTATTTTAAATAAATAATTTTAAAATTTATTTATTTAACCCGTGTAACACACGAGGTGTAGCCTAATTATAATAATATATCTTCATTCTTTTTCTATTACCTTTTCTTTTTCTTTAATTAACAACCACCTCCAAAAAAATATATGGAATGATTACATTTACAAAGCTGAAAGAAAAAAATCAAAAAAATACCAATACTCGCACCATCTCAAGTGGTATATCATATTTTCTCTCATCTTCTAAAGTTCTATTTTCAATTAAACACTATATCTTTTCTCAAACACAAAAAATAATCTTACTATTATAATAAACAAAAATCTCAATTTGTCGCTTGTCATATTTTAAAACCATTTTGTCACTTGTCAATTTTCTATGCACCCATATAATTATATCTCTTATTAAATATTTATTATTATATTATCTCTCATATTAAATACTTATTATAATAATTATAACTAATAATATTATTTATATTTTACAAATTAAAAAATAGTTTTTTAATAAATTGAAAGTCAAATCATTTTTTTCAAAAACTTACTTTAAAAATGTTTATATATTATAATTTTTTAAATCAAAATTAAAAAATTATTTAAAATCTTTTCTTTTCTAAAAGTTGTATGAAAAAAACAAGTTTTCTTGAAAAATAATTTTTTTTTCAAAACAAATGATAACAAACCCCAAGTTATAAAAATGATAATAAAAATTACATTTTTTTGGTCTTGTATGTTTAAAGATAATTCTATATTAGGTTTTTAACTTTAATTATTACAAAAATTCTTTAAAAATGATTTTTTTAAAGAATAAAATAAAATATAAACCGGTGTTCAAAACAATAAGATTTTTATAAACCGATGACGTTTTTTAAATTTATTTAAAAACCAAAGGAAAAAATTAATTGAGAAAGTTACACTTTTGGTCCTTATATTAAACGTTAATATATAAATCGAGTCATTAAAATTAAATAATTAAATAAACTATATATTTTACCTTTTTGATTTATAAAAGTTAGTTTTTTGATAGAATACAAACTAAAACTTTATTATCAATTTGTTCAAAGATAATAATTGTTACAAATCAAAAATATCATATATCATTTGTATAATTATTAAAGTTTTTAATTACTTTTTTATTACTTGAAGTATTAATTAATATGTAAATTAATCATTTTCTCTTAAAATATCGTTTTATAATCTTTTTAAATTTTATTACTAACTTTTTAATATTTTTATATTAAACACGTGTAATACACAGGGTAATACTCTAGTGATTAATATACATATAAATATTATGATATGAAAGAGGGCGCACCATCACATGTGTTTAGACTACCTGTAATGCTAAAGGTTTCATTTACTATACGTGTCCTAATCATCACTATACATCAGCTTTTTATCCATCTTTTCCACATGCATTATCTCTCATTTTTTTTAACTCCAACCCATCTTTTTCACATACATCATCATTTTTTCAAATCCTTTCCACCTTCACTATCTGAATTTGATTGCACTTCCGAAAGTGTAAAGTGGGGGAAGTGCGGGACACTCCATTGCATCCATTGAAGATGCAACTGTCCACGTGGGACATGCACCAGCCCGTAATGACGCATTGGAGGGAGCCTTATTCTACGTCTGAAAATCCATACGCCCCAAAGTATGACTCCGTTTTCGGATTTTGTAAACAAGGATGAATATTTTGTTAGAATTGCCTTTGGTAACAAAGGAGAAAGTTAGAATTATAATTAGCTAAAACTATTAATATGAATTATTATCAGATAATATGACATATATAGTTTTTTATTATTTAAATGAATTTAAAAATATCAAAACGTTTTATTAGTACCTCAATCATGTAATGTTTTAATTTATCGGTGGAGTGACTATATATCATAATCAAAATTAATGTAGCAATTTCGTAGAAAATTAAGAAAATATCAACAAATTAAAGGCACCGTAAATGGTTTAAGTCATCTTGAATACATTTAATCAATTATATAAATGTTTATTTTCTTAAGCAACTAATAAAATAATTCCAAACCGCTTATACTTGTTGCATTACACCACGATCGACTTGTGTTAGTTTGATAATAACTTAAATTTAAATAAATGAATTGATTTAATTATTGGTATATATTTTTAATACTACAAAATGACTAACACGATAAGAAGTAATAGCAAAGGGATTGAAAGTTTGAAACATTGAAACTTTGAGATTCATTTCTTTAACTATCTCACAAATTCATGACACTACGAACTTGATCTATCAATCAATCAACATACACATAAACAAGAAAATATATATGAGAACTCTAGATCGTTTTCTAAGAACTCTGAAGAGTTTTCTTTTATACATATTTACGCATATGTAAAAAATATTTTTCATTTTTCTTAAAACTAAAAGTTATTTATTTTTGTGTAAAAGCTTTGAAAATTCATTTTGCACATTACACAAGCGTTAAGATGTAAAAAAAACTAATTTATACATGTGTAAATCAAAGTAAAAAAACTCTATAAAGGGTAAAAAAATCATACAGAATGTGTGAAGTCATTAGAACACGCAATATGTCCTTGAAAAAGGGTGTTACACACAAAGAAAATAAACATGCAACTTATATGATAATTATTACGCATATAATTATACAACCTACACGTATTATATGTATTTGGCATGACTCGAACCCTAAACACAGGAAGGCAAAATTAACCTTAGTCCATAACTACCTATAATATTTTTTCATTTGAAGCTAACTTTTATATGTGTGTGTATATATATTGTTTTTTGCAGTTAATATTTAATGAACTAAAAGCATGAACAAAAGTATTATAATGAAGATAATTTATATTTTGGTTAAAAGATAAATTGTTAGTTTATTACTTTTCTAATATCAAAATGGACATTCTCGTGATAATATGTATATTTCAACCAGTTGACCGTGTGTTTGAATCTTTTAGTATGGACTTGTTTTTTTTATATAAAAGGTCTGCGTATCCTCTTTTAGTTTTTTGTCTGCGCTACGCAGATCACGTGCAGACCTTGACATCTGCAAACTGTTTGTTATTTCGAAAACGTTTCATTAAAAAACGTCTACGCGAGGTCTTCTTTTGGAAATTTAGTAAAAATATGTTTTTTACTAAAGTTATGAATGGGATTTTGATCCTTAAGTTGAGTGGTTGAAAGGTGGAATATGAAACTTGATTACATCTTTTAAACTAAATTCTTAAATAAAGTTTTATTTAGTATTGTGTTTATGACATTTAAATTGAAGTCATAAGTACATGTTTATAAGAAATGGTTCATTGGTATAAATTAAATGAACAAGTCATATGTACATCTTAATAAGAGATGGTTCAATGGTACAAGTTAAATGAACAAGTTTCAAATCTTGGGTATAAATAATGAACTTGTATGTTCAATTTTTGATTGATTTTGATTTTGAACTAAGTTGTGTAAAAAGATATGTTTTCTCTTGTTCATCCACCATCAAACTTCATATATTTCCTATCAATTCAAAACATATTAAATATTCGGTGATACCTCGGGTGTGTGGCCATTCTCGGCAGTACATAAACTGTTTTGGTTGTTGTACCCTGGGAGACAGACGCGTTCGTCTTGAGAGGAGCCGCGAAATCTGTTTTAAGGGAAGCGTATGGAATACGTGCCTCAACCATCATCATCAACATGTTTAATATATGTTGCAGTGAATATTAAGTAGAAGAAGTTCAAGAATACTACAAGAGTCATGAAGAATTTGATGCAGAAAACGGTTTGAATTATATATATATATATATATATATATATATGATTATTTATATATCTATTATCGTTTGTTTACGATACATAATATTGTATTACTTTGTTTCCCAAATATAACGAGAGTATCGTTAATATATTTTATTATTATTTTAATAAAACGTGACACACCTCCTACATCTTCTTGGTGCAAATGTGGACCAACAACTTCTAGGATCTTCTAAGGTCTACAGAGACTAACTACCACCACCCACCACCACTGGCCACCACCGCTGCCCACCCTCTCCAGCCAACTCCGCCGCCCACCACTGCTGGCCACCACCATCGCCCACCACCTCCGGTCACCCCATCACCTCCCACCGTACACCACCACCAATTTATTTTAAGAGTCAAGAAACGTTAAAAAACAAATATTCTTCTTTTTGCAGACTGCTGACATTTTGTCCATCTCTTCTCATACAGAGTACAGATGTCTGTAAATGTGGTTCGCAAACTGCAGACAGTTTACCTCTTAAAAACAAACGTCACATATGTATGTCTAATGATAATTTTACAACAAATGCTTTTTTTTTTGTTAAATGAAAAAGAAAACGTTGGAACTAAATTTTCAATAGGTTTTCAAACATGCGTAAAATAGCAGATATTGCATACTAATACGTTTCATATCATTTATTGTATCATTTGATTACATATAATTATTTCTCATATTAAGAAAAGAGTAAAACAGTGAAAAATGTTCACTAGGACGTCACTGTTAATATGAACCGACCAATTCGTGAACTGTTCGGCGAAAAGTTCGTTTATTTTGTTTATTTAATAAAATAACGAACATGAGCACACATAGTGTTCATTTATTTATATTCGTTTATTTGTGTTCTTTAATGTTCGTTAACTATGTAATTTTAATTTATGTTCGGTTAACTATCTAATTTACGAATGATATGTATTTACATTTAAGAAATATGTCGTTTGTATACGTTTATGTTTGTTCAATTCTGTTCGTTTATGTTTGTTCAATGGTGTTAAATAATATTTATATATACTTGTTCGTTTATTTTGGTTCATTTGTATTCATTTATGTTAATGAACAGTTTGTTTAATTTATTAATGAACGAACACGAACATATTCATTTTCTTAACAAACGAACAAGAACACAAAATTCATGTTCATTAATGTGTCGTGTTCATTTGTTTGTTTACAAGCCTAGTTAATACTATGCAAAAAAAAAAAAAAGGTAAAAACTATAAGAATCTCAGTACTAAGAATTATCATCACCTTTGATGGCGACATTCTATTTTTTTGTCATTTTTTTAGGATCCTCGTATTAACCCTCATTATCTATACACCATATTCAAGTCAAATCAATCACTGAATCACATTATACTCACATAATTTTTACTTATACATATTTTTAATATTCAAAAAATATTAATATTCGTACACCGGTGTATCATTACCACAGCCCTTTTTTTATATCTATATTTTTTATAGCTCTATCTTTTTTTCTATTTTATTATAATATTTATTTTCTATACGTATACTATATGCAAAAGTATTATAACACAAATGCATTACAGTTTTTGTATTCTCGATCAATGTAATATTGGTTATAAAATAAACACGTCTTATTTTATATTTATAATAACACTTGATATGAATAAATTGTATTATTTTTAAAATAATAACTTAGATTTATTATTTTTAAATAACAACTTGATAATATATGATATTTTATTATACCAAAAATTGTTATGCGACATATTTTACGATACTATTTTAAGCCGTAGAAAGTGCCCCAAGTGTTGCTCACCACCTCCCCTATATATTTTCCTCCTACCAAATCCCTTCTCTCATTCATCTTTTTGTCTGCATTTCAATCTTTCATAATCACCATTGATTCCTGAACAAGAACATGATGCAACAATCACAAATCGACGATCTAGCGTTCTGCCCTAGCTTCAATTGTTATTCTTCCGATAGTCTAGCTTCCACGGCCGCCGGAAGAATCAGCACTCAGTTACAGCAAGAACGCGCAGCTCAATTTCACGACGTTGATGAAGATGAGTTTGAGTTCTTGTCGGTGATCGAAAATGAATTGCTGCCACCAGAATACATCGATTCCGACGATCGTTTGGTTTTTCCTCTGTTTAATCGTGATCTGCTGATTCAGAACGAGGTAGATCGTGAGATTACTCAGATCAGACGAGGAAAACTTGTTGAAGAAGAAACCGCGTGTTCGAATTCGTTGCAGAAGCTTTTCATCAACGAACGTGAAGAATCTGCTTCGTCGTCGTCGGAAGCGGAAGAATCGGACGGTGAAGCTCCGGCGGTGTTCTGTGTATGGAGGCATAAAACCGACACCGGAGCATCTCCGCTTAGCAAATGTAAAAAAAGTAGTTCCACCGGATCCGGATCAAAACGGTGGCGTATTAGAGATTTGCTCCGGCGAAGCTATAGCGACGGGAAGGAACCGATGGTGTTGTTGACGCATAAAAAGGTCGAGATTCCGAAACAAAAACTGAGTTCCGGTGAATCCTCCATCGTCGCCGGAAAATCAAAACCGTCGTCTCCGTCGCTTCATGAATTCTTCTACGTGCAACAACGAGCTAAACGTGAAATTGTTAAGAGGAAATCATATTTACCGTACAGGCAAGGGTTGGTAGGGTTCTTCAGTAATGTCAACGGTAATCGGAAGAAATCGACGCTCTGAACAGAACTGCGTTACGTTGTTAATTATTATTAACTCATCAATCCCAATTTTGTTGTTATTTCATCTGTTATTGTATGAATTTTAAAAAGATTTAATTTATTGTACATATATATAATTACTTTATAACTTTATAATATGGTTGTTACAGTTTTTACCAAGGTTTAGCTATAATTTAAGTTTAGTTTGTAAAAAGTCAATTGGAATAATTTAATATGAAATAAATATAATTTTAATCTTAGACTAAAGTTTTAAGATCGTAATTAAGTAACTCAATATCTGTTATCTGTTTTTACTTTTTATACAAAATTAAAAATTTAAAGGCAAATTTTTCAAAGACACCTTACTTTATTTTCTAATTTTACTTACTCTACTATGTTAAATACACTTAGAGACTACAAAACATTATTAAATAATTTGGTTTATTTCTCTAAAATTTAGAAACTTACAAATTAAAAGAAATAGCAAAATAGAAGATTATCCATCCACAAAGTAATTAATTGCTATTTAATATTTGTATCTTTTGTTTTGCCCACACATAATAAACAATTAAAACAATAAATCAATTTCCTTTGAAAAAAATAATCTAAATTCAGTGTAAAAAAATCAAAACAAAAAAAAAAATCAAATTAATAAATATTATATCAAATATGAGTAAATTAGTTTTATAATTAAAAAAATATTTTAAAGCAATATATTTATCTTTTATTAAAATCAAAATAAATTTTAAATCAAATTCTTAAAAATAATTAAAATGTAATATTATATTTTTTACTGAAAAACTTCATTTTTAAACAAGATTATTACAACTATATTTTTAATAAAATCGGTAATAATTCTTGTAGTACGGTCAACCTTTAACTTATTAACTTGCGTCGTCAACCTATAGAACTATAATTTCTTCGAGTAAATGACAATAATTCCATTTCAAAATTTGGTTTTTGTTAATTTCGAGTTAGTGAAATATGTTTATTTTTTTCACATGACTTGTCTTAAATTTCACTAATGAAATTATTGATTTCATCACTGATTTATAATAATGGCATGGTTGGGTTTCTCAAGAATAATACAAATTTAAAATTTTAGAACATGTATTCGCTCCACAGTTTGGTTAAGCCTAAAAAAATTTAGGCCAAATTGCCAACAACCATATTAAAAATTAAACAGGCCAAAGAAAGTAGGTTGGTTGGTTAATTAGTTGAACCTGCCAAATCCTTGGTTTAATTGTTTGAGTTATATATATATTAGATAGTTATCAATTAAAATTATCAATTAGAAAACGATAGTTTGAAATATAATAATTAAATTACACATTAATTGGTGACTTAAGATATATAACAATAATAAAAGATTATGTTTTTAAATAAATTATTTATTAAAAATTTAATACTAAAAACGTTATTTTTTATAAAAAAATGTTGTTTCAAATCTATAGTCTATTTTATTTGTTAATTTTTTTAATAAAACATGATTTTTAAAAATAAAAATCTTTAAATTACCGAATGGAATTATGTTTTATTTCTAAAGATGTTGATTTTTAGGAAAAAAAAAATCATATCTTAGAACTTTTTTAAAGTGTTTTTCAATAAATAAAATTATTTTTAATTTATTATAAAACATTTTGGTATTAAAATGGTAAATAATATCATTAATATTATTATAATTATTGATTATAAAAGATAAAATAATTATTGAATATGAGAGATAATATAATTATTTATTATAAGAAAATTAAATATAATGATGAGAAGATAACAAGTGTCAATATTTTCTTAAAATTGTGACAAGTGTCCAAACATATTTTTGTTTATTATAGTAGTTAGATTAGATTATATTATATTAGATTAGATTAGATATATCAAATTGTTAGTATATTGTTTTTAGAATAAAGTAAATTATGTTTTTGGCCCATGTTTTTTAAATATTTTAACTATTTCAACGAAAAATGAACTATTTTATCAATACAGGCCTATGTTTTAAACAAATAACGGTTTTGATGTAATTAACATAATGGTAATTCACTGTTAATAGAAAAAAAAACATAACAAAAGAAAGTGCAGATTCATACCATAAAATAGAGTCATGAAAACCGTTTAAAAACGGTACAATTTTTAAATTATTCCGTAAATTTCAAATATGTAAAAATTTACTAAATCAACCACATTTTCAAATACGTTTACTTTTCCCCGTTTTTCTGGAAAACTGCGGGATTATTTATTGTGCATTTAGAATTTGGAACTACCCAATATAATAAAAAGGTTGTTAAAAATATTTTAATTTAAAATATAAAATTGGTTCAAATGTATATGCATAATTTTTAAATGCAAGGATTACCTTTTTTTTTTTTTAACATCAATTTGGATCACTGACGGGTCATAAACCCATCCGATCATATCCACATAAAATAGAAGGAAACTCATCATAGATGAGAGAAAATCATTAGCCTAGTATAAAACCCATATTTTGTCAATGACATAATATGAACATGTAACCTTCTTAATATTGAAGACACATTGTACCTTTCTCAACCACTTGAAATGAGGATTGTTGGTAAAAGCAAGGATTACCTAAAGTCCTAAACAAATGCTAATGAGCCCTCTATCATTTGGTTTGGTTGCCAATGAGTCCTATATCATTCTGTTTGACAGGAGACAATCTAATGACTTTTTATGTGAAGATCATGGGTTTTGGTACCATAGAAATATCTAAGTAGGGTTAAATGTTTTACCATAGCGTGTCTTCTGACGTCGGTGGATTTCCTTTGAAATGACGCAGTGGGTGAGCCAGGTCATCAATACTGTCTGCGTTTCGCGAGTGTGGGTGACCTTTCGTCATTGGAGTTACCTAGGTGACCAGACTTAAAATGTATCATTCGACGTTCAAAAAAAAAACTAAACACTCAATTAAGTATTGTATTATGTGTCAATGGTTTAATGATATGAAAATGAGGAATACAACTTGAGTATTTTGTGGTTTTAGATTCTAATCTTGACTTTGAGGGTTTTAACAAAGTGGTAGATTTCTTCCTGTATTTGTGAGATATAAGTGATGTGGTTGATGTACGAGCTTCTCTTATAGAAAACATAGCAAGCAATTGATTGTCGTTAAAAAATAAGTATTGTATTATGTAGAATAAGATGTTGGATCTAAATTATAAAACCATTTGAGTTAAAAGATTCTTTATGTAGTCAAGAGAACTCGACGAAGATGGATTGTTAATTGATATAAAAATTTGTTGTTAAAAGAAAAAACCTATTGTATCATGTTAATTATAAGATTATTTTAAAAGTTTATTTTCTCCAACTATTAATAAATATTTTTGTGCGTCAATAGAAAATCTTGTTACGTTACGTGTTTGAGGATTTCAATGATAGAAATTAGAAACCAACCGGATACCGGATGTACATGCGATATTCCGGGATCCTCCTCGCCATTTTTTTTTTCTATTGTAATTTAGATATTAATTTAGTAACTAAAACTGGAATTTAATTGTAATATTTGTTCTTTTAATCTAGAAAACAAGCTTTAAATTATTTTTTTTATTATTTTTGGATGACTAGTTTTATTAAAAACACAAATTTCTGACCGGCAATGAAGAGGTATATATAAGCAAGGAGAGACGTTTACATAGTTTCATAAAATTAAACTTGCATCAATCTTTAAATTTAGCATGTTCAATTGTTCATCTTTGATTTATTTTCTATTCATAGATATTCAAGTGATTTAGTTTTGATTTATCTTTTATTCATAGATATTTAAGTGATTTAGTACCAAAAGAGCTTCTTGCCTAATGATATTTCTTGACTTTTCTATGATAGGTCTTGATTTTGATTCTGGGTAGAAATATATTTGCTGAGGCAGGATCAGAAGGTTCACCTACTTGTGTTGTTCCTTATGGAGTAGGCTCAAGAGTATGCTCTAGAGCGTCAAATCTGAAAAGACGGTTGAAATCTTGTATTGGGTGTCGTCGTATCAAGTCGTTCAAAAAAATTCTAAGTGATTTAGTTTTTATTTATTTTTTATTCATAGATATTCAAGTGATTTATTTTCTTTCCAACGATCTCCATTAACGTCTCGTTATGTGATATTCTAGGCCGCTAGATACATTACAAGTAACGAGAATGATTTCATGAATTATTTTGTTTTGAGCTTCACCTTTTAGGATTGTTTCAACTTTCAAGAAGATATTTAAATAAGAAATTAATTAAGCAAATATTAGAGGAATTTTATACCATGTGATAACTTTATCTTTCGTCAAATCATCGTTGCAATGCAACACTATATGAACAATCATCTCCAAAGAACGAAGTGTTTACATATTTCTCTTTTCTAACTTATAAAATTACATATTTCCTTATATTATGTTTTAATACCATTGTACATGATGCATTAAAAATTTGTATCTTGAAGAAATATGAATTTTGAAAGTTTGGAAGAAGAAATATGCAAATCTCCTTTAAAGAACCATCTCATAGATGAGACACCATAGATTGCTACATGGTAAATGATCCATCTCTATATTCGAATATTCCTAGAATTAATCAACTTGATCAAAGTTAGTCTTCCACCAAGAGATAGAGAAAAATTCAAAAATTTCAATTATCTGATCACTCTAATAGCTCACTCGCTATGATTCGTCTTGGCTTCCATTACCGATCCAAGTTGGGGGGGTGCATTTATGTGGAGGGAATTGCTCTCTTGCACCTCAATAATGTCGCTAACTGACTGACTTCATGTGTCTCCACTCTAAAACCATACTAGTCAATGAGATGTACAATGAGGGTGCTAGAGGGCAATTCCCTCTTTCAATGGATTTTTCCATGTTAATTTTAAGCATGAGAATAGATTAAAACACCCTAAGATTCAAGAGGTCGTCTTGTCGTACCCCTTGTTGACATTGAAGCTCGAATCCGTTCGCTATAATCAATGATCTGATCTAGCTGATGCTACAATACTTCTAACCTAAGCACGCCATTTCTCTTGAAAGATCATCAAATCTAACTTCGTTGATAACTAACAAGAGATAACTAACTTCGTTGATAAGTAAAGGACCATCTACAATATTGGTCTAGCTATATGAAAAGTCAATTGATTTTCTTAAATTACTCAACTAACCCCCTTTTTAGATGGTTAGCGAGGATTTTTGAAATAAGGTTACCAATCAAATCTATTAGCTTAATGGGTCTATAATCGTTTAGGCATAGGAGCTTTGAATTTTGGAATTAGTTAGTTCAATGAAACAAGAGCTACAACCACGATCTATGACTAGGGGTGTAAACTAATTAATCTGGCTTGTGAAATACTCAGGATCAGATTGGTAAAAAGCTCGAACAAACCAAGCCTAAATGAGCCTGAGCCCGACTTTGAGACCAAAAAATGACTCGTTTAGTTATCAAGCTCGAGCTTTACATATCTAGTTCAAGTCGGCTTGCGAGCTTAAACGAACTTTTTATTTATATAACTTTTATTTATTATATTAAGTTTATATTTGTAAAATTATTTTTATATATAAAATTATGATAAATTTATTTAAATAATATATTTTATGTTAAAATTGGAAAGTGTAATTATAAATAAAAAATAAACGAGTCGAGCTTGAGCTAACAAGATTGAGATCGGTTTGGGTCGTTTACAACTGTGTTTATAAGAGCACCCTCATGAAATTAATTTGTTTAAAATCCTTTGAATCTTCAATTCTAATACCATGAAAGTATGATGTATTTTCTTCCCCATCTAACTCTTGATCTATGTTTCAAGCTTATAAATATGACATAAGTTCCCTTTTGCATTTGAATCTTGTCTAAAATTCTTTTTTCTATAACCTTCTCATCTCCCTTACTTCATCCAATTACAACATCATATTTTTTTTGAACGGCGAATGGCTCAATCGTGTGAGCCCATTATTTTCAGGCTATGTCACCAATGTCTAGATACATGGACCTCTCATGAACCCCCACAGCCGCCCCAGGAGGAAACCTCACAGGAAAACCCCATAACCCCTCACAGACCCGTTTTCTCCTGCGGAAGGGTTTCGAACCCAAGACCTCCCATTTGAAATAATCCCGGGTACCGCTGAGACACTGCCTCGTTGGTTACAATATCATATATTGGCTTCAAAATCCCCTTCTTCTCTTTTGAGATTTCCCAACCATTTCTTTCACTCCTCTTTAAAATTAAATGCTTTAATTTTCTTGCAAGATGTCAATTAGGTGGATCTAGTGAGCTAAAGAAATTATTTTCATTTATTTTCTTGAAAATATGATTAATTGATTGATTACAACATCTAGATCGACCAGGTTTGTTCAACCACGAATTTTAAAAATTAAATAACATTGAGATCGAGGATCCGTGGTAAGAACTAATGGGCAATGATCCTAAAGAAATCTTCGCAATGCAAGCAAGCACACGTCTGACCACTTTTTCTAAAGCTCATGACATACTAGAACTAAGTCTATTTTATTGAATCTTATTTCATTTCAAGACATATGAGTATATTTTATACACTTCAATTAATCTATTATGAGTAAAACATCACGTATTTTCTTGTGTAAATTAGTGATGATAAACTTAATTGGAAAAAAAAATGATAGTCTTTGTTATACATCCAAACCAAATTGTCTTCAAATAGTAGATATAACATTTCATTTGTAATTTATACATCTAAACCAAAATGTGCCCCATTTGTGGTGCACACATATGTATATATATGTGTGGGCCCTTAAGGGACAAAAGTAAAAGTGCACAAATTTTAACGTTATTTCAATTATTTTGTGAAAATAACGTTAAAATTATCGGGATGATTAACTTCAAACGATAACTTTGAGCCTGAGACTCTTTCGGAGCAGCCTCTCTATCCCAATTGAGATAGGGGTAAGGTTTGTATCTATCATTTCCCCCAGACTCTACTGAAAAGTGAGAATATACTGGGTAAGGTTGTTGTTGTTGTAATTTAATATTTCATCTCAACCATTTTTTTTAAGTTCTCCTGCATCATGAAGATGAGAAAAACTCCAAAAATATATATATAAAAAAAAATCATTACCTTTCACACATTTGACATGCATCGGTTGATAAAATATTCTAAGTTGACCAATGAACTTTAACAACTTTGAGTTTGACTCAGTAACTCTCATTTATCAAATTAATAAACTTAGAATCGTGCGTGCGAATAAAATGTATTTTTCTAACCCAAGAGGTATATATAATATTAAATAACGTTATCCGAAATAAGATGAAAAAAAAAGATATTTACACGATCATCAATCATCAACTGTCGCTTTACACTCTGCCTGAATGACATATTTCATATAAAGTATATGAATTTTGTTAAGTTATAATGTATCAACTTCATTCATTAGTTTCTCTCTAATAATAATATGATTGCCACACATGAGAATATGAAATAGAGAAATTACATCGGTGGTGGTGGGTGACGGACTGACAGTGGTGGTGATTGTGGTTGGATTTAGGTATGGGTGACCGATGTCGAAGTGTCAGTAAAAAATAAGAGTAAAACTCAAGTCCCAGCTACCTTATTAGATAGGGTAAGTCAGGTGTCAAACCACAAAGAGTTTATGTGGATGGTGTAATTGTTACTTGATTTGTGACCTAAACTTAACTAAAACGGAAAATGTAAACTTGAATTATAGAGTTTGTTAAAATTGAAAATCAATTGCAATTAACTAAAATAGTTTTAAACAATAATGAAAAAGGTGATTCCTCCAGGATTCAGATTCAAAAATAGATAATTAAATTAGTTTTCAATTGGGAATTCACATAGACATGAACGAATGAATTCATTGATTGTGACACACAAGGACCATTTGCTTCGATTGTAAAACAATGGAGGATTATCACAAGACCATCAATTGAAGTTTATCAAACCAAAACACAACTTAATATATCCTAATTACTAGAATTCTCAGGAATTGAAAAGCAATGATTAAGGTTCAAATCAAATCTAATTGGTTACAATCAACGAATCAAACAACTAGCAAAAAGCATTGAATGCTTAGATTGCATGCTTCAAACAAGATTGAAAACTAAATATAATCATCTAAATACAAGAATCCTCCACCCGGAGGAAACCACGAAGAAATTAGCCTCTCATGACACCAAATTGATCTTCAAAACTTGATTGGATCTTCATCATGGATGATTATGGAGTGATTGAATGGATTAAAATGGTGGACGATCTTCAATTTTGGCTTCTAAGATCGTCCAACGTCGTCCCAAGTCGAATGTAATGAGTTAAGATCCTCAAAAACCTATTTTTTAGGTTTAAATACGTGCAGGCTTCTCGACGAGCGGAGGCTACCTACTCTTTCATATTTCTGTCAAAAGTAGTCCCAGCAGTCGTAGCCTACTCTTCCGGGCGTAGCCTACTCCTGCCAGAATCTTCCAAATCTTGTTTTCTTAAACGCCCAAATTCTCGTCGTTCAATCCTCTAATATTCAAGCTTGAAATCCATTCATTTCTAATCACTTTTTATTTTTCCAAAATGTTTCCAATCCATGCGTTTAACCTACAAAACAACCACATCGCATAGTTATCTAATTTCAACCAATTACGCATATGAATATGTATAAATTTGAGCATTAAACACACATAAGCATCATTCCAAACCCATACATCAAGGTGTAAAGTTACGTAAATAATATTTTTGTCATTTTTGAAAATTTAAAAGAAAAAGTTAACAGGCATTCACTCTAGGACTATCGGTGTTACATTTTTATAAACAGCTCAAATCACCTATGTAATTCCTCAAAGTTAGACACCACATGGACCAACCATGTAATTAACTCTATTCATAAATTACTTATACATAAAAAAACAGTATCTTTGTTACTCAAAGCAAAAAAGTAAGGATATAAAGGAATAAAAACTTTCGATTTAATTATTTCACTAAAAATAACGTTGTTAATTTTAAAGTATTTCATCAAGAAACACTTCATGCAGACCAAACCCACGAGAATAAATCCTTAGAAAAAACTGATTTACATGATGCTTATCGCTTAATGTGGTGAAGTGATTTAAGGGGTTACCTCGTATATACTAGCTATAACGCCTATAAGTACGAGTTTCGAGTTATATGGTTATCATTTTGACTTTCGTATGAAAAGTCTTGGTTTGAATCTAAGCCTAGATATATTGTTGAGACAAGATCAATATATTTACGCGATACTTATGAAGATGGAAGAGGGTTAGAAGTTTGCCCCTTAGAATCAAGCAGTAGAAACGATTAAAATCCTATCTTAGATGTCAACTTTACAAACCGTTAAAAATATAGCTATAGGTCAGATTAACCAAGTCTTTTGGTATCTCATATAACATTTTTTTTAAAAAATTTTGAACGAATTTGGATGCAAGTAACTTGTAATACTAGTCATTAGTGCATTTCAAAAAATAATAGAATTACTTGTTTGACATTGTAATTTGGTGTACTATAATTTAGGTTATTTATCTAATGGCCATGAATGTATAAACTATACCAAAATAAAGTAAAAAATTAGAAACAATTGAAAGAGTAGCTTGGTCCATAACAACTCCTTGTCTAACAAAACATAAATCAACCTTGACAAGTTGATATGTTCATGATGTACAAGATACCTTACTTAACTAAATTCACATTAATCACATAGATAATTATTCATTTAGAGAATAAATATTCAAATTCAAGTAGATAATGAAATCATGTTTATTTAACAACAAATGTTGTAGAATAGTTAGAGCGAAAGATCATCGACCTATGTAATTTGTTGAAAGTTTTGTATGTGTATGATTATTTATTACAAAATATAAGAATATACATCTTAGTTTCTCGAAGGATGAAAAGTTTAGTGTAAAAATAGGATGAACTCATATTATAATTAAGTTATATATATAATAATATACTATATTAGTATCTCATGTATTTCATATATTTAATAAAAATAATAAATAATAAATAGTCATCAATGAAAATTTAGATAACATAATATGATTTTTTATTATAAAACTGGTAGGAAGATTCGAAGGCTTGGAATGCTAGCAAAAGCAGATGGCCCTTACTACACTAAGCGCTACGAGAGTAAATCACCGAAGAAATGAACTAAAAGAAGGAGCTGCTATTGAATCAGCTTAGAAGAGAGGGGACGGAAAGAATCCAATGTTGTGCTGGTCTTGTCAGGTGGATCGGAAAAGGGGTCAAACAAAGGAAGGGACACATCTTGATAGGGCAACAACCGGGGATAGGATATGGAAAGAGATCAACATGTTTTCTCGAACGAACAGATTGACACCGTCAATGACATCGCACCAAGGGAACAACGGGCAATCACGGCAAAGGCAAGCACGAATGATGCTGCCTACGAGACCCATCCAGGGGAATCTTACACTGTGCGCAGAGAACCCCTCTCACTTTAGACAGAGAGGGAATGACGATGGGTAGCCAAACCGTGAGGCGAAGAACTCAACCGCTATACACGAGGGAGCAAGTGGAAAGAGTAGAGCAGCACCTTGCCGTTTAATAAAATAATAGTATTATTTCTTTAGATACAAAAGTTTTTTAAAGTTTATTTATTTAAACATTTTGTTTTCAAAAATTTTATTTAATGTGTAAGAAAATCATTTTTTAATTTAAAAAATTATAAAATATATATTTAATATTTAATATTATTTTTTCATATGAGATGTAATTAATAAAGAATAAAAACATAAATCAAAGTTGAGATACTTTTAAAAAATATCAAATGTCTTAGAAAACATTGATTTATTACAATATGTAGATAATGAACAATACCCAAATTGGTGTTCTAATCTAGAGGTGGGCAAAAAAAACCGGAACCGAAAACTCGAACAAAAAATGAACCGGTTATACCCGAACCGGTAGGTACAAACAGGTCCGGTTTTTCAGACAAATTAGAACCGGAACCGACACCAGATGCGGAAAAATCGAAACTGGTTCCACCTGTACCCGGCCAAAAACCACACCAGAACCGGCCAAAACCGATCGGAACAGTCAAAACCCGAAACCGGAACTGGTTTCTGACTCGGTTGACCAGAACCAACCGAAACCAGTTCTAAAAAACCCGATTTGCGCACCTCTTTTTCTAATTTATAACTATAAATACAAGGGTTTGATCAATTAAAAAGACACTTTTTTGCCTAACAACATTAACAATTTTGTTTTTTTTACTAGATATGTATCTTTTAACTGTATTTTTAATTTTTTTAAATGGCAGATGGTCTCGTCATGATACCTTCAGTTATCCTGGCGGTTGATAACCAAGATCAATTTCTCGATCACCGACAGTGAGACTGTACCCCCTTATGTACAGAAACCCCGTGGAATATGTAAACCTTGTCCGTGTTGGTTCAAAACATGAGATTAAGCTTAAGATTCATCGGCTCACCTGTTATCAATTAAAGTTATACCAGTGAAACTTGAACCTCAATCTCTAAGGAGAAACAACTAGACCTTAACCAGTAGGTTAACTTTACTGGATAACTGTATTTTTAAATACAGTGTAAAAATAAAATACAATATTAAAAATATGTAAAAAAACAAACTTAGCAAAGAATAAATGTTTTATGATATCTAAGGAAAATAATATATTTTTTTATTGAAATACTCTTCAAAGACGCGTGTAATAAGAAAAAGAAAGTAAAGATAAGGAAATTGAAGGTGAGTGTAAGGCTCATGAAAAGGGAAAGACTAGCACCAATTTGGTAGTTTACTTGTCACACATCTCATGCGTTTACACATCATTCTCTCCCACCTATTTCCCAATTATATTAAACAATAATACTAATTAATGAATTAAATTATTGTCAATTATTCATTCATATCAATACTTTATTACACAATATATTTAAAATTTGATTTGAAAATTTGATATTTAGCTTTATTTAAAAGCATCTAAATCATGTGGTCTTAATTCTATGTTTTTTTTTTAAATCAAACCTTGACATGTACATTTTCAATCCATGACTTCATATTTACCAAACACCATTTCTATGATGTTTACACAATGTTGCGTGACCACTTCTTAATTTCAAATTTTTTGACTAAGTATTTTGATTTTATTCATTGGATCAAATCTTGATGTTAGACTTCAAAGCCAATCTGATTTTTTTTATCATACGGACATTTACATATTTCTCATTCCTAATAACTTTTATTACATACATATACACACGTAAAAAATTAATTACATGTTTTCCCTTTTTAAAAGATATTTCTCTTTCCAAATAAAATTAGTCAATTACATGTAATTGATTTTAATAGTTGAGTAAATATGTAATAAATGTTCTTATCATCGATATATACGGTAAAAAATTCTTTTATTTTTTTTGAACGGCGAATGTCTCAATCGTGTGAGCCCACTGTTTTCAGGCCATGTCACCAAGATCTAGTTACCTGAACCTCCCATGAGCCATCACAACCACTCTATGAGGAAACCCAACTGGGAAAACTCCTGACCCTTCTCAGATCCCTTTTATACGGCGGAAGGGATTTGAACCTAAGACCTCACATATGAAAAAATTCTTTTATTAGTAATTACTTTTGATATTGACCGTTGATGGTCCCACAAGTCACTAATTATGAGTTTTGTTTAAGGAAGTCACCCAAAGGCTCAAAGTTATTTAGAAGCAAAGTGGGCATAAAGATGAGGTGAAAACAATGCATCATTTTCGTGTGCCATAATGTCCGTGATCTTCATTCAACACCACCCATTTGTTCGGTATCAATCCACCGTGATGGTGATTATTAAAGTGATGTTATTCGTAACTTAATGCTACACTTTATGTTTCAAACTCAATTTGTAATCAGTGGCGGAACTTGAACGTTTTGAAGCTGGGAGACGAAAATTTACTCGAATCACAATACATGTTAAGTTTTCGAAGCAAGGAGCGAAACCAGTGATTAAAACAAAAAACAATCTTTCGGATTAAGACTAACTTTTACTTCTAAATATCATCTAAGGGATATATATATATATAGTTATAGTGACTTGAATACACATCACACTGGGAGGACAATCAACATTGTCACCATTAAGACTGTTTATTGTGTCGGATAAAAGGCTTATTTAAATCGGTTTATTCGGATTTAAATATTTTAAGACCATATCTAAAACTCTACCCTGCCTGAATTAGAAATATGCTAATTCAATTTGAATAAGCTTGAATTTTACATCTGAATAACACGAATAAACATGTTTTATTCGGGTGAGCAATGTCTTATATCTGATACCCGATCCGGTTCAAACAAGAAAATTGGATATTCGACCCAAATCTATCCGAATATCTAATTCGGATCGGTGTCGGATTTTTTTTATGTTTTGGTTTTTTTAACACCCCTAGTCACTAGCAGGGACGGAGGATAGAAGGGGTGCCCGACCCCCTGTTTTTCGCTCAGAATGGTCGATATAATAGTATTTCGTCGGAAAATCATTATGTTCCCTTCATTTTCTTCCTAAAAATCCTTTGGCCTCCTCTGTTTTCATCCTAAAAATTCTTCGCCCCCTCCGTTTTCTTCTTAAAAACCCTTCGGCCCCCTCCGAGTTTTTTTTCAAGCTCCGTCACTTGTCGGTAGGCAAGAAAGTCATGGGCAAAACGATGATGGGTTCATGGATAATCCATTTTTGTTTAGTTCGTGACAGGTTTTCTTTTAGGGTCATAAGGTCCCCATTGCAAAATTGTGATGGGTCTATTGCAATGGGTTTCATACGCAATTAATTTACAATTAAAAGTGTTGTTTTCTTATTGTAATTGGATTTATTTTTTTTATCAAAGATCCTCATAGTATTTTTTAAAAAAAAATTGAATGCATGTGCACATTTGTTCAAGTACATCATGATATAAGGTATTAGAAACAATAACGGATAGAGGATTTTTTTTCTCTCCAATGATCACACAGGATTTGTATGTTTTAGTTTCATAGATATCAGATATAAATTTTTCGGGTCGGTTTTGATGTTCGAGTCAGATAATGGTCATCACGTGATAAAAAACAGTACAATCAAAATCATGAATAATAGAAATTAATAAAACACAATATGAATTCGAGTCTTTACGAATTAAAAAACAGTTTTAGTTATTTCTTATGATTTTTCATCTTTTGTATGCCTTGCAAAATGGGAAGTTTGGTTTGGGTTGGGTTAGGTAACAGTTTAGAACGAGTGTGAAAAACATCAATTTATTTCAAGTTAAAGTTAATTATAATTAAACAAATAGTTTATTTATATAGTTTTTTATTATTTTATCATCAAATATATTATTAAACATTGTTACTTGCTTCAATACATCATATTCTCATCGTTTTAAGTCACTTATCTTGACCCGTATTGTGTTACAATGTTACTCATTTCAACCTAGTATATGTCATGATGTAACCCATTTCAACCAAAAATACAATATTTCTTACCCAAATATACCCATTTATCATTCTATGTGTCCAGATTGTTAGGTTAATCTTTTGAAAACATTAGTTTTACATCTTTAATCGAAACTTGTTGGAATCTCTTTTTTTCAATATAACAAATACAAAAAATAAAACAAATGCAACATAACAAACTTGTTGGAATAATCTTAGACTTAAAAGTGTTTGAATAATTCTTTTTCAACATATTCGACCGAAACTTGATTTTGAGTATTTCATTCTTAGTGGGCTAAACAGTAGAAGTGGACTTGTTATGTTTAATTAAAATTTGGTTATTTTACTTGGTTAACGGATTATAGATATATATTTGATAACCAATGATGTCACTAGTCAAAAGATAAATGTTGTCACATAAAAATATGTTCATAAGTATTCATATAAACTGAAAATTTATTGTACGTTATCCCGAGACTACGATCCCCTTTACATACATCCGCCCTTAGTTCATAAACCTTATTAGTTCATTAGAACGAAGCTACTACGCAATAGGGGTTCCAAGTGTTACATCACTTGGCGGGGTCCAAAGGCAAATTTTTGAGAGCATGGTGTAAGGGATAGTAGCCCCTACCAAAGTCTAATGGAGAAATTTGTGTTTAAATTTAAAAATATTACATCCCTTAGATTATCCGACAGGACGTGACATGTTTACAAATAAAAAGAAATAATAAAAAAAAATATTTTTCTTCAAATTAGGTTCACATTTAAATCCATCTTAAATGAAGGATTATAAATCATCACACACTAGCCATATAATTTTATGATTGATCTTTTTTCACAAGTTTCCATCGATTATATCCATTTCTATAGCAGTCATTCGTCGCGTCATGATTAATTATGAGTGCCTTTTCATCACCAATTCAAACTTTATAGAGCCTACAAGTAGGGGTATGCAAAAAAGAGCTCCAAAATTGAACTCGAAAACCCTATGAGGAATCGAAGCCAGAAACGAACAAACCTGAATCGGCATGCACATGTGTATCTAGTTTCTCAAGATAAATAATAGCTGAAACTAAAACCAAATCAGAATTACTATAACTGCTTTCAACTCTGCGCGCCCAAAACAGGAACCAAACTAGCCAAAAACCGGTAAAAAATGTTCAATGCGTTCAAAAAAGTGAACCTAACCAAAGTCTGGTTTGATCACATCTACCTACAAGTTACTTACACATTCAAGAAATTAAACAATCAAAGTGTTGAATGTTACACTTTTCAGCTAAGCTGGCTAAAGGTTTAGTTGTGCCTCCAACACTTAAAACCATGTATGCTTCAGGAATACGACACATGTCTACTTGCAAGTTGAAACAGCCTATAAGTTCATGTCACCATAAGTTCACATTAGCATTCATGCTAATTCAACCGACAAGTCAAAGGATATATAAGCTAAGCCGGTGTTGACTAATGCTTTCCCCTAGTCGGCTTAGCTTGACATATCAACTTAACTGAACCCGTCGGCTTAGTCATTTGTAATAGATATAGGCTAATTACTCTTGGTAATCTTGTAGGCTCAGCCAATTGTATGAGATGTACCTTAGCTAGCTAACACATTTAATGAGTTAGCTTTTGATTCATGTGTAGGTTAAACTGGTTCAAATAAGATGTATGCTAATTAGTCGTAACATGTAGGCTAAGTCGGCTCTAACTTGTAACCTTTGCCATCATATTTCCAAGTTAGCTAGTTATTGATTCTAGTAAAGGTTAAGTTGCTTGAATAAGATGTAAGACAAGTTGACGTGTTGAAAATACATTTTTAACTTAGATAATTGGGTTGGCTCATCTGATAATATGTGGGCTAATAACCTTAATATGTAAGCTAAGTAGGGTTTTAGTTGGCTCACTTATATTTTTTATTTTTTTGCATAAAAAAGATTATAAAAAGATTTTCATCATACATGTTTCTATGTTTCTGGTGTATAAACCTAGAAACAATTAACCCTAAACAACAACTGGCAAATAGTTTTCCGTTTCATGCATGAGTCGATACCTTAATACCTAATTAAACTTTTTTTAGTATAAAGGTTTTGGTAGTAATATGTATACGATTCCGAAAGAGATAACACATCCAATATTGCATAGTGTTTCCCCACGAAAACTTAAAGTGCGGGTAACAATTCTAAGCTTTTAACTGGTAGTGTCTGAACGATTAAGTGCTGAATGGTTAAGATGTCTGAATGATTAAGAGGGTCTGATGATTAAGTGTTGAACCAGTTAAGAGCGTTTGGTTAAAGGCCTGAATGATATACATTTTTTATTCAGCGTTGTATTGGTACTGAATGGTTAAGTGTTGAACTGAATCATTAACATGTTAATTTATTTCAAATCAAACACGATGAATTCTGAACGGTTAAGAGGTAGCATGATCTTAATGGTTCCATTAAGAGGCTACCAAACAATCTTATTCAAACTGGTATAGTCTACACAAGAATCAAGAACTAACTCATCAAATGCGCCAGCTAAGCCTACATCCCATAAAATTGGGTGAGCGGCTACACGATTATTAGGAGATTCATGTTATGTTTGTTGGCTAAACCTGCAAGTTAGAATCAACTTAGCTAGAAGTTTCGACTAATTTGCCTATATCTATTACAAATAGCTAAGCCTAAGCCGATAACTCGAGCTAAGCTGGCTTGGCAAAAACATTCTTGTTTAGCATATATATATATATAAGGGAAAAGATAAAATGAAAACCACATCTCAATAAGAAAACCGCGAAAACCATGCAAAAATCATGTAAAAACAACGTATTTTTTTTGAAATTTTTTTTACATGTTTGTAACACTATTGGACACATTTTTATAAAAAAAATAAAAAAAGCGCCGACCAAATATTTTTAAAAAAAATATTTTATAAACCCACGTAAAACCTACGTAACAAAACTAAAATTTTTTAGTTTTGTTACGTAGGTTTTACGTGGGTTTATAAAATATTTTTTTTAAAAATATTTGGTCGGCGCTTTTTTTATTTTTTTTATAAAAATGTGTCCAATAGTGTTACAAACATGTAAAAAAATTTCAAAAAAAATACGTTCGTTTTACGTGATTTTTGCATGGTTTTCGCGGTTTTTTCATTGAGATATATATATATATATATATATATATATATATATATATATATATATATATATATATCTTTAATTTATTCGCCAAACTAGCCTTATACAGACTTTAAGGTTGGTAACATGAGTTTGCAAACTAATTCAACCTGCTAGTTAACATGTTATATTCTTGAATTATATATAGTAGGGGTGTGCATGGGTCGGTTTTTGGCTTAGTCCAAACCCAAAACTGAAATTTCGGTTTTTAAACCCGTTTGGGTTCGGTTTTTTCGGTTTTTATCTTTTCAAAACCCATTTGGGTTTGGTTTGGGTTTCGGTTTTTTCGGTTTTTTCTACTTAAGCCTTAAATTATGCTTATAAAAAATAAACTAAAATATTATATTTCTACTAAAAATATTTGAAGTACAACACTACTTAAAATTTAAAAATAAATACAAAAATATTTAAATTTAGTAAAAATTATACATGTTTTTGGTATCCTAAGCCAATAATAATAATAAAATATACGATTCTTATTTGACTTTTGATATTAAGAAATATGAAAATAAAAATAAACGGTTCATAGATTGTTAAAAATTTTCAAATGTAATATATATATATATATGCATATACACTATGTATTCGGTTTTTCTTTAAACCAAACCCAAAGTTTCGGTTTTTAAAAAACTTACACCAAACCCGTCGGTTTTTCTATTTGGGTTCGGTTTTTTCGGGTTGGATTTTTCGGTTTTTGGGTTTTGGGTCGGTTTTTTTCGGTTTTATGCACACCCCTAATATATAGGGACGCTGGTGAACTCAACATATTCTAAATAAATTCTCATCCGTTGAAATTTATCAAGATTAAATCATGACACTATAAATTCGGCGGTTACGTTAATTTTGTAGCGGTTTTCAGCGGTTTATAGCGGTTTTTTGGTTACCTACGGATCACTGGCACATGTCTAATGTTTTGATACATGTCACATGTCATTATTGCATCATTATTGTTTTATTTGTAAATATTTTAGGAAATATAATTTGAATTTGATTATATGTACCATACTACTCAGCCACCAGACGAGTATAAAACTAGTTTTAAATGGTTTTCAGTGACAAAGGCATCAGCTAGGCCTTTAGCGTCCTTAGCAGATAAGTGTAAATTAAGTAATATGATTGGCTGATTTGATGTGTTGGTAACTCGTAGGCTAAAAACTCGTGTATATTATAAAGAAATTGATCGACCACCTTCATATTGATAATTTTACATTTTTACCAATTTATAAATTCCAATAGATCTCTAATCTAGAAGTGATGGTACAAGGAGTGAGTTCTAAGTTAAAAACCAAATCTTTTTTTTCCTTGGTGAAAATAGGCTCATTTCTAACTTCTAAGACAAATATATTCTTTTTCCTTGACAAAAATAGGTTGTATAATGGTTCATAGTTTTTTAGTGGGAGTAACTAAACAATTGAACTAGGCTGTCATAACATGTCAGACACGACCCGTTAAGACACGACCCGTTAGGACACGAAACACGAACTGGTTAGACACGAACACGACACGAATTCTTATCATGTCTGTTTTTTCAAACACGAACATGACCCGTTAAAAACACGTAAACACGAAAAGGCCCGTTAAGTAACCTGTTAACAGTTAACACTATAAATGACATGTTAAAAAACCTGTTAAAAAACAAGGGTTAAACAATTAGAAATTTTTTAAAGCTAATCGGTTACCTATATGGCCATATATTTTATTATATTATTTATTTTAAATTTTAAACAGGTCTTAACGGGTCTTAATAGGTCTTAACTGATCTTAACATGTCTTAATGAATCTTAATACATCTTAGCGGGTAATTTAGACACGAAAAATAAACAGGTCTTAACGTGTCGACCTATTTTAGACACGAAACATGTTAAGGATAAACATGAAACATGTTAAAGTCGTATCGTGTCGTGTTAACGTGTTCGTGTCTGAAATTGCCAGCCCTAAATTGAACACACCCATGTGTGAGAACACATTTATTAAAAAAAAAAAAAGAAAGGCACCAAAGGCATTAGGCCTAGCTATAGCACCAATGTGTGTAGATAAGCATCATTTTCTAATTGGGTGAGTCTTGAAGTCCTAAGCCATATAATAGATCACATAGAATAAGGAGCATGATTAAGGTTTATATGAGTTCACCTTTCTAATTAAAACAAAAAACATTTGGGCTTGATGACTCCATCCATGGTTTCTAATTAGGGAAGTTAGGGTTCGGGTAGCATGAGTCCTGTGGGCTAGCCACCTGAATCACATTAAATATTAAAGATTGTTTGGCCATGTGCGATGGGTGGTGGTGACTTAATGGTATGGATCATTTATATTCCTTAATGTATTTAAGTATGCCTCTTTCTTGAAATAAGCAAAATTTATAGTTTTTTTATTTCGGTATCAAAATTTCATGCATCAATTTTCTTTCTTTAAAAACAAATGACGTGATGACGCACTTAAATAATTAGAAAGTATTGATTATGAGCCTATATCAATTGGTTTTGGAAGGAGGTAAATCCGTGGCTTTCCAATGCAAAGATTATGAGTTCGAGTCTCAATTGAACAATATGTTCCAGGTGGGTCAGATATTTTACCACAGTGGGTCTTCAGATGGTGAGTTTTCTTTAGATTGGTGGGCGAGCCAATTTACCAGTGTTGTCAATGTTTCACGGGCGTTGATGACCTTTTGTTATTGGGTTTTATCTAGGTGACCAGACTTAACATGTATTCATTGGCCGTTAAAAAATGTATCATTAAAGCACACACGAAACACTATACATATGTTTTATATCTTATTTCAAATTTCCAAGTCAGGGCAGAGTTGATTTTTTTTTATGGATTGATAGTTTGATGCTATAATTAGTGATGCTTGTATATTCAAATAATATATTTTTAATTTTAATTTCCCTAAAAGTCAAGACAAAATTGAATCAATTATCGTAAAACCTAAACTCAATTGACATGCATTTTATGCTAAAGGAAGAATAAATCTCAAGTTTCAAGGAGGTCTTAATCTTTAAAGAGACAAAAATAGTAATAAACTAGAAAGTAATTTGTATTAATTTGTATAATTAAATTGAGAATATTATAGGTATAAAAGTTTGATTATATGGGTACGTTTGTAATTTTGTGTTTCTAAAAAACACAAATTATAATTGCTTGAAGTATTATGTACATCAACAAATACGTACGACTTTTATCAAACGAGAAATCATTTGTTTGATTTGAATAAATGAAATGTCATATATTTAAAAGTTTTGTATTAGTTGAATAAACGTGCATACTACGCAATTGAATAAAATATATTTTTTTCTATTAACATATACAATATTAAAAATACGTCTTTAAAGAACTAATCTTTAACGTAATAGTTATAAAGGATGTTAAGTTAATTTTTATAACATTTTTAACTAGGTATTAACTTTTTTATGTAATTGATATATTCTAATTAAATTATACTTAGTCATTTAAATATCATTGTAGTATAGTTAAATGAGCTTAAATTGCAAGGTATATAATACATTTAAAAAAACTAGCCATTTTTTATTATTTAATACTCAAATCATCTAAATACGTTAAATATTCAAAAAAAAATTAAAAACCACTCAAAATGAACAAATACAAAAATAAGTTCTTGTAAGAACTTCATAATAAATTTTATATTTAATAATATATTAATTATTATTGATATTTATAATAATAAATTCATAATCAAATAATAAATACCAATATTTAATCAAGAAAAAGACATAAAAATTAAAAAGTAGATGTTTTATAATGATTACACGTGTCTGGAATTACTTTTTATTTATTATTAGGCTATGTGTTATCATCAAACGTCCTTCTCTTCATGTAGACGTCATGTAGGCGCCACATAATCAAACACAAGTGACACTTGTCAATTCCCTATTATTCCACTTATTTCTCTCATATTAAATAATTACCTTCTCTCTTTTATTAAATATTTTTTTCTTTTATTAAATAATTATAATATTAATAACTAATATATTATTTACCTTTTAATTATAAAATACACTTAAATTTTTTTATAGAATACGAAATTTTAGAAAACCAAAATTTTTAAAGTAAGAAATATTTTATTTTCAAAAAAAAAACAAAATTTATGTAAAAATAAGTTATCTTAAAAAATAATTTTTTTTAAAAATAAAGTAAACTATAAAAAATGTTTTTGAACAATGAGATTCTTGTAAACAAATAACGTGTTTTAATTTATTTATAAATTAAATTAATAAAACTGATAGAGAAAGTTACACTTTTTGTCGGTTATGTTTAAAGCTATTTTTAAATTGGGTCATTTAAGTCTCTAGTCGCTATCCTATCATGAGAATAGAGTCAATTGATTTCTATTGCACTACACTAATATAGTATGGTCTAGGAAGATTTGATAAGAGCAAACCTTACCTCTTACCTCCGACCCCATTGGCTCAACAGAGTGTCTAGATTGATAGAAACATATCAATAACTTTGCTGCTTCCTTTTAGCTATCGGTCCTAAAATAATTCATGAATCACAACTTACACCTTACAAATGTACATTATGACAAATGATTCATAACTCATATCTTTGATGATATAATCTATTCATTGAATGTAACGAAAGCAAATAGTTAAATACAACCTTAGATGAGAACTCCCTTGGGTAAAATGATTAATTGTGTCAACTAGACCTTTTGTTATCCCAAGCAAAACCAGATTCACACCCTTCGTGCACTTTCACCACACCTAGAGCTAGAGGTGGGCAAAAAAAACCGGAACCGGAACCGGTCATACCCGAACCAGTGGGTACAAACGGATCTGGTTTTTCAGACAAATTAGAACCGGAACTGGTTCCACCTATACCCGGCCAAAACCCGAACCGAAACCGGGTATTGACTTTGTTGACCGGAACTAGAACCGGTTGAAACCGGAACCGGTTTCAGAAAAAACCCGATTTGCGCACCTCTACCTAGAGCAACTGAAACCTGCCTAAAAGACATTCATTACGGTTGAGTATCTCATGCAATACCAAATCCGGCAAACAAAAATGAGATCACAAAACAAATATGAGTCAAGATTGGTACAAGTAATTTAAATACCCACTTCATCAAGACATTGACAACTTTGAGACGTGATATTATTAATTTTTTTATTTAACATTTCACTAAAATGTAAGTTCAATAATAAGGGCATACGCATCTTTTTTAAAATATAGAATTTTTCACAATTTGACCTCATTCCAAAGCATCATGTTTCATCAGCCTTTGGCTGAAGCACAATTGGGATCTTCTCTACATGGTCACCAGGCAACACCTCAACAGTGACCTGAAAGTCGACCGTTAATTCATTTAAGCATTTCTTTTATCAAAAGTTAACACCTCATTTGCGGTGCATACATATAATGTACATATGTGTGGGCTCTCAAGGGCATAAGTAAAATTGGACTAATTTCAACATTATTTTACTTATTTTGTGAATATAACGTCAAATGCCTTGGGATGATCAACTTCAAATTATAACTTTGAGCCGGGGATTCCTTCGGAGTAGCCTCTCTATCCCAACTGGGACAGGGGTAAAGTTTGTGTCCATCTTTCCCCCTCATTATAGATTCCCACCGGTTGTAAGTCTGTGAATATGTGATCAGGCCCAAACTAAGCCACCATCGCGGGGACATATAACACTTGTTGTAAGTCTGTGATCAAGCCCAAACTGCACAAGGAACACCAACCATGTTGCATTAGTTCACCTATGGACCCCAAATGTAACAAAGGACTGTATGATCAAACATAAAAGAACATAGGCAACAATTTAGCATATCTACACTTGCTGGGTTTCCAATAGCAAACACTTTTTGGCCAAGAAGCAAGTCACCAGACACGCCAACTGGTATGGGTCTCAATTTGTCTTTTGGTGCATCAATACACAATACTGCAACATCTTTATCTTGGACAAACCCAACAATTATTGCATCATAAGTGCTCTGGTCAGCAAGAGTTACCCTGAAAAAATAGATCAACTCAACCTTAGCAAGTAAAAACTAAAAGTTTATGTTTCATAGGCATTGAAACATAAAAGTTTATCTTGGACAAACCCCATTTGTTGTGCACACATATAATGTATATATGTGTTGGCCCTCAAGAGGCCAAAGTAAAATTGCACTAATTTTAACGTTATTTTACTTTTTTGTGAAAATAAAGTTAATAATGTTGAGATGATCAACTTTAAACGATAACTTTGAGCCGGGGACTCCTTCGGAGTAGCCTCTCTATCCCAACGTGGATAGGGGTAAGGTTTGTGTCCATCCTTCCCCCCCAGACCCTACTGAAAAGTGGGAATATACTGGGTAAGTTTGTTTGTTTGTTTGTTTGTTTGTTTGTTTAGGCATTGAAACAGAACTTAATTGGGAAGATAGTCATTCCAGTTGCAGTTAATTAATCAAAGCACCCATTTAACAACACAAATGCCAGGGCCAAGGTTAAATTGTATAACTTCTCATGAATGTACTCTCAATGAGTACTTACTACTTAGTATGTTTAACCAAATAGAAGATCTTGCTTAAGAATAATTAAACATTCATATAACCTTTGCTGTTACTATATTGGGCTACATTTTCAGGCATGATGATGTTTCATGAATCAGGGATCAGAATTCAAATCTTTAAATTATCAATAGTCAATTTAGACATATTTTTATATAAATTTGGTTCTACGGGGAAATATATCAGTTGCTTGGCTAGCTTCTTGCTAACTATCCTAAAAGACTAAATTATTTAGCGAGCGCCTCGCAACTGTACCTTTTGACACAAAATTCATAACTCAGATCACAGATCAGGAAATTTTGAGTGAAAATACAAAACACAGCCAACCTAAAATTAGAGGCCCCTCTTATAACATGATAATTTGTGACAACATGGCCTTTTTTGTCCCACACAAAGCCGGATCCGGATCCTTGAGGCACCTCCAACACGTCCAGAGTAAAAGCATCCTGCCTAAAACACACAATATTGTCTAAAAAATTTAATTATCAGAAACTAATATCATCATCTCAATTGATTCCACCCAAGGTTTAAAAAAAGGGAAACGGGCCGCGAGGTGTTTTCTGTTAGACTCACGAGGCTTAAGCCTCGAGGCGGACCAAGGCGTAAGCCACAAAACAACATTGAAAAATAATTAAAATCACAAATATATATTTCATAAAGTCACAATTTAACATAAAACAAATGATAAAAGTATCACAAGGTATAAGATAATTGAAAAGGAAGAGCAAATCGAATTCCAATATGCATTGTATAATTAAACTAAGTACCATCAGAAGTTTATGTCGTATATTTTAGTGTAAAATGGATGCAAAGGAATCTTAAAGAGTTTGAAGGTGTGAACCGCACGCTTGTTAAGATTTCTAAGCTCCCAACCAAGCGGGGGTCAAGGGGGCCGCGTTCCTTTGCGGGGTCCTAGGGGCAGCACCCCTGGAGTCCAAGGGGCAGAGCCCCTAGTGTCGGTCCCAAAACCTAAACGAAATTTCGTGAGTTAATACATTTGGGATTAACTTTCTTATACTTGGTTTATTGTATACGTGTGCTTAGTTCAATTAGGTTTCTTATTTTCCCTAAACGGGTGAAAAAGGGTCAAAAAAGTCAAAACAGGTAAAAAAAATCCCAAAATCAAAAAATGTCATCTTTAGTGAGGCTTAAGCCTCACCGCCTCGAACCGCATTGATCCACTTGAGGCTTACGTTCCATTTCCTCTACTGAGGCTACACCTCTTACGCCTTTTCTGGACGCCTCGAGGCGCGCCTCGGAACGCCTTTTAAAACCATGATTCCACCAATTTAACCATGATTCAACCAAATTTAGATATAACAATTTAGCACCACAACATTACCTTTTCCAACCCAGGCATAGAAAAATAAAAATTAAAAGAAAATCCAAACTAGATAGAATACATTAGTTAGGGGTTGTTTGTTTGCATCTGAATGGCATTAAGAGGTTACCTCTGAATGGTTCATAATCTCTTAATCATTCAGACTTAGGGTTACCTCTTAACCATTCAAAGGTTATGAACCATTACCAACATCTTAACCATTCAGACTTAAGGATACTTTTCAACCATTCAGATGTTATAAACCATTAAGAAGTAGCCTCTGAATGATATTAAGAGGCTACCAAACAGGGCCTAAGTGTTTATGTTTATAGTACAACAACCTTACCCAGTATATTCCCACTTTTCAGTAGGGTCTGGGGGAGAAGGATAGATACAAACCTTACCCCTATCCCAATTGGGATAGAGAGGCTGCTCCAAAAGAGTCCCCGGCTCAAAGTTGTCATTTGAAGTTGATCATCCCAATGATCTTAACGTTATTTTCACAAAATAATTGAAATAACGTTAAAATTAGTACACTTTTACTTTTGCCCCTTAGGGCCCACACATACATACATCATATGCGTGCACAACAAATGGGGCGCAGTGTTTATGTTTACGGAAAATTCCGAAAATAGCCACAGGCGTCTCTAACTATCTCAAAATGACCAAATTTGGTCAACTGGCCACCCTCTATACAGGCGTGGACGACTGCTTAAAAACGCATGTTCCAAGTGGGCGGACGCCTGTTCCAAGTGGGCGGACGCCTGTTCCTAGCGGGCGGACGCCTGCTTTGAGTTTAAAATGGTTAAAACCTTATGCAGGCGGACGCCTGTTCCAAGCGAGCGGACGACTGTTCCAAGTGAGCGGACGACTGTTCCAAGCGGACACCTGATTTGAATTTAAAATGGTTAAAACCTTATGCAGTCGGACGCCTGTTCTTAGTGGACGTACGCCTGTTCTAAGCGGGCAGATGCCTGCTCTGAACAAGCGAACGTTTGATCTTGGTTTTGATGCCCATAAAAAGACGCCCGCAAAAAAAATTCGTTATACAGGCGGACGCCCGTGACAGGGTTGTTAGGGTGGGACCAGCGCCCGGGACCATTTTTGAAAATATACGGGCGCGCTTGGTACTAAATGGGCGTCGGCGACCTCATAGGACACGTGTTTTCTTCTTATTGGCCATGTATGGAGACGTTTGGGCATTTTTATGATACAGGCGTGGACGCCTGTATAGAAGGTGGACAATTGACCAGATTTGGTCATTTTAGGAAAGTTAGAGGCGCCTGTGGGTATTTTCGGAATTTTCCCTTATGTTTATAGTAATAATCTTAATCATTAGCAGATCATACGATTTGATTTAGGTTTCGTTTGTAATTATTCTTATTGTAGTCAAGTAAATAGTGATTAATAATACACTATAATTGAATCGATACGGTTATACCATTCAGAAACAATTGTTCACATAATCTGATCATCTTATTCGGTACCAATCAAACAACCAAAACATAAATCCATTAAAAACAAAAGTAATCAATGTACCTAGAAGCTGGATTAGTAATGTAGACAACAGAAGGAGTGTTCTCCTGAAAAGGACGAACGGTAGCGAGTTCATCCTTCTGCAACTTCCGAGTCGTAGCGACAATAAAAGCTCCAGCTGTGTCCACATCCGTGACGAAAACAGAAACGGAAAGTGCTACGGAAGTGAAAAATACAACGCAGGAGTTCAGGAATTTGATAAAGGAGGAGCTCCGGTTGGATTCCGGCGCCGGAGAGTAGGTACGGTGAGAAGAAGCGACGATGCAGGATGTGCGCCGGTATGAGAAGTGTAGAGAGAGAAGATTCTAGAGAGAGAAATTATGAGGAAGTTACTGGAAGGGAGTGGGAGAGGTTGAGAAGGAGATGTGTTAGAGGAAATGAGGGAACAGGGCAACAGGCAGCCATTCATGTTCAGGGAGCTTGAGGCACCTGATTCTCGTTCAGTTATTAGTTCTTTTTTTTTTTAACCAAAGATTTCTGGTAGGAGTGTGCATAAAACGGTCCGGACCGTTAGAACCGCTGACCCGGACCCTGAAAACCGGTTCGGGTACCCGTTTTATAAAAGAAGGTTCGGTTACCGGTTCTGTTTTTTGTAAGTAATCGGTTTCGGTCCGGTTCCGGGTTCTACCCGCGGTTACCCATGAGAACCGGTCCAGTTATTATAACCTAGATTTTCTAGGAATTTAAAATTTAAATGCGTATGTATTATTGTATTTGTTTCCAAGACTCCAAGGGGCAATACAAATTACAAGACAATTATGACCATCCGACTTCCTCTTCATTCTCACGTCTGGCTCCATCATCAGACTTCTTCTTCATTCTCAACCTGCAATTCAGCAACAGTCAATTGTAACTTATCTAGTTATCATCAACCTCCATCGTAATTTACATTCTGAATGTTTTTGGAATTTTGGTGTTCGAAATTTAAACTATGAATGTTTTTAGATGTTTGTTATGCTATGATGTATGAATTATGACATATATTTGGTCCAAGATATTAGCAAGAGCCAACAGGTACAGGTAGCAAAAATTCTACATACTATAGATTTTGCAATTAACAGGTCCAAACCCGCGAAACCGACCCGTGAAACCCGCGAAACCCGGAACCGGTTTCTTCTTATCAGGTCCGGTTCTCGGTTCTACATTTTACATTAAATAGGTTTCGGTTCCGGTCCGGTCCGGTTCTGGACCGATAATCACCCCTAATTTCTGGTATTTCTTTTCGAATTCAAACGGGGGCATATTTACTAAGACAATGTCAAGGATTTACTTAGTTGTGAGGTTCCTTCTGAGGTGGGCTCGGACGTAAGCCCTAAAGCGTCAAATCCGAGGGGACGGTTGAAATCTCGTCTTAGGTGTCGTCATACTATATCGTTCAAAAAAAAAGTTATTAGTTCTTTTCCATAGGATTTTAGTTGTATTTCGTCGAAAAATCTTTCGGTTCTTCTCGTTTCTTTCCTAAAAATCCCTCTGTTTCCTTCGTTTTCTTTCTAAAAATCCTTCGACGCTCTCCGTTTTCTTCCTAAAAATCCTTCGGCCCCCTCCGAGCTTTTTTTAAAGCTCCATCACTGTGTAAGACTATCCGAAATACATATATGTGTTTACTACATGTATCATAATCATTACTGTCATATCAGCTTTTTACATATTCTTCTTACGTGAATCTTCTCTCATCTTTTTAATTTCAACTCATCATTCACACATGCATCCTCTCTTCCACACCAGTGTTTTATTTTATATATATTTATGTTGATTTTGGAAAAGGGGGCCCATATTAACTCCAAGTGCGGGCACTTGGCCAATTGCAATCCTCGAAGTGCAATCGCCTATTCACCGCACTCCAGTGCATCCTTCCGAAATGCCACCTCCACATGGCCTAGTTCGCCCTCCCAACGTGCGTGTTGGAGGGAGCCGAATAATGGATGAGTCCACTTATTCTCTCAAACTCAATTCACGCTCTCCATATGCCTCGTATAGTATATACGAGATGTATAAAGGCAATTATTATTTGTTAAAAAAATTTAATGTTAATGGTTGGACTCTTATACATTTCATATAGACTTATACAATACGTATAATGTTGATGAGTTGTTAAAATAAAAAAGTTACTGTGTAAATAACCAAGCCATAATGTATTAATTAAAAGTCATCTCATTGGTGACTTGATGTACTTATGCCTGTAAAAATTTTGCCTTTTAAGAAGGTTGCGGATTTAAACACGAATAAAAGCTTATTAGTTTGAGTTTAAGACGGTTGTAAAATAGATTTATCATTGTAATAAAATTGATAAAAGTTGGTCCGTTAGTCAAGAAAAACGAAAACCAAAAGAAAAAGGGATTTTTAGCCAAGAATCTCTAGATTTTAATATTAGTTTGGTTATGATTATCTGTATTTTTAACGAAAAAAATTATCATAATCGTACTTCTTTGCATGTGTTTAAACATATAATCTCTCAAATAGTTTAACACTGATGTTATAATTATATTTTACTGTGTACTTTATGTGTTTGTTTAGTCATTGGTTAATAATAAAAATAAATAAATCAAGAAAAACGTCATTTGTAAAAGGACATATTGTAACTCAAACTTTTTTATTTGCATCACCGAAGTCACAGTAAAAATATTTGGTCTTATCAATTAACTATTAAGATTGTTTGTTACTCCTCTAACCATGTTTGCTTTCTACAATTGATAAAATGTCATCTGTAAAAAACAAGTATCTTAGAAGTTAGACCTTGAATCGACTTTGACAACTTATCTAACATTACGGTAAAGGACTTCGTGTGAATCTCTAGTGAGGGCCTACCATAGAGGCGGGCAAAAAATCCGGAACCGGTTGTACCCGAACCGGTGGGTACAGGCGGTTCTGGATTCTCAAAGAAATCGACACCGGAACCGAAAAAGCAGAACCGGTTCCACCTTTACCCGGCTAAACCAGAACCAGAACCGGCCAAAATCCGGTTGGAACTGGTCAAAAACCAAAACCGGAACCGGTTGTTGACTTTGTTGACCGGAACCGAAACCGGTTTCAAAAAAAATCGGCTTGTCGACCTCTAGTAAGGGGTCATTTATTGATGGTAAGAAAAGCTTGGATGAACATGATTTATTGATTGGCCTTCAACTAAATAATTATTGAGCTATATAGAAGAGAAAATGATCATCTTTGGCAATGCTTTTATGTTATAATAGATGATCGGTTTAAGTGCATCTGCTTTGGCCTTTGGGCATTTAAACCAAGATAACTTTAGTTTCAGTTAGGCATTGATATGTTTAACATTAGTTAATTTTGGGGTCTTGTGGGATATCACAAATAACTGATCATTTCGATGCAAGATATTACATATGTAGTTATAATAAACAGTAAACGAGGGGTCAATTGTCTGTTGCCATGCGACAACAATTTTGCTATTCTTTTATTTTTTGAATTTCATATTTTGCATTTTATGTATGTACATGTTAATCCTGGTGCAATCTAAGATGCAAAAAAGACAATCAAAAGCACAATAAAAATATATTGTGCAAGTTTGAAAAAAAAAAAAAACTATCAAAATAAATTTCATATTCAATGCATCTAAAGTTAATATTTATGAGATTTTATTTTTTCAATTGGGGTATTTAAATTGAGCTTCATAAATAATAAATGTGAGCTTAATATCCGGGTCGGGTCTTGTTGTCAGATTGAACCAAGCCAAGCTATTCTGAACATAGATTCGAGCTAAAACAACATAGAAGATCTACTTTAGAGGGCCAATAGGTTTATCCCGAGGACACACAGGCGCTCAAGTCAGTAATATATACAAGATAATCAAATGAAGAAAATATAACAAGCAATTATAGAAGATCAGAGATGAGAGAGTTGTGCTTGCCAAGACTGGCAAGAAAGAATACATGACAGTGTTATCCTGAATCCTGATGATTCCAGGGCTAGAACCTTGCGCAGGTTTGGCCAAGGAGTTCATGTATATATGAAGTAGCAAAGAAAAGAAAGAGAGAACAAATTCTTTGATGAAAGAGAGAGAATGTTAAGATGCTAAGTGTTGTTTACCTGCAAATGAAATAGATGATATTGTGGGAATGCCCTGCTATATATAGAAGGAAAGAGTTTACCTCACCTGGCTTGCTCAAACTTTCTAGCTTAGCTAAGTAACCTGAACCTTGCTAAGATTGACAAGGCCGGTCCAACCGTGGTTGGCAAGTGGCAAGGCATGCCTACATCATCAACTCTTATGATCTTAGATCGACTCGTGGGTTGATTTGCGTAGACTTGGTCCCTTAGGGAACAATATACTAAAAATTAACCATTATAATTTATCAGGCATCACATGTGACATGTCACTGCAATGATGTACTCTTCGATCTCGCTGAAGATCAAAGAAAATTTTTGCCTGATCAATTTATCAAGTGAATCAGGTTATATCATAAGATCTCCATGTTTAAAAAGTATAAAGTCATGTAATTAAAATTTATTTATATATGAATGAGATTTATCCATGAAAATAACGTGACAACACAACAAAGTTTAATAAAACAAAACAAATCAATGAAATTATACATGGTTCACAACGTTGATGCATTGCTAAAAAACTCACGTGCCTCGTTGTACTGTTCCAAGACTATGTTGTGAAGAGGGTTAACCGGTTCCAGGAGATTTGAATACGGGCCCAACAAAGATTGCGGTAAAGGTGCAGAATCAGTGTCGTTGGACCAACTATACTGAGCCACGGCTAGCCCACTAAGACAATAGCATGTATGATAGTGGTCTCTGTTTTTCCCTGGCTTGTCTCTGAAACCCCCCTCCATCTATATTGCTATAAATAGTTAAAAACCTCGACAAAAAATCTTGTTTGAATTTCAAGGTCAAACCTGGTACTTTACTAAATCAAATTGACGTGCATATTGAATGTGGATCTGTTTACAACTACCATGTTTTTATTATTATGTCAGCGGATTTTTTTCCTAAAATTGGAAGATTTCATGCCAAGTTTGAAGTTGAAATCAAGTTTGTTTGACTTCAAAATTTGAAGGCACCTCCTAGTTAGTCGGGTATTGGGAGGATCCGAAATAAATAAATAAATCAATTTGAAGGTACCTGTGAGCACAAGAGTATGTATTGCTGCAAGGCCTGGCTCTGAAAAAGAGGTTTGGTTTGTGAACGCCTTTTGATCAATTTAATTGGAGTACTCGATGGATTTACGTCATCAATATCACTATGTTGTCCTGGACATACACGTATATGTATATTTAAAAAAAGAAATAAATAGAGTTAATTACAAAAATACTGTCACCCTTTTGATGTCTAAGTTTGAAAAGTTGCATGTGTTGAATTCTGTTACTTTTGTAAGATAATTTGTTAAGTTTGTATAAAATGACAATTTAACCATATGACTAATAAATGTTTATGGAATTTACTATAAAAAATTATGAATCACCAAAGGGTGAGAGGGCTGGCTTTTTTTTTCTTTTAACTATTTTTTAGTAATTACATGAAAGTTCATATAGTTTGTCAAAGGAGTAAAATAGTCGTTTTATACAAACTTGATATATTAGTAAACAAAAGTCAGCATTTGAAACCAAAATTGTTAGAAAATGAAAACTACATAACTCAAGCATGCAAATGTTTTATATTATACCTCAAAAGTCAGACTAATGTCAAGCAGTGTAATCAACTCAAATAAACCAAAGAGATTATAGCCCAAAGGAGTTAGAATGATGTCCCTCCTAAGAGGTTGAGGGTTTTAAGTCTCATTTCGGACAAATGGTGTAGATTTGAGAGTAAGTTTTGACTATGAGTTTGCCCTTCGAAGAAAAATCATATATTGACTCGAATACAGAAATAAAATACATTAAAAGTTGGCTTACCTTCCTCCTGATCAGAAGAAATCTCAGCCATTGAGTCTTCATCATCAGACGATTCAGAAGATGTGGAATCAGTGGCTGCATGTAATCTTTGTATCAACAAAGCAGCTCCACCCTGGTTATGTCTCTTAAATTATTACAATTAAAACTCAACATAACTATTAAGTGAATGCAATAAGAAAAATACTTTTATACCTGCCAGAAGGAATAGCAACCATCAACCAATTTATTTGTCCTTCCCTGAAAGCCCCCTTCAACTCCTTGTCTGAAAACCAACCAATCCTAATTCAAAAAATAATAGGTTTAATCATAATATAACTCAAATCACAACATTGACGGTAAATTAAGTTGGTGCTGTGTGAACTTAGATGAGCTTACAGTTAAACTAGCCAAGTTCAGATGGTTAACCTCATTGATTAAAATCATTGTGGCCAACCCACAAAAGGTGTACCTGTTGATAAATGAGTGAAGTATCAGGATTCAGATAGGATTTAGTTCATAACACATACCCTATAACTTGAATATAAATTTATTATCTGTGGTTAAGAGAGAAGAAACTGTACTTTCAAATCAGCATAAATGTGCAATTTAATGTCAAACTCCTGATTAGATCCAACACAAATTTAACATGAAACATACCCACCATGAGCTTCTGAGCCTGGCTCACCAGCAATTCCACCCTCATAAGTTTGACAGCTGCAAGAATGATAATAGTTAGTAAAACTAGCTAGTTCTAGACATTACCAAAAAGATATATTTTTAACATAAATAGTTTCATTTTAATTAGTGGTTGTAGAAAAATTTAGATCATTTCCGCTTTCCAGTGCAGAAACACTTCGATTGCAATAAATATATATCAATCACTAATCTGATATTTCCAGAAGATCTCACAAAAGGTAAAAAAAAGTTACCACTTTAATAAATGCAGTCAGCTAAAAAATGAACCACTTAGTTGAATAAGACCAACCTTACAATGTAATTCCCCACACCTTGAACAAGTTCTTCATCCAAAATATTTAGAACACTTGCAACCTAAAGCAAGTATAAGTTTTAAGCAATAGTAAAAAATAATCATTAATTTTGAAATAAAATTGTGTTTTTTATTACAAGTCCTTATAGTTGGTTAAATGTTGATAAATAATTATATAAAGCTAGATATTTTTTAACTTACAGAAATGGCAGTGTAACAAGCACGAACATCCACTTCCCCACCATCATGCATACTGAACAAAATGAATATACAGAGATTATTAAATGAATGCACACAATTCTTAAAACAAATATGTTTGAATAATTTAAATCATGAATAACTTGTGATATTCTCATGCCACACCTGAATCCACCACTTGTATGCTTCATTCTTTTCAAAAATGAGTAGATCTTGCCTCTGGAAAATATAACATATTGTATGAATTATGGAAAGCCATAAAAAATGTCACAAACAAAAGGGCATCCTCCGTCAAAAGTAGATGAGCTCTTTACTTGATATTTAAAAATATAAAGCCTTTTTTATTGTTTTAATATGTTGATAAAAACTGAATTCGAATAGAGGATTTAAATTAACTAGCCTGATTCGAGAAAGGCAAATCTACAACTTACAAAGTTGATAAATTCAAATAAACAAGACAAAAACCAAAATGAGAAAACAGTAAACTAAAGAACTACTCCTGCGGCAGTTACTTCCACAATCTCAGCTTCCCACTATCCCATGTTGAATCTTCCCGCCTCCCTTAGTGGATGGAATGGGTCAAACCCAAATCCATATAATAAATTAAGCTGCTCCAAAGAACTCAAGTTGGATGATCCATGACCCACTTTCTTATAACGTGTCCTCTTATGTGCTTTTAGGGTGGAATCGTATCAATACTTCCCTCCCGATAAAAAGACTTGTCCTCAAGTCTAAAATTTGGAAATTGAGCAGCAAACAAATCATAATCCTCCCATGTAGCCTCTTCAGCTGGACGAGAATCCCACAAAATAAGTAATTCCAGAATAGTAGACTGGTGACAGTGGTGCCAACGGTGATCTAAGACTTTAGATGGCTGAAGAATGAGTTCCCAATCCTGATTAATTGGAAGGGGTGGGATAGAAACTGGAGGTAACACCACTCGTGCCGGCTTGAGGAGAGTCACATGAAATACAGGATGGATCCGCGAGTCGGGTGGCAGAGCTAACTTGTTGAAACGCGGAAACCGGAGGAGAAGCTGTTTCACCAGGAAGGCAGGAACAAGGGCTTCAGACACTTAGTCAAAGCTTTGGTATTAGCTCCCTCTAAAGTTTTGCATAAGCTTATTTTCGTTGTTTAGTTTTCTTGCTTAGAAAGAGAGGAGAGAAACAGATAGAAAGCACAAGGAATTTTGGGGGAAGTAATTCAATTTACTCAGAGAATGTTGGGACTTAAATACCCAACATTCTGAGATACAAGACAAGAAATAATAAGACAAATAGCTGACACTGTTACAGACACTGAATCAACAGACTAGTACAAACACAAAGTCAACAACAATGGAAACAAGAGTCTTCAGGAGTCTTCAGGTCTTCCGAGGTTGAAGTAGTTGTGCTGATGTTCAGTGGTTATTCTTTCGGAAGATGATCATCGGAAGCTGATTAAACAATCAGTTATTTCGGAATAGGAGATTGTCTTCCGAGTCATTTGATGTCTTCCGATGCAATGGTTGTCTTCCGAAGATGTCATAGTCAGCTAGGTGGTGTTTGTTTTTAGGAAAAAGAGCTTCTAAACCTCTTTTGTCTGCTTCCTGCAGACCACGGGCAGATGAAGGGTGTTTGTTTATCTGAAGACGTTTCATTAAAAAAGGTCTGCGAAACCTCTTTTTCTTGAAGACTTGGTCCAACCTCTTATCATGTCTTCGAACCTCTTCTAGGTTTAAAAAATGGAGCTACCTGCTTCTAACCGCACACAGATTTTACCGATCGCTCCATCAAGCGACCTCCTCCTCCATCACCGTCTCCGGCGTTGAAAGTTCCGGCATCATCGACGCTCGTTGAAGTGGAGGCAGCGGAGGAAAGAGGGTGTCGTAAGGTGGCTGCGGTGGTGCCGGAGGGAGGATTGTTTTCGACGAAGAGGCGTCGACAAACGACGAATGGCGGTGGTCTGAAAATTCAACTTCGCCTTGAGGGTAGTCGCTGATGGCGGCACCGGTGTTTTTCAGGGCGGCGACACAGGAGAAGTGAGCGGCGGCGAAAGCGTTCCGGGCTGAGACTGATTCTTTCATCACCGTCTTCCGTTCCTTGCATCGATTCACGATTTCTTCATTTTCGATCTTCGATGTTTGACTATACGATGGATCTCTAATTCACACCAACTATTTATTTATTTATAATAATGATAACTTTCATTTTTTTTTTTCACATGACAGTTTCATATTCATCATTATTTTACATTTTTTAAAATTTGATTACACTCTTATTAATATGATGATTCCAAAAACAAATATGAAAGGATAGAAGCAAATTCAAGTTAATGTAATAAGATTATTTAACTCTTTTAGTTTTAAAAAAAATCAATTTATTTAAATTTCAGATTATTTTAAAAGTTTGCAGACGTTAAAAAACAAACAGTCTTCTTCTTACAGACTGCAGACGTTTAGTCCAGCTCTTCTGCTGCAGATGTGGTCCGCAGACTGCAGACGTTTTACCTCTTAAAAAACAAACACCACCCTAGTGTCTTCTGAGGTAGATAAGTTCAGTCGGAAGAGAAGCATCCACGGTTTATTCATTTGTCTGGCTTCAGTGGTTTTGCTCATCAGTCCTTATTTGCCAACATAACTCATAAGCAACTTTTCCAATTTTCTTAAGAATGAAATATGGACCAAAGAAACGTGGAGATAGCTTCTCGCAAAACTGTTTAGACAAACTACGTTGCCTATAGGGCTGAATACGAAGAAAAACAGCATCTCCAACCTCAAAAGATAGCTCCCGACGATTTTTATCAGCTTGAACTTTCATCCGGTCTTGTGCTTTGTGAAGATTTGCGTGGATTAGTTGAAGCATATTATCACGAAGGAGAAGCTGTTGCTCCAAGTCAGCATTGTTGGTATCCCCCACAGCATATGGTTGTAGAAGAGGTGGGTCACAGCCGTATACCACCTTAAATGGAGTAGTGCAAAGGGAAGAATGGTAGCCTGTGTTATAAGAGTATTCCGCCCAAGCTAAAAAAAAACTCCATTTATGTGGTTGTTCTTGTGCAAAACAACGTAAATACGCTTCCAAACAACGGTTAACCACTTCCGTTTGCCCATCGGTTTGTGGATGGTAGCTTGTACTCATCTTGAGAGAAGTTTGACTCAACCGAAAAAGCTCTTACCAAAATTTACTTAAAAAGATTGTATCGCGATCCGAAACAATAGAACGAGGATACCCATGTAAGCGTGCAATTTCTTTACAGAAAAGGGCAGCCACTGCTTTAGTGTAAATGGATGAGACATAGGTAAAAAATGGGAATATTTACTTAACCGATCCACAACCACAAAAATGGTATCAAATCGGTTTGATTTGGGTAGACCGACAATAAAGTCGATTGAAATATCCTCCCATACTCTAGTTGGAACCGGTAATGGTTGTAATAAACCTGCAGGGGACAGGGTCTCGTATTTCTGTTTTTGACAAACAATACAATTTTGCACATATTCACGCACATCTTGCTTAAGGTGAGGCCAAAAAAACTGAACCAGAATCCGTTTGTAAGTTTTTAGAAACCCACCATGACCAGCAGCTGGGGTATCATGTGCATCAAACAAAATCTGTTGACGAAGAATCTGATTAGAAGGAATGACAATCCAGCCCTTGAACTACAACAATCGATCAACCAATTGGTAATGGGGAACTGAATTAGGATTATGTGACAACTGCTGCATAATGGGCTGGGTGAGAGGGTCACGATGCAATTCAGAAATAATCTCTTCCACTGTCAAACTCTTAGGAAGCACAAGTGCACATAATTGCACAGTGGACGAACGACGGGACAAAGCATCTGCACCCCTATTCAACTTCCCTGCTCGATGAACAATTGAGAAATCACAAGGCATTAATTTAAGGAGGAGTCCCTGTTGTTCCACTGTAGTAACCCTTTGCTCGAGCAAGAACTTTAAGGTATAGTGATCCGTCTTTATGAAGAAATGTCTACCCATCAAATAATGGCTCCATTTTTGGACAGCCAACACCAAGGCCAGCAGCTCGTGATCATAAGCCAACTTAAGCCGATTGAGAGGGGAGAACCCTTTGCTAAAATAAACAATGGGATGGTTGTGTTGAATGAGAATAGCTCCCACACCATCACCCGAAGCATCACATTTAACAATGAATGGTTGTGAAAAGTCAGGTAACCTCAAAACAGGAGCTGAAATCAGAGCTTGCTTCAGTTTGTTGAAAGCTATAGCAGCCTCCTCATTCCACTTAAACCCATCCTTTTTGGTTAAGGCGGTTAAAGGGCGAGCAATGATACCATAATGTCTTACAAACCTTCTGTAATATCCCGTTAACCCAAGGAATCCTCTGACTTCCTTGACATTAGATGGTATTGACCAGGAAGTTATCGCCTGCACTTTATCCTGGTCAACTTGGACCCCTTCAGCTGTAACCACATGACCAAGGAATAAAACCAAAGGCTGACCAAAACAGCATTTTGATTTCTTAGCAAAAAATTGGTTTTGAAGCAGGAGATCCAACACCATTTTCAGAAAAGATTCATGATCACTTTGGGATTTACTATAAACAAGGATGTCATCGAAAAATACCAACACAAACCTTCGTGAATAGGGCCGAAATAGATCATTCATTGCTGCCTGAAAGGCTGAAGGGGCGTTTGTGAGCCCAGATGGCACAACCTTGAATTCATAATGACCCGAATGAGTTCGAAAGGCTATTTTTTCGATGTCAGCAGGGTTGACTCGAATTTGGTAGTACCCCGACCTCGAATCAACCTTAGAAATGACTGTTGACCCATATAACTCATCCAGGAGTTCATCTATGTTAGGAATTGGGTACTTATCAGCCACAGTAATATTATTTAGTGATCTATAGTTGAAGCACATCCTCCATGTAGCATCTTTCTTTTTCACTAATAAAACAGGACTAGAAAACGGGTTAGTACTGGGCTGCATAAAATCATTGGTTAGTAGCAGCTCCACTTGTCTCTCGATTTCTGTTTTTTGGCTTCAGGTTTCAAGTTACTGTGAGAGGGTTTGGTGGTTTTCAGGTTGTTCAATTTGGATTCAAACTCCAAGGCTAAACTCATGGCTTTGTAGACGGTTCTGGGTTTGTGAATGCGCACATCCGATTTTAACTCCTCCTTGAGGCCATGAATAAACACCCCTAGTAAGCAATGGTTCGACCAATTTGAGACTTTTGCGAATTCCTGTCAATACTCTTGCACCGTTCCGGTCTGCTGTACACTAATCAAAAATTCATCATGGTTCTGGAATTCAGGGGGGGCCATAGTGTTTCTGGAAGGCTTGAGTAAGTTCTTCCCAATAGACGATCATCTGTTCAGACGATAACCATGAATACAAATCGAGAGCGTCATCCTTCTCTTCCTCCAGGGTGTTGTAATATCGAAAGTATGTTTCGGCTTTCAATATCCATCCTCTCGGATTGCCGCCGTTGAAGGTCGGGAAATCGATTTTGTGGAATGGTCGACAATTCGAATTATAAAAACTGGAGTCGCCATCTTCATATCGGTTCCCGCTGGATCCTGCCTTTTTCTTTTGCGCCATCTGCCTCTTCAGAGTGTTGAGATCATCTTTCCATGACTCCATTGTGTCCAATTTGCTCATGATCGCCGCCAATTGAGTCGCGACCTGACCAACCGTCGGTTCCGCCGCCGAACCGCTGCCTTCACTCCGGGTTGCTACCATTCTCTTCTTTCGTTTCCCGGCAATGGAACCAAATTGATAAACACTGAATTCGAATAGAAGATTTAAATTAACTAGCCTGATTCGAGATAAGGCAAATCTCCAACAACTTACAAAGTTGATAAATCAAATAAACAAGACAAAAACCAAAATGAGAAAACAGTAAACTAAAGAACTACTCCTGCGGCAGTTACTTCCACAATCTCAGCTTCCCACTATCCAATGTTGAATCTTCCCGCCTCCCTTAGTGGATGGAATGGGTCAAACCCAAATCCATATAATAAATTAAGCTGCTCCAAAGAGCTCAAGTCGGATAATCCATGACCCACTTTCTTATAATGTGTCCTCTTATACACCTTTAAGGGTGGAATCGTATCATACGTGCACCATAAGGCTTGTTAAATTTAATTAAAAACCAAAATTACACTTGATTATTGTTAAAGGATCATATAGATAAATTTTAAAAGCAATCAACAAGAAAAGGGTTTAAAGGGTTTAAAAATCTCCTCAACCATGCTTAAGCGTTAACATTTTCTATTTTAATTTAAAAAACAAGCTAAAAGCATCATCTCATAACAATTCTTTAATTGTATTTATCACAGCATGTATGAAACTATGGCAAGTCAAAAAAGCCTGATCCTACTGTCTAGACATGACCTGGGGAAATTTTCAACTTTTGACCCACCAATTCCACCACGATGCCATCTATAACTGAAGGTAAAAGTTGACGAAAATAATTTTTATAATGCAACTCATTTGATAGTTATTCAGAATTAACTTGTCAGGAAATATGGAAACATAGTCGTCTTTGTATTGAACATTCAAATTCGAGTACAAAAAGAAAGGAAAAAAAACTTCATTATATTGGGACATGATCAAAAGCAAAGAATGGTCCCTTATAGGGAATAAAGGAAGTAACAAGATCCACTATACCACCCAAAAAAAAACACCTGTTAATTGATGCCAAAGATTTATGTCCTCCTAAAGTGATAAGTGAATTTACAGCAGCATAAGTTGTTGCAAGATGCGGCATCTGACATTAGCAACAAATGTTAGCATCCTTGGAACAAAGATTAACTCAAAATGTTTATGTTATACATCATGTGCTACAATAATTACCACCATAAAAATTACAATCAAGAAAGATCGCTTTTTTGAGATAAAGTTTAGCCATTTCAAGACAGTCAAATTAATAATCTACGTAAGCGGTAAGACCATGGTTAAGCTATCAACCTAGTATGAGAGTATCCAACATGGACATAATACATTTTCTATATTGATCAGTTAACAATCATGATTGAAAATTCACTTACCTGCCCAGGTCCTCCACCATATCCACCATGCCGATCCTGAGAGAGTTACGAGACAACGTTATACAATTCCAATTTCCTAGTGGATAATATAAAAAGTTATTGAAACTCAGGTTGCAAAAAGATGCACGGTTAAATTGTCAACCTGACACCGACTTATAAAGTCGATAGCATTGTGCTCCAAAGCAACATCAACAGACTCTCCCAACAAAGCAATCGAATGAAAAATCCAATAGCAAATCCATGGCCGACTGGAAAGAACCAACACTAATTAAGTGACGGCGTATGAAATAACTCCTACAACAATAAAATTAAATCGTGCGTGCATTGAGAGGGGAAGAAATAAGAATTCTTACTTAGATCAGATTTGATTTCATTATTCTGTCTAAAGGCAAAAATAAAAAATAAAATAATAATAATAATAATAGTAATAAAAAGGTTGTGTAGAACCATCTCCTCAAGCTGTACCCAATTAGGGATATGAATATGTGTAATCCAGGGTAACCTGAAAATGATCCAAAAAAAAATTTGGCGACCTAATTTCATTTCCCGTGATACAAGTTTGTGGAATCAGACTTTAGTTCGGGCAATCAGTCTAACTTTGTAGGATTCTTTTCAAGCCCAACCCAAAACCTGAATTAGAAGCTCAATATAAATAGTACCCTATAAATTTAGAAAGGCTTCTAAACCTTTTGAATAACATATTCAAAACTCAGATGACCTAACAAAAATAATATAATTTCAAATAAAGCTTGAAGTTTTAATAAATCTTGTGCTAATATGGGAAAAGTGGTTTCAGCTCAAGGTTTTAGTCAAATTTTGTGATAGCATAGAAGAATTTAGTAAATAACTTTATTACTTAAATAAAGTGTAGAATATTGGTCAGATCTTGTGATAACTCTTATAGTATTAATCAAACCTTGTGATAAAAGCTCTAGATAATACCAAATATGAAGAGAATTTTGCTAAATAAAGAAATAGAGTAACAGAACTAGAGATTATGCTCAAAGATTTCGTCATATCTCATGAACAAAAAATTTTGCATTTCAAATTTACTTCTAACAATTGACAGATGTGGAAGCATAATCTAAGATCTAACTAATGAACAGTAGGGGCATGTAGTAGTGATGAACATAAATGAAAAATAGAAACAGATTCTGGCAAACATTTTGTTAACTCCTGCTGAATTCCCGTGAGTATTAGGGTGAGGTTTAGATCCAAGCTACCAATAGTTCTGATACCATAAAGGAAATCCAATCTAAGCTAACCTACTCCAAATGCAGAAAGAGAGTGATCCGTGAAAATAACTTGTATTTCTCTTAATAATTCGATACAAAGGACCGATTATTTATACTAAGCAGGGGATTAACTACTTTAATAAACCCAGATCATTAACCTAACTAAATACTTGATTCTAACTATAACTGATATATAGTATGTGAGACATTTATTGTGCATTATAAATCAATGTCTGTCATAAAAGTGAAAGCACCACTAAAATTACATCCTTGGCAATTCTTACTAGACAAATGCACAGTTAACTTGTAGCAATACCTAATCACCATTACTGAAAATATAATTTCAATCTGCTTAGATTTTATGATCCCCAGATCTGATCATTCCAATCAAAACAATAAATTTACAGAGAATGAGAAGAGTATATACTTGGCATCCAAGACGGAGAACGAAGGACCAAGATGCCGGAGACCTTTCACGAGGTACTCCATGTGACTGTCCCTCTGGAGCTCTAACCTTCACACAGATCGCATACTTTCATCAATCAATTAACCTAAACAGATTGTAAAAGTGTTAGGGTTTTGAGTAGACTTACATGGCTGCTTGTGAATTGGGAGGAATATTATAGAGCAGGCGATAGATATGAAAAACTTGAGTTTCGATTGTCCACTGTTCTTCCTGGCTTATCGTCGGCTTCCAGTCCGGCGAGGATGACGTCGACGGCGATGAAGACTCCATATCGATCGTCCGACGACACAACTCACCGTTAGTGGCCCGATGGTCCTGTTTGTTTACTACTCGCTGGGTTAATCACTCAACGGCTCAACGCCAGAAAGATCTGAACCCTAACACCAAGCCCAAACTCAACATTTTCAAAGGAAGTGGTTGAAAGCGGAGATCTGGAGGGCTCAAGTTTAACTTTTTTACTTACGCTATTTTACTTGAAATCCACCGACTCGATTGTTTGTGGTTATATTTTACCAGTTTTTCTCGGTTAAGTCGGGTATTAAAGGACCCGGAAGTTTAACACGTAATGAATTTCTATGGTTATAAAGAAGAATAGACGTCGTAAACCTTATTAGTGTGGGATTTGGGAGCATCAATTTATCATGTTAATATCCCGATCGGTTGAACACTTGAACTAGGTTCTTAACTGTTTAAAAACACATAAAATATCTAATAGTATAAGTGGGCAAGTGGGTAACACAAAAGATGTTTAGTTTAACGTACGTCAATGTATAATGCTAAAGAGTAATTATGTTTAAAAAAAATAAAAAGACTCAAAAATCCACATCTTCTCGCATCTTATTTTCTTTGTACCAACCATCATAGGACATGAAGGTCACCTGAGCCACCACTGTAACTAAGTATGACGATCAAAACTTTCATCATCTCTTACGTAACCTTAATACAAACTCATCATTGTTACACACATAAACTCTGTTACGAGAGTTGTGATGGCATGAAATTATATGGCTAAAGAAGACAACAATGAGTTTGTTGTCGGTGATGTATATATTTAATTTTTTTAACATTAACAGGTATTTTGGTTATTTTAATATAAGTTTTTAACAATCATTCAAGTTAAGGGTCTTTTGTGTTACATGTCATGTTATTGAATTTTTTATGTAATTTTTAAAAGCTAGGGACTTTACCAATAGTCATGTACTACTCATGCCTAAACATAAGGACCTTCGTGTAACAAACTCCTATTTATTTATTTATTTATTTTTTTATTACCTCTTACATAATTTTATATGTTTATTTTCAATTATCATCCTTTCATTACTATCATTCATTTTATCTGCTTCTCTTGATTCACTTAATGGATAAGTTTTTTTCAAGTTTACATTTCTTTGTTGTTAAATCTTTATTAATAATTATTTAATATTTAATATAAATTTCTTCTATTCAACCTTTAAAATACACAAGATAAACACAAAAATAATTCACTTTTGATAATAAAATGCCATAAAAAATTAAATAAAAAACTAAACAATACCATATACTAACATCTAGAAAACGAGAATTGGGATTAGAAAGTACTCTTCATATTTTGTAAAACTTGAGAGGTTGAACGCATACGTAAGTAATTCATTTGGATCAGTCTATGTATCTCAACTGGAATAGGGATAAGGTTTGTATCTATCATTTCCCTCAGTTTATACTGAAAAGTAAGAATATATATACCGGGTAAGTTTCTTTGTTTATATAGACTTAAAGCCACACGCTATCACCACCTTTCTTTATATCTTCTCAAACCCACGTGCTATCCACTTGTCGTATCCACTGAACACTTTCATTCTCCTCTAGCCAGCAGCCAGATGTGTATGTTAAGAAAAGAGAAAGAAAGCTAGAGACATGAAAGAGGAGAGTGAACCCTCCTGTTTTTTTGCTCCGTGTTGTGATTTTATGTGTTCTTCGTCTAAAAATTTAATATGTATTATGTCCGGTTACCTCAAATTTATGAGTTTGGACAATTATAATTATATGTATTTGTTACATATTTAAAACTAAGCTTATGTTCTATGATAACGAACTAAACTGTGTCCAAAACAAAGCCAAGATGAATGAGATATCGAAGCTTAAAAGCATGTAGTTAAAATCATTAAAAATATGAAATAAGCTTGTCTCACATTGACGAAAGAATAAACCTTGTGTGAGTTTATAAGTGGGAGCTTATTGGCATAAACATTATCAAATACAAAGAGTTGAGCTTGAAGGGTGCGCAAGCACGCTCCCGGGCTAGGGGCACTTTTTGCTCTGTTTCAGAATTTCATCCGTGGTTGTTTTGGATCAACAATGGTTGCTAACCACTGAAAGGAATCAATGTGTTACTTCCGATGGATCAGCAGCAAGGGTTGCTAACCATTGAAAGGAATCGATTAGCAGTTGTTACTACTGATGAATTCGTGATTGCTGGTATGGATCAGTGGTTGCTATGACTGATGGATCAGCAGTTGTTGTTTATCAGTTTTATATGTTGCATTGAATAATCAGTTTCAACTGATTAATTCAATTTTCTGACTGTTAGACGAAATTAATTGGCTGTTTCAAATACAGACTTTAATTCCTGTCTGTTTCATGTGCTAATCTACTAGTATAAATACAAGGTTATGTACATTGGTTTAAAGACACTAAAAAATTTTGAAACACACTCAAATACACACTTTCTTTCTAACACTTCTGCGATCGATCTTGTTTACATACTCCTATTTCAGGTATCATTTCGGAAGTTAGGTTAACTCTAGCAGTACATATTGCTCCGACTGTTGTATCTTGGGAGACAGATAGGATTCGCCATGGTGTCCCGAAATCTATTTTTAAGGGATTCACTTTATGTTCTCTTGTTAGCATTTAGTTTTATGGTATTATTATATATATATGACACTTTCTTTTTTATGTGTATGTGTAAATTCAAATGCATTTAGGTTTTATGCCACTGTAACTTTTTATAAAACATATGTAGAAAGAAAAAATTTAATACTAGTGTAAAATCTCAAACTCATGTAAATTTACATATACATATTAAAGAGAAAAAGTGTTATACATATTCGAAAAAAATTGAATTGATTTGGTAAATTACCGTTTTTACTACTATTTAGGCATAACTTAATTTGCACATCCTCAAATGTTATATCAATTGTACCTGGTGCAAGTATATGTAATATTTTTTGGGTTTTTGCTAATAGACAGCTAGACTCAATTGCTGAAGATATTGAATATATGGTCCATTCTTATGTCAAAAATGTAAGTGGACTTGTGATAATTTGTTTAACATAATTCATGGATAATTTTTTAACATAATTTGTGTAATATCCACATTGGTTGGGAGGGAGAATGAAACGTTCTTTATAAGGAGATGGATATCTTACCTATCATGACTTTTTTTGCCTGGGCGAGCAACTCATCAGGTGAAAACAAAACCGTGAGTTCCTGAATATGCAATCTATTGAGAGTAAAACAGACAATGTTTTGATACGGTTGGCTTGAGCTGTTACAATTTGTGTATATATATAGTGATTAGCTTTTAAAAATAATTGTATGGTTCATTATATATGATTATATGTGGAGTAGGCTAATTTCCTTGGATTCATCTCATTATTATGAATTAAAATGTTAACTGTTGGACATGTATCAAATTTTCCGTTATGATTATTAACAAGCATAACTTTATACAATCTTGAAATAAATATTGTATTTTGTCATGTGTTCAAATGGCACATTGATGGAGGGTAACACATGATTTTTACTTCAAATTTGTCATACTTTTTAACTTAATTTGCTCATTTTATTCTCTAAACTAGGTAAATACCTGTGTAATACACAGGTTTTACAAATAAATTTTAAAATTATTTATTTTAAATAACATCTTACATATTTTTCAAAAACTTTCTACAAAAAAATAAATAATATGACTTATGATGTAATAATTTTATTTGTTAAATTGAATAAAATTGTTACTATTTAATAGAAGAGAAATAAGAAAAATCAAAATATAATAAAAGATGATTTACAAACAATTAATATGAGAGAGAAGCAAGAAAACTAATTTTTAGGTTGTCTACAATGGTGACATGTGTCCCATCAAAACCTTTATTTATTATATAATATAGATATAGATATAGATATAGATATAGATATAGATATAGATATAGATATAGATATATTCATGAAACTAGCACTATTTTATTCTATAAATTTAAACATCAACTTTATTATTCATACTACTCAATGAAAATGTAAAATAGTATTCTAAAACCTTTTATTTTCTTTTAAATCTTAAATCTTAAATTAAATTCAAGTTTCAAAATCATCATCTGTATTTTATAAGATTTTAATTCCCTCTAATTTTCAACAGCCACTAATGTCATCTATTATGTTAAGATTTTATTTTCCTTAATATTTGACAATTACCAACTAAATTTAAGAAATTTAAATTTCAAAATGATTTAACTGGCCTATTCGATCCCTAAACTCAGCGTCGGCTCTTTAGGGTAAAAAAAGCCATAATCTAAGGCTACCAAGATCAAGACGCCTCAAATTTTTGAGGTTTTTTTTTATTGTAATGAATTCTAATTGATGTAAATTTTCTTATTGTTTTAATATTTGTTATTAATCTACATGTTTTATTTGTGATTTATTTTTTTGTAACGTTTTCCTTTTTGATCATCCATATTTTGTGTTATAAGCTCGGGTTAAAAATGATAATTTATATATAGTAGAAAAATATACCAACTTTTCACTATGCTTTGAACCACTAAAAAGCTTAAGCCGTCCTGCCTAAACTGTAAATTTATGTTACCCTTTCGATTGATCTACTTTACCGTTACTAGTTTTCAATTCACTTCTGTATCAAGAATTCCTCTACAGCTCTCAAAATATTGTTCTATGTTATTTTACATGCACTCTAATACTGATATCTTAACATTAAACCTGATCTACTCATTTATTTTTTTAATTAATTTATGATACATAATATTCAGTATTATTAAGAGGTTTTTTATATTGATGAATTTGAATATATATGTTTATGTTGTTGTTTAATATATATGCATTTGATAATATTTGTTCAACAATGTTCTGTGACTTATTAATGATCTGTTACGAATATAATGGTGTTAATTAGTTTTGTATATGCTGGAATCAAAATAATGAGATTACCTGTATTAAATTTTTCAATTTTGAAACTTATTGGTTTGTTTTTAATTATATTTATTTACTTCGCATTTCAACATAATTATAGATTATAATTTTTTTAAAAATCACTTTTCTTTTTAATTATTTTTTTAGAATTTACACCTTACTATTTGTCTGTGTTTGAGGGTATTTAGAATCTAGCAACCATTATAAAATACATACTTCATCAAGATTGGAAAGTTGTTAATTGTTTTTTTTGAACGGCAGAGAGTCTCGTCGTGCTACCTTCAGTTATCCTGACGGTTGGTAACTAAGATCGATTCCACGATCGCCGGTTGTGAGACCATACTCCTAATGCACGAAAACCTCGTTGAATAGGTAAACACTCGCCCTCAATTGGTTCACAACCCGAGATTAACCTCAAGATACCTCCCCTCGCCTTGTATCTATTAAGTGTCAGCAGTGAGACTTGAACCCTAGTCTCCAATAAGAAAGAGTCAAGTTTTAACCACTAGGCTAACTTTGCTGGATGAAAGCTTTTAATTGGTTGATAAAATATTTCTTTCGATTGAAAAATTCATCATACGTGAGAATCTCTCTCAAGCTACTAATTGGTGCAACATCCACATAAACTCTTGAATTTCTAATCTCAGGTTATGAAATGAAACGATTTCAGGAATATGTACATGGGACCTCATTTACTAGCTTAGATTTGCTTCACAATAATGTCATTTGATGATTCCAGTATTGGTAACTGCATAATGAGTTATACACAGCGGCGGCTCTAAGAATTGAGGTGTCCGGGATGGATCGAGAAAAGAAGGCCCCTAGAGAATACAAATATTATAGCAGGGTGTTAAAAAAATCGAAAACCGAGCCGTATTTGTAACTAAAAAAACGAATTTTGAATTTGGTTTTCGGTTCGGTTTCCAATCATATCCGAGTTCCAAATTAGGTTCCTAATCGTATCCGAATTCTGAATTTCGGTTATCGGTTCGGTTATCGGTTCTATTTTAGTTTGAATTTGGTTTGTTTAGTTTGTTCAGTTAACCGATTAAACCGAATTTTTAAAAAAAATGGGGTCCATCTTAAAAAATGATTACAAGGGGGGTTCAAAAAAAATTTTCTTTCGCAAATGGGTTTTCTCCACTGCCAGTGGCGATTTTAAGGAGTGATAAAATGAGAATGTAGGGGTATAAGAAGTCAGTATATTGTAAGTCAGCAATTAAAAATTATTTGATCCGTCCTTTTCGCCATTGGTAGTCGCGAAAGTCACAAAAAGTCACGGGTCAAATTCGCCATTGGTAGTGGCGAAAAGTAAACATATGTCCTTTTTTGTCATTTGTAGTGGCGAAAATGTGGTTTATTGCCATTCACAGTGGTGAAAATCAGTAGGTGCACCAGATTGTCCTTTTTCGTCACTAATTTTCGTCAATGTGAGTAGCAATAAACCTCATTTTCGCCACTACAAATGGCAAAAAAGGACATGTGTGTACTTTTCGCCACTACCAATGGCGAAAAAGACGGGTCAAATGATTTTTAATTCCTAACTAATATGCTGACTTCTTACACCCCTATATTCCTATTTCTCACTCCTAAAATTCGCCACTAGCAGAGGAGAAAACCACTTTTGTGGAAAAAAAAAATTTTTGAGCCCCCCTTGTAACCATTTTTTTAAAATGGACCCCATTTTTAAAAAAAATTGATTAAACCTAATTCAGATTTAAAATTATTATTTTATAAACACTATATAAGATAAAATTTGATTTATTCGGTTCTTAACATGTTTATTTGGTTGAATTCGGTTTGTAACCGGTTTATTTAGTTTTTTAATTAGTTTATTTAGTTTGTTTGGTATTAACCAAAACTGAACCGAACCACTTCCCAAATTTGGTTAGATTTTCGGATAGAATGAAAACCGATTAAATCAAACCAATGAACACCACTAATTTAAATGATATAAAAGTAACTTCCTATACACTATAAGGAATTACTTTTTGTAACTACCAAACCGTGATTTTATAAATAGTTCCTTTTCGTAATCTATAATTTGTTGGTTTCGTTTAAATGAATCTCTGTATATACGTGTACATCAAAAAAATTGTATCCCCTAAAAAAATGGGCCCAGGGTGGGGGTCGGGTTTGCCCCACCCCCGGGCCGCCCCTGGTTATATAATAATTTTTTTAATTAAGTACATGTGCAATACAACTGTAAACACAACATTTAAGCCAGTAATTTTATAGATGTGCATAATTGTAACAACCGAATAATTAGCACATTTGATCGTGTATAAAATCTATGTTGAATTGACAATGGTAATTACTACAGATTGATAGTACACGAGAAAAGATGAACGTAGGCGAAAACCGTGCGCGAAACGGAGTTACGGATTGTCCGGAATTGCGAAACGAAGGAAAATTTCAAAGTATGGAATTTTGGACTCGTCGCGGTACGCGACTACGTGGTTGAGGATCCTTCGCGGTACGCGATGGACCAAAAATATCTGAAAACCTCCGAAAATCTTCGCGGTACGCGAAGCCTTATTTGGCTCCTCGTCGCGGTACGCGACGGGTGAGGCGGTGGAATAAGTTGATATCTTTCATCAGATTTCATGAAAATTATATTTCATCTTCATATCTCGAACATATTCGCTCCAGACGAACATCAGACAAATTTTTCTTATCAAACCTTCAATTTGAAGCCACCAGAAGTCTCTGATCATACCAGGGATCGTATCTACAAGTTCTGATCGTTGTTTTGCAGTCAAAACTCCGTCAGATTAGGTAATGATTCGTTTTAACCTTCTAGTTTGATTTTGATTGATTAGATCTTGATTTTGAACGTAATGGCATAGTTAGGATTGTTGATTTTTGCCTAGATGATGGCTAGGATTGATTGGAAATGAAGAACACGATGTTCTAACGGTTAAATCCTTGTTTTGATCCGTTGTAATGCCCGGTTTGCATGAAATCACAACTATGGTTATAATGGTTTAATCCATTTGATTATGACAATGTAGATGATTAGTTTGATTAATCTTTGAAATGCAAAGGTTAAATCTAAGTGTTTCAAACTAATCACAATCATTAACATACTCATTGGAACGATTATCTGATGTTTATGATGACTGTCAGATTAGTATGTTAAACATGGTTATTAAACCTATTCTAACACTACATTGTGATATTTCATGATATCTGGGAAATCAATGATAAGGATTGATCATTTCTAAGCCATTAATCTGTTTAAGAACTGTTTAAGCATTATAATCAACAACATTAACTACTTGATGACTTTTAAGACAATGTCTTTAACATTGAACGTTCAGAAAGATCTAATCAGTAGGTTAAAACCTAAATAACTTATTAAGTATAAACTGATGCAGAATTACACCATTAGTATCAGTTTACGAGGAATCTTGCTACTGTAAGATATCAGGTGAGTTCTTTGTAGCCCTATTTTAAATGTTTTATCATTTTGGGCTGGTATGCATGTTATGAAAGTTATTTTATAAAAATGATTGTATAAGCTGACTGCGGTCAGATAAAAGAATATTTTAAGATAAAGAATGTTTTAAGTCTTGTTGCGGTTGAGAAGTAATTGATTTTTTTTAAAGTCTCGACCGAGGTCGAGTAGGAAATATGGTTTTGAAGTCCCGGCTGCGGTTGGGCAGAATTTGAGCACTGCGGTGCAGTAAAGTGTTTATGTTTATGATGGTTTAAATGATTTAAACCATGTTATGTATGAATGAAGTATGTAACGAAGTCTTGTACCGGTATGAGCTACCAACTTCGGTTGGTAGTCATAGAGTCCTGTGAAAGAACAGGCCTGTCGACTGTGGGTCGTCAGAGTCATAGAGTCCTGTGAAAGAACAGGCCTGTCAACTGTGGGTCGTCAGTGTCATAGAGACTTGTGCTGCACAAGCAGGCTGACTAGGGTCAGCAGTTCAGGCTAAAGTTTTGCACAATATGATTAATGTATGATGATGAGTAGGTTATGTATGAGATTATGCTATGATGATATGTATGTTAAAGGTTGTTGACTTCGGTTAATAGCAAAGGCTAAGGTCTTATGTATTGTATGATTGATGTAGCGAGAATATGTATGTAGATGAAATGAATTATGTTCAAGTATGATTGAGATTGTTGACCTCGGTCAACAGTGAACGTTAATGTTATATATGTGCAGTAAGGATTTTATGAAAACTTAATTAGAACTCACCAGCATAAAGCTGACTTGTTTTACATGCATGTCAGGTTGAATGGTAACGAGAGAGATTAGCTGAGGGCTCGTGGCATAGGTTGAAGATTACCCTGGCATAATATGGCATAAACTGGCTATGTATAAAACTATAAAGTGTGGGTTATGTTTAACGTTTGTATAATCTGTGTATCATATTTCATGTAATCACCCGAAGTTCCGCTGCTATGGTAATGTAAATATGTTTTAAAGAGTATGGGTTTGATGTTTGCCAACTGAGGGGCTCGGGGCCTCTCAATAATTCGATTTGGTTCAGTTTGGTTTTGAGCCTTAAGCATAAGCAAAACCCAAATATGAATTTTAATATTTTGACTTTTATACAAATGAAAAATGTTACACAACATAAAATTTTTGTATACCATGAAGATTATTTTGTTAATTAAGAATGATTTATTTTGTTTGAAAATCATCTTAATCTGTTTAATTAAGAAGTATGGATCAATTTTTCTTGTTTTTTAATACATGCTTTGTTTTTAACTAATATTTTAAATAATTAATTATTATAACAATTTTTTTAAAATTTAAATCATGATTTTATTATTCGAAGCAATTGATGAAATTAATTATATCTTTCTATTCTCTATTCATTCTTATTAAAATTCGATTTAAAGACAAAATTAATGAAATTAGTTATACATTTTTATCCCTTAATCGTTCTTTTGTAAAATTAATTTAAAAACAAAATTATTTATATTTTACTAATTAAATTCTAATTTACAAATTTAATTTATCATAATTAGAAACCAAACTAAATAACCAAGGGCTTCTAGCCTAATGGTTACCCCCTTGACTTCCCTATGGGAGGTCTTGGGTTCGAATCCGGGCTGAGGCATATTTGCTGAAGCAAGGTCAGGGGGTTTACCCAGTTGTGGGGTTCCTCCTGGGGTGGGCTCGGGCATACGCCCCAGAGCGTCAAATCCGAGGGGACGATTGAAATCCCGTCTTGGGTGTCGTTGTACCAAGCCGTTCAAAAAAAAAGAAACCAAACTAAATTATACAATCTCATCATAAAAAAAGCTAATGTTTTGAAAAAAATATATATGCAGATTATATGTTTCTATTTTGCCACAAATAAACTCAAATCAGCTCGTGACTTAATAACCCAATTATTTTAATTTAGTTTTAATAATTTAACCTAAAAATTATTATGCTAAAAATACCAATTTAAAAATGTTAAATGTGTCAAAAAATCAAAAGTGTCAAGTTGTGGTTTATTTGGTTTGAGGTGACTTTTCTTTCATAGATATTATATCATACTTTATTTTTTAAAAGTATTAATGTGAGATAAATTATAAAATCAAATAAAAAACCTTTGGTTTATCTTTAATAAGTTGTAATTATGTAAAATCATAAATTTTTGATGAAATTTCTTTTTGTTATCATAACTTGCATTATATATAGATTATGTTGCAAGGATGATTTCATATATCTTTACAAACCATATCAAGGGTTAAGTTAAACTAAATAAAACTCTTAACTAAAAAGACTAAAAATAATCTTGAGCAATTATATCATTAATCAATAGTTATGATTAAATCAACTTTTAAAGGGTATTTTAGTAATGATAAAAAAAAAATTATTTTCTTTGATTATTTTTATACACAAATAATGATAATCTTTATGTTGCTTTAGTTATTTTAATTATATATTTGTTCTTTTCGCTGTTCAAAATTTTGTTTTGATACAAGCATTTTTTTTGAACGACAACTGTCTCGTCGTGCTACCTTCAGTTATCATAGCGATTAATAGCTAAGATTGATTCATCGATCTCCGACCTTGAGACACGTGTGCCCCCAGATGCGCGGGAAACCGGATGAAATCAGTAAACCCTCGCCTCCCATTAGGTTCGAACCCGGGATTAAATCCCTGATTCAATTCGTTCCTTCACCTGGATATCTACTAAATTACAATCAAGAAGGTTAGAACCCAAGACCTCCACTTTAAGAGGATGGGTCTTTACCAGATGAGTTGAGGCAATTCTCCGGATTGATACAAACAGTTAGTTACCACTTACCACGTGTTTGTTTTCGTCGTAATATCCAAATTTTTAAGGATTTCACGAATAAGAAAAAACATGATGTCTCGTGACTCTCGTCCCCACATCCTTCCGCAGCCCTCTTCCATAGTTTATACACCGCTGATTCAGGCTTTATTACACAAAATTAAAAAAAAAAAAAACAATACACCTAATTTCCATTATAGTCATGGTTGTACAAGTCGCTAGGCGCTAGTCGGGCGGTGAGGGCCGCCTAAGGATTAATCGGCGCTAGGCGGATTGAAATTTTTATATGTAATTTTACAAATATATATTATATACACACATTAATATCAATAATTTAATATAATACTTCAAATAATTTAAAAAATAATCTTAAATGTACTAAATAAAGTACTTCAAAGTTCAAACTTAAACACTGAGTTCAAAGTTTAGAGATGAATTTCGATGTTTAACTGGCTGGGTCCGATGTTTCAGAGACATATTAATGATTTTTGGTTGAGAAATATCTAAATAATCATGAAATTGATCTCTTTTTACCATAAAAAAGTCAAAAAAATGAAAAAAAATAAAAATCTAAGTAAGCCGCCTAGCACCGCATAGTGCCTAGGCACCGCCTAGGCCAAAATCGAGACAGTTACCGGACGCCTAGCGCCTAGGCGGATTTTTACAACCTTGGAAATAGTTATGGAAAAAACAAGACAGTATTATTGATTTATTAATAACTTAACCCTAAATAAAAATATTTTTTAAATATATTTTTATAAAATGATATTCATTTGAAAGAAGCTAGTACTTTAATCTGCTTGTTGCGACAGTAATCTCAAAGTGATCAAGAAAAAAAACAACCTTGAATTTTATATAATATATAAAACCTTAAGTCATAAAACACAAAAATATTTAAAAATAATAATAAAAAAAAACCCAACACTATTGATACGAATTGCATACAAATGAAGAAGATCGTAACACGTTGGGTGAAAATTAATAGTTTTCTCTTTTCATTATCATTATGTTGTTTTAATTTTGTGTTTCAATTTCTCATATCTAATCATTTTAAATCTTTAATTATAGATAAAAAAAGAAGAAATTGTTTGATAAATTCACATATAATGTTGGTCAAATAGTTGTTGATGGGCATGAAAGCAGCCAAAACAGTACCCTCTATCAAGCCGCCACTTCCCAACATGTGGTTGTCATGCATGATGCACCAATGTTTTAAGGATTCCAAAACTACATTTTTTTTAACGAAAATTTGGATTATTAACGGGTTATAAACTCACATGATCATATTTGCACATAATAGAAAGAAACCCACGAGACCACCATATATGAGAGAAAACCCTAGAACCAGAGCTGTCTCTGAGAGATTAGGTGCCATGTGCGAACCTAAAAATGGGCCCCTATGTGTGTGAACACGCGCGCGCACACAAATTGGCGAGAATTAAAACAAGAGTAAAATCAATATAAACAATATTGCTTTAGCAAAATGATGCATTTCAATGTTTCAAATAATTAAATAAAACGTGACGTTCTTCTACCATTTTTTGATGCAAAGTTGTTGATTAAATCTTCATAATCCACATATTCTAGTATTTCATTTTCAATAGTTATCATTGTTAATCGATTAAGTCTTTCTTCAGACATTATCTATCGTAGGTATGACTTCAACAACTTCACTTTTGAAAAGCTTCTTTCTGCGGATGCTACAGTCACCAGAATAGTCAACAATACTCTATATGCAATTGATGCATTTGGAAAACAATCGACTCGCTTCAAATATTTTAAAACATCAACCGGGTTTAGAATCTCATTAGGTAATAAAGTATCCAACAACTTTAACTCCATATTAAGCTCATAACCATCAATATATTATCTTCCATCATGCTTCAAAGCATCCTCAAAAAGAATACAACATGAACTAATGTCATTGTCGTCCAATTCCTTCCTCTTATTAGGAAATAAAAATCCAAATAATTTTTCATGCTTTTTATATTGTTCAAATCTTGTTTGAAGTGAAGCCCTTGCTTGATCAACAATATATAAAAAGCCCACTTTGGTTTTTGGTAATTAGTTTTTAATTAGGTTAAATATATTTAAAATTGGATTGTAAATTATATGTGCTTGTTGTAAAATAAATTAAAATATATATATAATATATGCAATTTTTTAAAAAATTTTAGGGCCCCTAAAAAAATGTGTCATGTGCGGTCGCACCTCCTGCACATGCTCTAAGACCCCCCTGCCTAGCACATTATAGAACCTTGTTTTGTCCATATTAGGATTTGAACCCGCGACCTCCCAATATTGAAGTTACTGGTTATCTTCTCTCAACCATTTGAACTAAGAATCATTGGTCAAAACAATATCTATTTAAAAATAAGTTATGTTCATTTTTTTACATATGATTAATGTTGTTGGATCAAGTGATCAACTATGAAAACAAATTTGCTTAAGAGTAAGAATTAGTATAAAATTGACATGTATCATGTTAGAAACAAAAATCCAAAACAAAAACCAAAATCCAGTATAAAAATATAAAAGTGCGGTACAAAAATATATAAGTGCATTACAAAAAAAATTCAGTATAAAAAGTCAAAATCGTGTAAAAAAATAAAAATTCTGTACACAAAACAAATTTTTAACACAAAAAAAGAAAGAAAAATCATGTACAAAAAATCTAGAACAAAAAAAACTAGTCTAAAAAAATAAGATATTATGCATAAATTATCATTTAATTATTTTTTTTAACATGTCAAACTTATTTAGTTACCACTTTTTTAGGCAAAAATATCTTTTTATTTGATTATTGGGGAAATATCAAATAAAAAGATATTTTTGCCTAACAAAAGTAAAAACTAATAAGACTTTGACATGCGACATGATAATTTAGGTATAATATCTTATTTTTTGTACTAAATTTTTATTTTCTTATGCTAAATTTTTTATGTCTTTTTTTGTACTGAATTTTTGTGTTTTTTGTATATTATTTTTGTTTTTTACATTACATTTTTGTTTGTTGTACCGTATATTTATTTTTTATACCCATTTTTATTTTTATGTACATGATTTTTTACTATATTTTTTATTTTTTTACTGGATTTCACCTCTTATCGATTCTTAATCTTTTTACACAAAAATATTTTCCTAGTGGCTCCTACCCCCATAACCTCTATATTAACACTAACGAATGTGTAGTATAATATACATGGGTGTACCTGATATCCTTTAAAAAGTCCATTTTGTCTAAAAAGACTGAATATGATTTTTAAAAACTCAAAAACTAATCTAAACAAGCTATGATTGAACTCATTTTCGCATCTTAGAATCGGCTTGTTGAATTTTAAAATTTAAACCATAAACAATAAACCCTAATATGAGAAAACTATAACATTAAAGCCAAATCTTAAAACCAAATCTTAACCTTAAAGATAAAATATAAAAACCTACAAACCAAGCACTATATAAAACCTAAACTCTAAATTTATATTAAACTTAAAACATAAAAGCTAATATTGTAGAGATTAACGAGACAGGTTCAACGACATCATAAGTTTTTTGAAATTACTTTGTGACACTATGTAATTTCCAGGTCAGCTTTCAATTTAATTAAATGTTTATTTAATTAACATTTGCATATGTGGCACTAACAACAACAACAACCTTACCCAGTATATTCTCACTTTTCAGTAGGGTCTAGTGGAAGGATAGATACAAACCTTACCCCTATCCCAATTGGGATAGATAGGCTGCTCCGAAAGAGTCCCCGGCTCAAAGTTATCGTTTGAAGTTGATCATCCCAATGATTTTAACGTTATTTTCACAAATAACTAAAATAACGTTAAAATTATTGCACTTTTACTTTTGCCCCTTAAGGGCCCACACATATATACATTATATGTGTGCACCGCAAATGGGGCATGGCATATGTGACACGATAGTACAAACACAGTTGCTCAACAGGATAATTCGATGAATTATCGAAAAACGCACACACGTGTCAAAAATTCACAAACGTTGGTGAACGTCAAACTAATCAAGCACTGGAATATTAAACAAGTCAAATATGACCAAACAATTATTAATTAAGTTCAAACGACGTTAATGTCACACCCCGACCGACGGCGGAATACATCGGGACGCGAGCTTGACTGTTCATTAGCTCATGGTGCTATTATACGTTTCAATATTTAATGCATCATTATTACAAATAGAACACAACATTCATTGAATAATAAACAAACATTACATGAATTGAATAATCAAAGTATTACAATTGAAAAGTCTATACATTTGTTTCAATGTTTAAACTAGGTCACTAGTCCTATCTTATGTCTTCATCATGCTTCCTTATCCTGTTACACATGTAAAATAGAGTTTGTCAACTATTTGCATAGTTGGTGAGTTCACACACAAATTTTAAATAATATGTATAAAAAGGATGCAAGCGATAGCCTAACTAGATATATGTATCATAAGCACAACATGAATACAAGTTTGAATAAATAGAATGAATGAATGAATGAATAACAATTGCTTGTGTCCAAACAAGTATCCTTACAACATGTTAATTCAAGTATGGCCATACTATAAATTAACAGTTATAATTCAACCAGTTTGCTAGGTGTACTTTTCACCTTTTTTCACACAAAGGCAAAAGCCTTTGCGAAGATAATATCTAACCATATTAGGCTACTAAGTACTAGATTGCTTGACTGGCAACACACATAGATTCACACATAGAATCAACACGTTGTATAAGCCTAGCCTCTAACACATAAAGCTAACTAGGTCTAAGGCTTGCATCATAGACTGAATAAATAATAGAATGAATAAAGTTTGAATAAGACATGTGTAACATCCCAAAAACAAAATGTAAAAGGTAGTGTGAAGAAAACTCACTTGTTAGGATGCTAGACTAGTTCCAAGTTCTTGATTTAAACGATGAGGAAGTAAGGCTATCTACTCACCTATAATTTGAGTAATCCAAGTCTTAGCAATCCTATAGTTCAAGTTCAAGAATCCTAGAAACTATGGCAATCCTAGTGGAAGTCCTAATTGATATGTCTAAGTTTGAATGGTTTTCATTTAGGATTATTTATTTATTTATCAATTAAATAAATAAATATCCTACTTGCTTTTGAATGGTTATTTATTTATTTGATTTTGAATAATCATTATTTATTTGATTTTGATTTTGAATAATCAAATAAATAATTATCATAATTGATTTAGAATAATCATTTATTTATTTTATTTTATTTTGAATAACCAAATAAGTAATTATCCTAAATAATTTTTTTGAATACTTATTTATTTATTTGATTTCTGAATAATCAAATAAATAATTATTCTAATTAAATTTTTGAATAACTATTTGAATATCTCATGTTGTTTGATTTAACCTAATTTCCATCCCTTTTTTTTATTTGTTTAAATGTTTAAAAGAATGTATTTAGAATTAATAATTGTGTTAAAAAAATTATAAAAGATTTATTTTTACTTTAAAATCAAGAGCCTTTTTATTTGAAATTCTTCTATGCATTTGTTTTATAAAGTTTTCTTTTTAGAATAATAATGTTTTACTTAGTGTAATAGTTTTAAAATAAATTCCTAGTTTTATAAAACAAACATTTAGTGTTATAACATTTGTTTGAACAAAAATTGATTTACAACTAAAAGTATATATTTATAACCGTCTTATAAAAAGATAAAAAGTATACATATATGTATAAATTATTTTATTTAAAATAAAATAATAATAAAAGATTAATTATTAATAAACTAAATAAATATATACATATATGTATTTTATAAAAATTATTTTAGTTTTCTTTTTAAAAGAATGATAAAAGATTAAATAAAGTTTTATTAGTTTAAGTATTTTAAAGTAAATGTAATTAATTGGTTTTATTAATAAAAATAATTTTAACATTTTCTGAATAAATTAATTATAACAGAAAATAAAAAACATGATTTTAGGTTTTTAGAAAAAAAAAAAGGGATGGAAATGGTTCAAAAGGGATAAAACCGGTTTAGGTTGCTCACAGTGGGATTCGAACCTGGGTGCCCTTCCCCCGGCCCAAACGACTTAACCGTTGGGCTGGGGAAGGATTGATTGCTTAGATTTGAATCGATTCTAAGTTAAACAGAACTAGAAAGCGCCCCTATTATGAACCCTAGAATAAGTTTCCATCCAATTCGACTGCTGCAGCAATCGTTTGAACTGAAAACCATGGGGCTTTTAATCCCTAGGCCAAAACGAGTAGATTGATGTATTGACTTACTTAGAATGGTGAGAAAACGATGGTGCTCGAGTAGAACGCAGGTTCGGCCGGCCTTGTGTCTTCAAATCCGACTTCAGAGTTCTTGGGATTGATTCGTGATGTTCAGAAAGGTTCGAGAGGATTAGGGCGACTTTTAGGGTGCATTTGTTTTGGGTTTTATAGTGATTTCATTCGAGTTCTATTTTGGTTCTTTGTTTCGTGATTATGAGGATCGAATCCGGCCGAAATTGTATTGATTTTGTTATATTAATGGTTTGATTCGAATCTCGTATGCGAATCTTTCACGAGTATGTTCCTAATTTGCCATAACACAGCGTAGATGAGCTGGAATAGGAGTTGGGTCGCGAATTGGGTCGGTGGGTCGACGGGTCGGGGGGCTGGGTAGAGAAGAAAGGAAATGTTTGGGATTTTTGCATTCTGGTCCTCCTACTATCTAATCTTTATGTATTGGCTTATACTTTCTTTCCCTCACATAACTAGTTTATTTAAGTTACAATTTCAGCCCTTTTAAACTATTTAAAAGCTTAAACATTAAATTCTATATTTAAAAGTTTATAAAACCATCTTTAAAGGTTATAAAACCTTTTATTTACATTCATAGTTTTATTTTATAAAAAGTTTATGCATTTGTTTATTAGTTATAAATTTATTCAAAATTTACTAGAATTTATTATCATGATTATTATTATTATTTATTATTATTATTATTATCATCTTGTATAATAATTCTTATTTGAATTATATAAAAATGCATTACACATTGATTTATAAAATGAATTTATTTTGAAACATTTTGTTTAATATCATATATAGATATTATTATCTGTTGTAAAATAAATCGTTTTGTAACATGTATAATACTTTGTTAAATAATTTTAATCAACTTGTTTATTGAATGCATACACAAATACCAATGTTTCACTCGTAATAAAATAAAAAAAAATCGACATAGTAAAACCCTGGGAATTACAGTTAAAACGATGAGTTGTAGTCGAGAAACGATCAAAAACGGATTTAAACAAGTAAAATGGGCCAATTGGGCTCATCCGGACAGCAGGCGGTACGCTTAGGACCAAGGTTTGGGCCTAGGCGGTACGTGAGGCTAAGGCGGGAGAAATTTGAATTCTTCGGAACACCAGGCGGTACGCCTCGACCCACCACTTGCCCCGGGCGGTGCGCGCGAGACAAGGAAAAGCTTTTTGGATTAAAATAATCCAAGCGGTACGCCTAGCCCCATGGTGGCTAGCTAGGGGGTACGCATAGGAGTCGCAAATCGCAAAAAATCTTTAAAGGCCACTCAAATGTTTTCTGCCACTCCCCCCACTCATTACTCTCGAAACTAGGAGCTATTATCCGACTAAACACTCTTCTACATCATCTCTACAACCCCTGGAACCCCAAGAACACCATTGTTGAAGATTAACCTGTAGGTTTGAAGGATTGGAGCTTGAAGGAAGCAAGGAAGAGAGGCTAGGGACTTTTCACCATCATCATCATCATCACCTACACCTGTTCGAAGACCATTTCCATAAGTTCTAGGAGCTGCTAAGTCATCATCTCAGTGCTACAAGGCCTTGAGAGGTAGGTTTATGAGTTGTTTTGCACGTTTCACACTTAAAAACCCACATGCAAAGCTTAAAACCCACATGCAAACACTCAAGCTTCACATGCACGAATTTTTGATGACATGAATATGTGTTTTATCATTTGGATGATTTATTTGATAATCTAGAATGATCTACTTGGGTATTTTGATGATTATTGATGATTAGAGATGTGTGTTGATGGTTATACCTCAAAATAGCAACTTTATGGTCATGCATGTACAATCCAAGATGATTTCGGTTGATTTTGGTTATGGATATGTGTTAATGATGATGTTAGGGATGTTCATGTTAAAGATCAATGAGATTTGTGACCATTTGGAGATGATTTATGCATGGTTACTAAATATAGTAGCTTTTATGTTCATAAAAATGCATTTGATGATATTATGAACTTGTTTAAATGATGGTTTGATATTATTATACATAAGAAATGCAAGAAAATATATTAGAAATGTTGTTATGGTGATTATTTGGGTTGGTTACTATAAATAGTAACTTTATGATGCACAAATATGATAGTTAGTTAATTTGGTGAAATGAATGAATTAAAATATTAGTTTATGGTTAATAATAAGATATTTAGTAAATGCCATGATTTAGTTTGATTAAAATAGTGATATATATATGTAACTTTCTACATATAGAAACTTTAATCGGGGTTTTCATGAAATAGGAACATAGGTCCAGTTTGATAGATGCTAAATGACTTAAGATGCTATAATATGATGCTATGTGTAGTATTGTGTTATTTTTCTATGTTAAACATGGCAAATATAGAAACTTTCTATATTTAGAAACTTTATTTTCCAAAAAACGGACTCACGTGTTTATTTGATCGTACGTAACAACGTGCTATGTGTTAACATTATCACTTAGGATAAACAAGCATGCTAGAACTATTAAAATGGATTTTTTATGCAAACTTACTATAAATGGAAACTTACTATAAAGAGTAAGTTATCCATTAACTTGACTTACGTGCTTACTATGAATGATAACGAACTCTAACGAACACACTGTTCACCAATGGTTCGTTGACTTTGACACGGTCAAACATGGTCAAACACAAACAAGCATGGTCGAACATGGACAAACATAACAACAGTGGGTTATTGAACACAAACACAAACTTGCGTAAGCAATGCAATATAGGTAACCGGTGACCGATTCATCCGAAGACCAGGAGCTTACGCGTTTATTATCACTCTGGTGAGTTTATGACCCCCTTTTCAAACTCTTTTACAAGCTTTCAAACTAGGAGGAGAATACATATTGTTGAGTCAAACTTATATACTTGTACGAACATATTGTGTATGCTGGTTTATTAGACAAACATTAAGTGTTGTATCGTAACAAAGTCCTCACACAGTCTTACCGTTAATGTCTTCACAACGAGGTGAGTTTAGACAGTACTATTGGGCATGACAAACCCCATGCGGCGCCAACTCTGATTGGATGTCAAGACGTGTGTAATCTCAACTCATCGTCCATGTCATTACGATAGGCATGGCGGAGGCTAGAGCAAACAAGTCTAATTCGGTAGAGACGCAACTGACACTTGGAGCATAGGGCTCGGAACAAACATATAATAAACAACATGACACGTGGCAAACATTTTATGCTAATGTATTGATATCAAAACATGTGAAATCACCAACCTATGTGTTGACACTTTTTTTTTTCTTAACATGTATTTTCAGATAACTAGCTGCTTGCGCACAAAACAAGAATGCACCTAAGGGAAAGGGCACAGGACATGCATGCATTCATTTTGTGTCATTTTGAAAACAAGCAATTTTTATTTCATGAAGTCATGTTAAACAATGTAGTGTCTGTCATCTTATTTCCGCTGCATTTTCGAAAAATTAATATTCTTCTGCTTAAACAATTTATGATATTCCGCTGCATGTTCAATTAATCAGTTTGGTCAATATTGTTATTTCAAACGTACCTTTCAAACGCGTATAGAGTCGTTCTATATGACTGAGAGCTGTGATTCTGGCCACTTCACACCTAGCGGTCTGACACCGCAAGTGCGAATTTGGGGGTGTGACATACTTTTAGCATTTTAAGGCAAAATATATTTTTATTTACTTGTGTCCCTAGTATACATATTATATACCATGTTTGGTAAGGTTTTTCTTAATCTCTTTCTTTCAAACTCACTATAAGTAGGATTTTACTAGGTATACTATTGTATGCAAAGCTTAATTTGTTATAAGATAACCAGGCTATCAGAGAAAAATTTGTATAATTTATCGAAAGAAGAGATAAAGTTTGAAACAATATCGTTGGACAAATTCAGTTAATAAATATTCAACTATATTTTTGAGTTTTCACTTTTAATTAATAGGTGTTTTATTAAGAGATCTAAAAAATATGAATGATCTTTTTGTTTTTAACTACAAACTTACACCTCCTTTAACCGGTTTATTCGGTTTCAAATTGGTTTATTTGGTTTTAAATTGGTTTATTCGGTTTTTGGATAGGGAAAACAATTGAAAACCGATTAAACCGTTAACCGAACCGATTAACGACTCTGGTTTAAAGGGCATGAAAGTAACTTCGTATACGAAATCTTACGTCTATAAATAGTTATTTTTAGTTCTCAACAACTTGTTAATTCTCATTTGAATCTATCTATTATAATAAATAAATGTTATAAGGACATATGTCATGTTTTAAGAGCATCTCACCTTTGGTTTCATGCCTCTTTCTCCTATTAAATATATTTAATTATAAATATATTTTTTTACATTTTTAAATTAAAAAAGTTTTTTTAATACATTTAAAATATATTAATATTAACAAAACACTTTTTAAAAAAATAAATTATTATTAAATATAAATTTTTTTAATTTTTTTGATTGAAATGTTTAAATAAACAAACTTTGAAGAACTTAGTGTTTAAAAATAATATAATTATTACTTAAAGTATTAAAATATACCAAATTTTAATAATAATTCATAGTAGAATTTAGATTTTTATTGATGTCTATTTATTATATTTTTTTTATTCAACACGTGTAATACACGTGGTAATAACCTAGTGAATCAATATACAAATATATATAAAAATGTTACCATAAAAAATGAGCCTGAGACATAAGTCGGGTTTACCTCTCCCTCAGGCCGTCCAAGGGTTATAACCTCGCTTGAGATATAAAGTATATTAATGATGAAGTAGAATACGATTATAACTACACAAAAAAAAACTTACAATTTAAGTTAATTACATTGTGTGAGCCATCAACTTCAATTGTTGGAATATATGAAAGAATAGTGACTTCTTAGGAATGAAATAATCTACCTATACTAATAAATAAATGTTTTTAGTGACACATGGAATGATTTAAGATCATCTCAACATTCATTTCCCGCTTCTTTCTCCTATTAAATACATCTAACATTGAATAATAATATTAAATAGTAAATATACATTTTATGCATTTTTAAAATTAACAAAAAAAAATTTAGTACATGAAAATATATTAATATTAATAAACACATTTTTGGAAAAAAAATTATTATAAAGTATAAAATTTTTAGAAACAATTATTTGAACACAATGTTTAAGTAAAAACGAATTATAAAAAAAGTTGTTTAAAGAAATAATAATATTATTATAATACTTAAAATATTAAATAATACGAAATTGTAATTCTGTTTTATATTAAAAATCTTCTTATATTTTCTAAATTTTCATTGATAATTATTTGTTATATTTTTTATATAATCCGTGTAATATACGGATCTAACCTAGTATTATAATAGATTGAAAAATCATGACCATGCAGTTTGATTTTATCAGTCATGTGATTCTTCTATTATTCAGGGCTCCAACTTGCACATGGATTACCTAAAGACCCAAGTCTCTAAGACCATTCGTAATAGTCACCTCACTGAAATTTTTTGCCACGTCATCATCTAATTAGAAATCTTAAAGCCCTTTAATGGTCATCTCACTGAAAAACCTTCTCCCACTGTGCCACATCATCACCCCATTAAACCTTAAAACACTCACAATCACCAATCAAAATCGAAAGCGGAAAGTGGGGAGCGGGGGCTGCCCAATTCACAAAATCAATCCCTCCGGAGAGGGACAGTGTTCCCGCCAGTCTTCACCACGTACTACGGGTGGTCTAAGTGTAAAACAAAGGAAATAACAAGCCATCATAACGTTTTTAAACTTTTTGAAGACCCTCAACTACTGACTTGTTTGATAAACACAAAGGCCGGCCTTGGGTATATAAATTTAATTTAGTATCTATTTTCATCATGATTTTAGTTATATTTTTTAACGGGAAATCTATTATATTTCTAATTTACTGTGAACTAAATTGTATGAATGTCTGAGATTGAAGACATGACATTCCATTCTAAGTTGTTGTTTGGTAACATTTTAATAGTTATTAAGAGACTGCGGGGTCGTTTGATAATGTTTGAATTATTAAGTGTTGAATGGTTAAAATGTCTGAATAATTAAGAGAGTCTGAACCATTAAGTGCTGAACTAGTTACGCTGTTTAGTTGAACATTTAAATCAAAATACAAAATACTCTAATTTTTTCACAATACCCTCGTCCCTCATTGTTTTGATCTTCACATTTGTTGAATCGAAGATCAAACGTAGAATCAGTCAGCAAATCTCATCGTCAATTTCAAATCCATGGGATCTAAAAACTTGTTTCACCGGAAATAGAAAAACCGGCAAACACGAAGGCATCATCTCTTTGTCGGTGGTCGGATCGATGATGGGGAGTTTAGGCCACCGGCCGAAGGACGATGCTACGACGGGAGAGGGGGAGACTACGGGAGAGGCTTACTTTTTCTCCATTTATACTTGCTTAAACATCTAAATGGTTTAGATGGTTATCAATGGCGGACTTAGAAATTTTTTTCATTGGGGCGGATTGGGTCGGGTCGGGTCATGTTAAAAAACAACAATCAAAATAAATTTCATATATAAGGAAATAATAAAAATACAATATATCTAAAGTTGTTCACCTCATGATTTTATTTTTTTTATATATATTCAAAACAACGTATAAGGAGACGTTCCTAAGTAACTTTTTCTATATAAAACAAATACAATTATCGCTTAAATTCTCATAAGCAATTCGGTTTGGTTCCTAACTGTATCCGAATTTCGGTTTCGGTATTGTTATCAGTTTCATTTTTTTAATTCAGTGTGTTTGGTTAACCGATTAAAGCGAATTTAGATTTACATTTGTTTTCTTTATAATATATAAGGTTGAATTTGGTTTATTTGGATTGGTGTATTCATTTTTAATTGTTATATTCGATTAAATTTGGTTTTTAAGTAGTTTAGTGGTGATTTGACTTATTATAATTAATACTAAACCTGATTTTACGTTGGGTTTAAATTATTAGTTGGACATTTTTCAACTTAGTTTATTAATCAACACTTAGAAATCAAAAGTTTAATGGGGACGATTGCAAAATTTTACGAGGGTCGATCAAGATTTTAACATATATATACTAATAAAAAAAATTTTCAAGGTAGACGGCTGCACCCTTAGGCTGCATGTGGGTACGCCACTGATGGTTTTTTTTTTTTGCTCAGACGCGCGAGACAAACAATAAAAATTTGAATGATTCAGATTCAAACATATTCAGACACAATGGTTCACAACCTCTTGATGATTAAGAGGTAATCTTAACTCTGAATAATTAAGATGTAACATTAGAAGATAATATTTTAACCATTCAGACTTATGTTACAACTTAACCAATTAAAGGCTATGAACAATTAAAATATAACCTCTTAATAACCATCAAAATGTTATCAAACATCAGGTAAGACCGTAAGACCTTCCAGTGTGTCCCTTGGTTGGAGCGTAAATGGGCAAAAAAGGGCGTGGAACACCGCCCCCTTTGAGGCGTGGGAGGATTGGGAACAGGAGAAAGAGGCAGAGAAAGAGAGGAGTGGGTGGTTGTGGCCAACCAAGGAGCATTTCCACCAAAGTGGTGGAGTGGGTGGTTATGGTGGGTGCATACGTGACGTCTACGTGGAGTGGTTGGACCAAATGGCATACCCCATGATCTAAGAGGCACATCTTCTATCAAGTAGGTTAGTTTCACCTTGGCACGATTTTCGTTATTTAAAGGGGTTAGCGCATAGCATTTGTAAAGCATTAATTTCGATCATCTTCTGAAGTCTGTTTTCAACAGAATTCCCAAGAAACTCCGGCGACCGAGATGTCGATGGCAATGAATCGATCTTCCGCCTCTGCAACTCGTCCTATTTCCGCTGCTAATTCCAGATCGATTCAAACTGTAAGCAACACAATTTCTTTCCTTATCTGCTTGAGAATCTCGATACCATTTATTATGATTTAGTTGATAAATTTCAGCTCTTCAACTGAGTGCTTGTGATTTTGGCGATTTCGCATTATGATTGGACTGGCTAAATTATTCAATTACTCGTGATCCGCCATTTTTGTTTCTGATTACAGGTGGTTAAGAATCGTAAAATGGTTTCTGGGAGGTTTTGAAACATATTTGGCTTTTTGTTGATGCGGATGTGAGGGAAGGCACATATACATGACGGGATGATTATCATGGTTAAGTTTAAAGTAACAAAAAGTATTCGAAAAATATTCAAATCGGTAATCAGTTTGGTCTAAATTCTAACTTGGATGGTTAATTTCAAAAGTTTCAAACCGTAATATGTGGTTTATAAAAAAGAAAGACGTAAAAACCAAGGCCATCGTATACATAAATATTATAGACTAGATTATTGTCATCGTGTATTACACGAGTTTAATATAAAATATTAAATATTTAGTAACAAAAATTTTAAAAATTATTAAACGATATTTTAAGTTAAAATAATTAATTTACATATCAATGAATACTTCAAGTAATAAAACAACAACAAATTTTTTTGATAATTATACAAATGATATGTGATATTTTTGATTTGTAACAACTATTATCTTTAAACTAACTGATAATTAAGCTTCAATTTGTATTATATTAAAGACTAACTTTTATAAATCAAGAAGGTAAAAAATAAAATTTATGTAATTATTTAATTTTAACAACTCAATTTAAATACAACGTTAAATTTAAGGACCAAAAGTGAAACTTTCTCTATCGTTTTTTTACTTTGGTTTTTAAAATAAATTTAAAAAACGTCATTGATATTTATAAAAATATTATTATTTATAACACCAGTTAATAGTTTATTTTATTTTTTATAAAAAATTCATTTTTAAAGAAAACTATTTTTTATTTAAGTTGGATTTCCTAGAAAATAATATATTTCTTATTTTAAAAAAAATAAAAGATAAATAATATTATTAGTTATTAATATAATAATTATTTAATAAAAAAGAGAGTATAATTATTCAATATGAAAGAATTAAACGAATTTGATAAAAAGGTGACATGTGACAAAACGGTGTAAAAACATGACAAGTGACAAAATACGTCTTTGTTTATTAGAATAGTAAGATAAGATAAGATAAGATAAGATAAAATATGTGTATATGTATGTGTATGTGTGTATATGTGTAGTAAATATAACCCATAAAATTTGCAACAACTTATTAATTATCATCCAATGGTTAATCTAAAAAGTAACGATATCGGATTGTGCAGTGTGTTATTATTCCTATTTAATATGTGAGGACATTTAAGACATTTTGTAACCATTCAAAAAGCTAGATATAATATGGTGGTAACCGAGCCGAGTCCGAGTCGTATTAAAATATAAAACTTTAAGATTACTTTCAATGATATACTTTGGTGTTATTTTGTAATTATGTTAAAAAGGAAAAAAAGAAAAAAAAGAAATGAAAAGAGGACGAAAATGCATAATGGATCTTTATTCTCACGTGCTCCACTTATCTTTTATTCCTAAATCATATTCTTAATTCACAATTCCCCACATTAACATATCTTTACTCTTTATATCTCAAACCATAATTCTCAAATACATTGGGGCCATAGTCCTCACACCAAACATTTCATGCGCGGTCACAGCCACACGATGGTTGGTGTCAGCCACAAAGCATGTCGATCACCACCACACATAGGTCGATCTTATGCTGTCACAACCAGACATTTCTAGCATGTGACCTTTGTAGAAGTCAGGACTTAATAGAGAAAATGAGCCAAGTCAGAGCCGGGCCGTGCTCGGTTTAATTTGAGTCGAGTCCGAGCTGAGTCGATTGGGCTCGCGAACACCCCTGGTATTAAAAGAAAAAAAAATATTATGGTGAACAAGAAGTAGGGGGTCATACTTAATAGTGAAATAAAAAGGCCAAGTTTTACATTTGTTCATTCTATGTTGATAGAAAAAAATTAATAATTACCAAATACTAAACAAAATTTGTATATGTCCGTTTGGGTCATTTGATTAATAGAAAATCTATCTATTATAATAATAGAAAATATTTTTGCTTATGTGTCAATACTATAATCAATCTTTATTTGAATATGACATGTGTCATTCTTACGTTCAATTTCAAATAATAATGACACATGTTAATATATTATTAAAAACAATTTAACAAATAAATCCTATTTTTATGTGAAATTAAACAAACATATTTTTTATGGTTAAATTTAATTTATATTATTCTTTTAACATTTATTTTATTATTATTAAAATTACGTGTTTATAATTTTTTGTTTTGAATCAAATAAATATTGTATAAATTTAACTATGTTAAGTTCTTAATTTTTTATATTTTTTTGTTTCTTCATAATATACTACAGGTATTAAAATGTTTACAAATTTAAAATTTTTAAAATTTTAATTTATACTATGTTTGTACATTAATAATACTTATTCTTTATGTTGCTTACTTTTTTAACTTGTTTGATTTTTTTTGAAATTATAAAAAGGAACATTATCAACATATAATTATTTAACATTAGTGTGTGTATAAAGAATTTGTTACACACTTTGAATTGTATTTGTAGTCATCACTTCTAAATATGTAATTATTTAGCATAAAGTATTTTAATTACATTATATTAAATATCCAACCCTGTGAAATACATGAGGTTATAACCTAGTATATATATATATATATATATATATATTGACAAAATAATTTACAAGATTGGATCACATTATTAAAGTTGAGGGACCTCTTGGACAGTGGCGGATCCAAGAATTTTTTTCAATAGGTTCACCATTTTCCGACTTTTTAATTAAATAGAACTGGACATAAAAATTTTCGGGTCGGGTTGATGGTTTGGGTCTTGTAATGTTCTTTACGTAATAACAGTGTGATATATTAAGTCAATGATTAAAATTACAAAACGTTATCATTAAACAGTTTGAAAATACCTAGTGCATTTTCGTTTAATATTTTTGAGCTTCAAACCAAGGGGGAGTCAAGGGGTCACGCGCCTTTGCGGGGTCTAAGGTGGTGGTCCTGCTGGCCATTCAGCAGGCATGGGTCAAGGAGGCAACGCCCATTGTAGGGTTCGGAGCAACGCTCCGAAACCTAAACGAAATTTGCTAAGTTTGTATGACCAAAATTAACTTGATTCGAGGGTTTAATTACTAATAACTACCATTTTTTTTGCTAAGTTTATATAACAGAAAGTGATTTTAACACGATCATATAAAATATAATCATCGATTATAAAGATTTTCTCTAACAAATATCACTTGTCTCAATCAAGTTGACAAATTACTGTGAAATTTTCATTAATAATTCACTCTTAAAAATCTTAGTGGTTCATTTCAGGATTCATCCCTAAAATATTAGTGGGTTCACCCTATTGTTAAACTCTTTCGAAAATTTTTTTCCTACTAACGAGCTGAAGCTCGGTGGGTTCCTGTGAACCCATTCTATCTATGTACATCCGCCACTGCTCTTGGACAACAAAAATAACTTTTTAAGTGATATAGAAATCTTCATTATTGTTGGGTAAATTATTTAACTAAATTTTTTTTAACAACAAACGATTGATAACCCGATGTTACCATGTCAATTAAATTACTCATTCGTCATAAGAACAAAGCGTAGTGATTTGACACATACACAAGAGGGAAAACATATAACTAGGAAAATTTATAACTCAACCAAAAACAGTATTTATTTTAAGCAAGATTCTAACTCAAAACATTTTATATAAAATATTAAAAAACGAGAGTCTAACTCAAAATATTTTTTAACTTTTTTTTGAACGGCAAATGTTACCCTCTCTTAATTTACACCAAACTAATTATATCATTGTATGAGTTAGAACCTGTAACCCTATTTTAAGAGGCAGTATTTTTTTTTTTTTTTTGTTAACAAATGATACTCAATCTAAAACCTAAATCTTTTTACGGATAAGATTTAGCTAGTCATATTTCACAAGTCCAATTATTTAATGGGGTCGTGAGAGACGTATGACATTTGTAACTCCCGAAAATACTCATTCGATCATCATCTCCATCTTCCAAATTTTCAAGAAACACTGACGACGGCCATGGCGATGGCGTTGAAGCGTGCTGCTCTCGCTGCAACTAGAGCTATTTCCTATGCTAATTCCGGTTCGATTCTAACCAGAGACCTTCATGTAAGCGATATAAATTCATTCACTCAGCCCCTCACTGTACTCAATTTTGGTTCCTCTTTGATTTTCCGTATTCATCGATAATTTAGCTAAAATGTTGTATTTCGTTCGATCGCTACTGAATTCTCGTTACGATCCATGTTGAACTGCTGATCTGATATGAGAATCTCGATACCACTAATTAGGATTTAGATGATAAACTTCAACTCCTCAACCGCGCGCTTGTGCTTTTGGCGATTTCGCTTTTTATTTTTTATTTTTTTATTTTTTTAATTTTATTTTGGCTGTATGCATGTTGATTGAATGATTGATACCCTTGGACATGATCATAACGTGATTTAGTAACTCGTGATATGCGTGAGTGTTACTTCATCTCCTAGCAGATCGTCTCTGTTTAAGTGTTAAGACTGTTATCTGAAATCTTACGAGTACTTTCTTCTGGTTGTTATTTAGGTTTTACTATTTAGCTTAAAATGTGACCTGTTTTTGGATTTTAAATTGTTATGATTTCTGGCATTTTGTAGAATACCTTATCATGACTATATTAGATTCCATAATAAGTACTTTAATTTGATGATTTTTGGTATCCAAATCATGTATGTCAGGTCAATTTATGTTAACCATCTTCTGAGTAACATATAACCCTGGCTTTGTGTATCTTGATATGCACGATTCACTTACTGGTTTGTTTTTTTTTTTTTCTTGCCAACTGCTACAGGCTTCTTCTGGAAAAAGAAGATTGTGGGTGTGTTTTACAAGGCACATGAGTATGCTAAGATGAACCCAAATTTTGTGGGCTGTGTAGAGAATGCATTGGGCATTCGTGACTGGTTAGAATCACAAGGGCATGAGTACATAGTCACTGATGACAAAGAAGGACCTGATTGCGGTAAGCTCCAAATTTATTAGTTTCACAACAAACATGAAGACTTGCATTGTAATTTTGCATCATCATTTTTCGTTGCAGAACTAGAAAAGCATATTCCTGATGCACATGTCATTATAACCACCCCATTTCACCCTGGTTACATCACTGCTGAAAGGATTAAAAAAGCAAAGAATCTGCAACTTTTGCTTACTGCTGGGATCGGTTCTGATCATGTAGACCTCAAGGCTGCTGCTGATGCAGGGTTAACTGTTGCAGAGGTTACTGGCAGCAATGTTGTATCTGTTGCAGAAGATGAACTTATGCGAATCCTCATTCTTGTTCGTAACTTCTTACCTGGCTACCATCAGGTTATTACTGGGGATTGGAATGTTGCAGGTATTGCATACAGAGCTTATGATCTTGAAGGGAAAACTATTGGAACAGTTGGTTGTGGACGGATTGGTAAACTTTTACTTCAAAGATTGAAGCCATTCGGTTGCAATCTTTTGTACCATGATCGTTTAAAGATGGACCCAGAATTGGAGAATCAAATTGGTGCCAACTTTGAGGAAGATCTTGATAGATGCTCCCCAAATGTGATGTAGTTGTCATCAACACACCTTTAACAGAGAAAACCAAGTGAGTTTTTTCTTGTAATTTTGAAATTTTGTGTTCAATTTCTTCTGTAGTATAACATTGTTTATGTAATGTGACAGAGGAATGTTTGACAAAGAACGGATTGCTAAAATGAAAAAAGGTGTTCTCATTGTTAACAATGCTCGAGGAGCTATAATGGATACCCAAGCCGTTGCTGATGGCTGTTCTAGTGGACACATAGCAGGTAAGTTTGAACATGAATTCATCGTTTACTTTACCTTGCTAGTTTGGCTTAGAGGTGTAAACAAGCTGAGATGAACGTGAGCTCAAGTTTGAGCTTTATTTCTAAAGTACTAGCTTGTATCATGAGTAGGTTTTCTAAGCTCGAGAGCTATGACTTCTTTGCAAGCTATTAGTTATTTAATTTATTTTTCATATATTATAGTTACTTTAATTATAAGTTTTTTACATAACACAATTTGTTTACTTTTTGTTATCTTTGTCGTAGTTTAATATATTATGTAAGTATCTATTTAACTAAGTTAGAAAACACATGTATTAGTGTATTGCATGGGTTGAATATAAAAACTGATAGTAGTTAATGATAATTATTTAGAAATTATAAAACGATTAAACTATTTAATAAATGTTAAATAAAATTTTGAATTCTAAAGTTTGTAAATAAAAAATTACAACGAATTATTAATCTAGTTGTAAAATAATGAAGTTGATTAAAATGTAAAAATAGTCTTAGTTATATAATAACTATCCATAAGAGAAATTTCAAAATTGATATGTAGCTTATTAAATTATAACTATTCTTAGCTTATTTTGTATTATATTCATGTATTGAACAATAACAATTCATAACTATATTTATTTTAAATTATAAATATGTATTATACTATTATATACATATTTTTAGTATTATATTACCTAATATCATTGAGAATCGATAACATAAGGTGAAAAGACTGCTAAGAATGACACATGTCCCTCGTATATTAGAAGAGGCGGGGAAAAAAACTGTGATCATGTCTTCGTAGTTATATATTTATTAGTATAGATATGTTAAATAAAAATTATATAAATAGTAGGCTCGACATGTGAAGTTTGGCTCGACTTTGTTATTAGATGAGCTTTAGTACAACTGTACGAGGTCAGGGTCGTTTAATTTAAGTTCTTAGCGAGCCGATTTCTAGCAAACAGCAAGTGGCTTGGCTCATTTGCTCATTTTGTCCTATAATTAAAGCTGACTATTTTTTTTTGAATCTCGGTTTTAGGTTATAGTGGAGATGTTTGGTATCCACAACCAGCTCCTAAGGATCATCCTTGGCGATATATGCCAAATCAAGCTATGACCCCTCACATATCTGGAACCACCATTGATGCACAGGTTTGTTTACACAGCCAAATGCCGATTCTTATGGTCAATTTGATTGTAAAAAAATGTGTGATAAAATGGAATTTGTGCAGTTGCGATATGCGGCTGGAGTCAAAGGTATGCTGGAGAATTATTTCAAGGGAGAAGACTTCCCGGCCCCGCATTACATTGTGAAGGAGGGTGAACTAGCAAGCCAGTACCGTTGATCCAATGTCACACGACCCGTCCCTTTCTAGTAATCTTGGTTTTGAATAAGTTATGTTGAGTTGGAGCGGATAGAAAAGTTTCGGTTTTATCAACTTGTAACAGTGGGGTGTGGTGATGGTAAACTTAATGGCTATGAATTTATATGGTTTTTTCGATTGTGCATCAGCTACAAATGTCAATAAGTGGTTATATCACCTGTTAGAAATTTGGATAGCTAGGATGAGTTAGAGGATTGTGGCAATAATAACTAACTGTTGAAGCATAACTATGGTAGGGGATTCAATACTCGGTTTGAAGTCGAACCGAACCAAAACTGATTAAAACCCAACCGAAACTGAAAACCGATTTTATTTTGGTGTTCAAGGGCATTAGCTTGTCTGAAAGCAATGGGCGTAGCCCTCACAGCCCTCCACGCCATAAATTTTTGAAAAACCCTGACGAAATCCAAAACCCACATAAATGGCTCTCTCCATCTCCGGATGCAGGCTCTTCATTATTTTGCCTTCATGCCTGTAGTTTTTCCTTTGACGTTGGCGTCAGCATCTCTCTTAACTAGTTTTATACCCCCGCCTGGCGGCCATGTACAATATTATGATCGAATCAATTTACTAAAATTCATTTTACAAAAAATAATATTTGTTTAACCGGGATAAATGAGATAGTGGGAAATTGTGTCACACCCCCACCTCTCTTCACCTGAGAATGATGTCATCAAAAGGGTAGCGGAAGCATAGTGGTGATGTCTCAGAGCATGAGGGGTGACTTACTTGATCCGGTATCATCATAGCACACAGATTACGAAAAGTAAAACTTACATTACAAGGTTCGTGGTTACAAATATTATTACAGTTTATACATATTACAATTTATTTAATTACAGTTGTTGCTAGTGCTGTGAGTGCATCCTCACCGTTGTCCTTGATTGCCTGCAAAAGTTTTAGTTTCGAAAACATCAGCACAAAGCTGGTGAGTTCATACAGTTTAGTTAAATCATATGATATGACAGTTAAGTTCAAATACATGTTCACAGTTCCGGATAACCATGGGACCCGTATCTAGTTCCTTTCGGACGATATGTTCAGTTCTCGATATTACCCGTCGGTACATATCTTATTGCCTCATTATCTTAATGTCTATCACACCATTAAGAAGTTCAGGAAACAGATAACAAACATTCACACCAGGGGAGATGCAATCCTCCCAGTGAATGGGGTGTCAACCGATAGTACTATCAATGTTTTCTGCTCGGCCACACATGGGTTCACTAGATACAGTTCAAGAATGAGGACTTTGATATCATGATAGAGATACTAACGGCAACAATCCCATGAAATTCACAAATTCAGTTAATCACATGAAATCACGCAGATAACAGTGACACATATCATATGATCAAGAAAAGTTTAGCAGTTATACCCCGATGTTTATACAACATTAAAAGAACAGGGGTGGTACGAAACTCACCTGAGTTCAGATGAGTGCTAAGACCTCGCGTAACTGGTGCTAATAATGTAAATCTGCATTAGGTTATATTTGATTAATGATTTATGTTCTAACCTGCTGATTAAATCTGTTTGAACGTTCAATGTCATAGACATTGTAATGAAAAGTCATCAAACCGATATTCGGTGTTTAATTAGTTATTGAATCTAATATCATACAATGTATGATAATGTAGGTACCTAGACTGATTTAGATACCTAATATGAAGTTGATGACATGCTTGATCAATCAAAATAATCTCTGATTAACCAGTCAGGTAATGTTGTTGATTATGCTCCTGAAACAGTTTTCAGATGAAATCACAGCTTAGGAATGATTAATTCTGGTTACTGGTTATCCAGATATCACAAAACATAACAATGTGACATTGGAATATGTTAAACAATCATGTTTAAAATACTAATCTGACTGTTATCATAAACACCAGACAGTTATTCCAATGGGTAGGTTAATGATTGTGATTAGTTTGAAATGCCTGGGATTAACCTTGCATTTCAAAGATTAACCAAAATAATCACCTACATTGTCATAATTAAATGGTTTAAACCATTATAATCATTGTTATGATTTGGTGGAAACCGGGCATTATAACGGATCAAAACAGGTAATTACCCATTAACCTGTCAAGTTATCCGTTAAAATCATTCCTAGCTATCATATAATCAATAATCAACAACCCTAACTAGATCATTACGTTCAAAATCAAGATTTAATCAATCAAAACTAAACCAGAAGGTTAAACGGATAGTTACCTGAAACGAGCGGTTTAACGGACAGAAATACGATCAGAACGTGTATCTACGATGACCGGTTCGTTCTAGTAGTTGTGGTGGGTTTAGATTTGGGTTTTGATGGACAAAAGTTGAAAAAATGAAGGTACAGGTCGTTTGGTTCGAACAGAAGTGAAGAAGAAGAGAAATAGTTTCTTCACATGCAATCTGATTATCTATCTGATCCATTTACACCGCCATACTCGTCGCGTACCGCGACGAGAATCAACAGGGCCGTCGCGTACCGCGACGGATCTCGGAACAAAAATCAGATATTTAATTCATCGCGTATCGCGACAGACAGCCACATAAGTGTCGCGTACCGCGGCGAGCTCATTTTTGTAATATTTTGAAATTTTCTTCGTTTCGAGATTCCGGACAATCCGTAACTCCGTTTCGCGATCCGTTTTCTCCTATGTTCTCGATTTCTCGCATACTTTAAACCTGCAATAATTACAATCATCAATTTCGCGCGGATTTCTAGAACAACCAAACGTGTGAACGTCATTGATGACGTAATCTTTACCTGCAATTGTCACAGTCTCCTCCTGTTACAGAAATTTCGTCCCGAAATTTAGTGAAGACTTATTTGTCGACAATTGTCTATGAGAACAAGTGAGGATATTTTGCTTTCATCTGATCTTCACGTTCCCAGGTATATTCAGGTCCTCGTTGAGAGTTCCAGCGAACTTTAACGATTGGTATGCGACTGCGTTTGAGTACCTTAACTTCTCGATCCATTACTTCTACCGGTTCTTCGGTAAACTGAAGTTTATCATTGATCTGAAGTTCTTCGAGAGGTACGATCAAAGATTCATCGTTTAAACACTTTTTCAGATTTGATACGTGAAAAACGTCATGAATGTTACTGAGTTCAAGAGGTAATTCGAGTCTGTAGGCTACAGATCCAATTCGTTCAAGAATTTTAAATGGCCCTACAAACCTCGGTGAAAGTTTACCTCGTTTACCAAATCTGAAAATGCCCTTCCAGGGTGATACTTTCAACATTACACGATCACCAACTTGGAATTCTAGTGGTCTACGACGGTTATCAGCATAACTCTTTTGACGATCGCGAGCAGCTTTAATTCGTTCTTGAATCAGTGCGATCTTGTCAGTGGTTTCTTGGATGAATTCTGGGCCAATGATTTGATTTTCTCCTATTTCCGACCAGCAAATAGGAGATCTGCACTTGCGCCCATACAGTGCCTCGAATGGAGCGCATTGTATGCTGGTATGGTAGCTGTTATTGTACGAGAATTCCACAAGTGGAAGATGAATATCCCAGCTACCTCCAAAATCAATCACACAGCTTCTGAGCATGTCTTCTAACGTTTGATTTGTTCGCTCCGTTTGCCCATCCGTTTGTGGATGATAGGATGTGCCCATATTGATTTGCGTGCCCAGAGCATTCTGAAGAGTTTGCCAAAATCGTGACATAAATCGACTATCTCTGTCAGAAATGATAGAGATCGGTACTCCATGTCGAGATACAATCTCATTAACATAGAGTTTAGCCAGTCGATCCATAGAGTAATCTTCTCGGATGGGTAAGAAATGCGCAGATTTAGTAAGGCGATCAACGATAACCCATATCGAGTCATGGTTACGTGACGTTCTGGGTAGTTTTGTAATGAAATCCATAGAGATCTGATCCCATTTCCACATGGGAATCTCAGGTTGTTGGAGTAACCCAGAAGGTCGTTGATGTTCAGCCTTAACTTTGAGACATGTTAGACATCGGTCCACGTATTCAGCTATTTGTTTCTTCATTCCAGGCCACCAGTAAAAATCTTTAAGATCTTTATACATTTTATCGGCACCTGGATGAATAGAATACCTGGATTTGTGCGCCTCATCCAAGATAATAGTTCGAGAGTTACCGAATAAAGGAATCCACATTCGGTCTTTGAAATACAACAGTCCATCAACCTTAGTATCGAGTTTCTTATCTAATCCTCTTAGTCCCTCAGCAGAATAATTCGTTGTTTGTAAAGCTTGTTGCTGAGCATTTCTAATCTGAGGAATTAGACTAGTTTGGATAGTCAAACCTAACGCTCTCACACGTAGGGGTTTGACCCGTTCCTTGCGACTCAAGGCATCGGCCACAACATTTGCCTTGCCTGGGTGATAACGGATTTCACAATCATAATCGTTCAAGAGTTCAACCCATCGCCTTTGTCGCATGTTCAACATTTTCTGATCTAGAATATGTTGGAGACTTTTGTGATCCGTGTACACAATACACTTGGTTCCGTACAGATAATGTCTCCAAATCTTGAGTGCAAACACAACTGCACCAAGTTCTAGATCATGAGTGGTATAGTTCTTCTCGTGTACTTTCAACTGCCGAGAAGCGTAAGCGATCACCTTATCGTTCTGCATTAAAACACACCCAAGTCCCTGACGGGAAGCATCACAATAAACCGTGAAGTTATCTGTACCTTCCGGTAGTGCTAAGATAGGTGCATTGCAGAGTTTATGTTTCAACAGTTGGAAAGCCTCCTCCTGTTGGGAACCCCATATAAACGGTTGGTTCTTCTGAGTCAAAGTGGTAAGTGGCAGAGCGATTTTTGAAAAGTTCTTGATAAATCGACGATAATAACCTGCCAACCCCAAGAATTGACGTATTTCAGTCGGGGTTCGAGGTGTCTCCATTGTTCTATTGTTCTACCGCTTTGATCTTACTGGGATCCACTTGAATACCATTCTTATTCACAACATGCCCCAGAAACTGAACTTCTCGTAACCAAAATTCACACTTGGAAAATTTGGCATATAGCTGTTCACGTGCTAGAAGTTCTAAGATGAGTTTCAGATGTTGGGCATGTTCCTGCTGGTTCCGGGAATAAATGAGAATATCATCAATAAATACAATCACAAACTTATCCAGATAAGGTCTACATACTCGGTTCATCAGATCCATAAAAACTGCAGGTGCATTGGTTAAACCAAACGGCATTACTAAAAACTCGTAATGTCCGTACCGGGTTCGGAAAGCAGTTTTTGGAACATCATTGTCATGGATTCGCAACTGATGATATCCGGACCTCAAATCAATTTTTGAGAAATATGTAGCACCTTGCAACTGATCAAACAGATCATCAATACGAGGTAATGGATAACGGTTTTTGATTGTCAGTTTATTGAGTTCCCTGTAGTCGATACACATCCTGAATGATCCATCTTTCTTTTTCACAAAAAGAATTGGTGCTCCCCAGGGTGAAAAACTGGGTCGAATGAAACCTTTATCAAGAAGTTCCTGTAATTGACCTGAAAGTTCTTGCATTTCAGATGGCGCAAGCCGATACGGGGCTTTAGCAACAGGTGCAGCGCCAGGAATCAAGTCAATACGAAATTCAACCTGTCTTGTTGGGGGTAATCCTGATATATCTTCAGGAAAAACTTCAGGAAAATCTTTGACTACTGGGATATCAGTGATACGTGTAGGTGAAGAATTGTGCTCGGTCACGTGTGCCAGGAAAGCATAACAGCCTTTCCTTAAAAATTTCTGAGCCCGCATACAAGATATGAGACCAAGTTTTCTACCGGCTCGTTCTCCTTGAACTACCAGTGTATTACCGTTAGGTAATGGAATACGGATCACCTTAGTTTGACATACAACTTCCGCTTGGTTATCAGAAAGCCAATTCATGCCTACCACGACATCAAAGCTACCAAGCTCAATAGGAAGTAAGTCGATACAGAAAAGGTGATCATTCAGATTCAAGGAACATCCTTGAATAACACTGCTAGTTTTGATCATCTTGCCGTTTGCAAGTTCAATGACATAAGGAGTTTCTAGTTCTACCGTAGGCAATGAAAGTAATGATGCAAATTCAGGAGAAATAAAACTCTTATCTGCTCCTGTGTCAAATAAAACTGATGCATAAAGATTATTGAGAAGGAACGTACCAGTGACAATGTTTGCATCATGTCTTGCCTCGGCTGCACCAATCTGAAAAGCTCTACCCCTAGCTTGATTCCCTGGATTGGTGTTATTGGTTGGACAATTGCGCATGAGGTGATCAGGGCTTCCACAAGTGTAACATGACCGGTTCGTTTGAGCAGTGGGTCGTGGAGCTTGGTTTGGTTGACGAGCAGGAAAGTTGCAGTATTTAGCATAGTGTCCTACCCGATTACATTTTGCACAAACAGGACATGGTCCTGTGTGATGGTAGGGACACCTATCACATTTGGGCGCCGGCCCAGTGTAAACTTTCCTCTCCGGTACCGCCGCTCCATAGTTTTTCACGGTTGGTTTGTTCTGACTGGTTTCAGCTGGAGCTTTGGTCTTGGACTTGCCAAACCATTTACGTTTGGTACCTTTAGAAACGTTCGAGGTACCAGCTTCACTACGGCCCACGGCCGTCTGAGATTTTGAGATCAATGTACCACTTCTTACCGCCTCATCGGTAAGCTTGGTGGTCAACAGAATGGTTCTTTTGAGGGTTGTGGGTTCAGCAGCAGTTACATTTCCCCGAATCTGGGGAACCAACCCTTTGATATACTTCTCAATCAATGCTGCCTCAGTTGGAAACATATTGGGAAGTAGACAAGTAAGTTCATGAAAACGATCGGTGTAGGCTAAACAATCAGCACCGACCATTGAGTGACTCCAGAATTCCTCCTGAAGTTTTTGGATTTCAGTGATTGGGCAGTACTCTGACATAATCAGAGTTTTGAATTCATTCCAGCCCATAGAATCAACTGTAACAGAACCCAAAGTTTTAGCCTGGGTATTCCACCAGGTAAGAGCTGATTCTTTCAAAGAACAGGCAGCATAAGACACCTTATGCTCCTCCAGACACTGGCTGATTTTCAGTTTTGTTTCCATCTCCTCGATCCACCTAAGGAGTCCAGCCGCTCCTTCCCTACCTGTGAAAGTAGGTGGGTTACAGGAAGCAAAGTATTTATACGTACATCCCTGTCGTGGTGGATCAGGAGCAGTAGTAGTTGTGCCTGTGGTATGAACAGTTTCAACGTGTCCACCTGTGGCATTATGTTCCACATGACCAGACCCAGAAGTGACATGTGGCTGTGGTGGTATTACAATGCCAGCAGCCGATAATTGTTCCTTTACGATTCGGGCTATAGCTGCTTCATTCAATACCGACCCACTAGGAGCTGCTATTGGTGTCGGGTTTGGGTCCTGGTTCACCAGAGGAACGGTATTTGTTTCAGAAACAGGTGGTGGAACTGGATTCGGTTCAGGGGGAGTAATATTCTCGGTAGCTTTCTTAGCTGGACGACCTCTTTTCGGAGCCATAGTTCTGCTCACATGCAGACAAACTCAGGTCAGTTCAAGAATATTAAAGATATAACCCTTTTTAATCACATAACTCAACCATGTTCAGACATGCTGATAATTTCATGTTGAAATGTGATCATTCAAGTATTCAAGTATAACTACATTGAAAAGATCCAGATACGTTCTCAATTCACACTAGTCATTCAGATATTCGTAGTTATACTTAGTCCTGTTATTTCAAAACATGTGTAGAGTATAACCCAACTCATTGCCTCGCAATACATGTTTTTAGAGATATGTTCATACAGGACTAGGATATGTTCTCACACAAGTCCTCTGATATGTTCTCAGTTCATGTACTAGATATGTTCTCACACAACAACAGATATGTTCACGTGTTCTCGTACAGTATGGCTCTCGTACTGTACTTTAGTTACAGATATGTTCTCATTAGATATGTTCTCGTTCACATTACAGATACGTTCTCGTTCAGATATGTTCTCGTACAGTATGGCTCTCGTACTGTACTTTAGTTACAGATATGTTCTCGTATAGTATGGCTCTCGTACTATACTTTAGTTACTGATATGTTCTCGTTAGATATGTTCTCGTACAGTATGGCTCTCGTACTGTACTTTTAGTTAATATATTCGCATACAGTATGGCTCTCGTACTGTATTTTCGCGCAATATATGTTTTTAGTTAAATATATTCGCATACAGTATGGCTCTCGTACTATATATCAGCGCAATATATTTTCAATTAGATATATTTGCATACAGTATTGCTCTCGTACTGTATTTTCGCACATATATATATTTTTAGTTCGACATATTCGCATACAGTATGGCTCTCGTACTGTATATCAGCGCAATATGTTTTCAGTTAGATACGTTCCCATACTGATATGTTCATAGATACGTTCTCATACTGATATGTTCATAGATACGTTCTCATACTGATATGTTCATAGATACGTTCTTATACTGATATGTTCATAGATACGTTCTCATACTGATATGTTCATAGATACGTTCTCATACTGATATGTTCATAGATACGTTCTCATACTGATATGTTCATAGATACGTTCTCATACTGATATGTTCATAGATACGTTCTCATACTGATATGTTCATAGATACGTTCTCATACTGATATAGATATAGTGTTCACATAACATACAACAGATATACAGAAACAAACGTTTGATTAAAACAACACTGTTATTATAGAACCATAAAGTTTATGATACAAAGAGTGCCCTCATAATACATCCATACAAACAACCTATCCGTCTATGAGATGTACAATGAAAATCCCAAAAATGTGGGTCAACTGATCTGACTTACCGTAAGAAATACGGTAAACAGGCTAGCACTATAGCTATAGTAGCAAGTACTATAGCTAACCAGATAAGTCTAGCCTCGGTGCTCAGCGTACCGAGCATCCAGATCAGTCCCTGCAGCCTTTCCCCAAAGGCTGCCACCCGCTGCTTACATGCAGCAATCATCTCCCTCCACCAGGTCCTCCGAAGGCGATCCTCAATGGTCGCCCTCCAGGCTAGGGTGTCCGCACCCTGAGTAGTCACCTGCTCCATAAAAGCCAGGTGAGACGTGAGAATCTCCAACACCGTGTTACGGGTGTCCTCCATCGTGACATGTTGCTGCTGCAGATCCTGTCGAAGGCCCAGCAGGTCCTGAGAGACCTGCTGTACCTGAGCCCGAAGCTCAGCCTGGTGGGAGGATTCTCCCACCTCGTATACTGGTGCTGGCTCGTCCCGTGGAGCCATAGGGCGTCGTGGAGGTAGCCCCGTGGTCTTGCGGGCCTGGCCCCGCATACGCCTGAGCCCGTCCCATGCCGGGGCTCTGTGTGGTGAGGAGCTCTGCCTCCTCATGGCCGAAGCGTCGGCCAGCGGTGAGTGGGATGGACTGTGCACCGGTGGGGATCCCGGTGGTGGTGGTATAAACGGAGATCCGGGCGGTAGTGGTGGTACAAAAGGAGATCCGGGTGGTGTAGCTGGTAGCTGTGGTCCCACCTGAGATGATACAGAAGACGCATGAGATGGTACTGCACCCGAGCTCGATCCCGAGCTGTCACTGGGTGTGTCGTCAATGATGATGTAAGGGAATCTCTGGTAAATATAGTTTTCTCCCGGGTTCGCCATTGCTGAATAAACAAAGTTCTAGATCAGTATCATGAAATAAACATTGAATAATAATATTCAATACAAACATGATATGATATCTCTTCCTATCTCAAAGCAACTATTAGTCTTTAGAATTGTTAGTGTTTTGCTTGAATTAAATCAAACTAGAATGCACACGTGTTGCAAATTTCAGTTATGCTGGCCACTCATAACTGGAATTTGTACCACCTGATTATCCTGGTTTAATTCAAAACAAGTTTTGTTCAATATTAATGTTCGGTGCTCTCTGTGTTACTATACGAACCTATGGTTATAGTCTAGGTTTCTAAGTCAACCTAATTCTCTATAACCTGTGGCTCTGATACCACCCTGTCACACCCCCACCTCTCTTCACCTGAGAATGATGTCATCAAAAGGGTAGCGGAAGCATAGTGGTGATGTCTCAGAGCATGAGGGGTGACTTACTTGATCCGGTATCATCATAGCACACAGATTACGAAAAGTAAAACTTACATTACAAGGTTCGTGGTTACAAATATTATTACAGTTTATACATATTACAATTTATTTAATTACAGTTGTTGCTAGTGCTGTGAGTGCATCCTCACCGTTGTCCTTGATTGCCTGCAAAAGTTTTAGTTTCGAAAACATCAGCACAAAGCTGGTGAGTTCATACAGTTTAGTTAAATCATATGATATGACAGTTAAGTTCAAATACATGTTCACAGTTCCGGATAACCATGGGACCCGTATCTAGTTCCTTTCGGACGATATGTTCAGTTCTCGATATTACCCGTCGGTACATATCTTATTGCCTCATTATCTTAATGTCTATCACACCATTAAGAAGTTCAGGAAACAGATAACAAACATTCACACCAGGGGAGATGCAATCCTCCCAGTGAATGGGGTGTCAACCGATAGTACTATCAATGTTTTCTGCTCGGCCACACATGGGTTCACTAGATACAGTTCAAGAATGAGGACTTTGATATCATGATAGAGATACTAACGGCAACAATCCCATGAAATTCACAAATTCAGTTAATCACATGAAATCACGCAGATAACAGTGACACATATCATATGATCAAGAAAAGTTTAGCAGTTATACCCCGATGTTTATACAACATTAAAAGAACAGGGGTGGTACGAAACTCACCTGAGTTCAGATGAGTGCTAAGACCTCGCGTAACTGGTGCTAATAATGTAAATCTGCATTAGGTTATATTTGATTAATGATTTATGTTCTAACCTGCTGATTAAATCTGTTTGAACGTTCAATGTCATAGACATTGTAATGAAAAGTCATCAAACCGATATTCGGTGTTTAATTAGTTATTGAATCTAATATCATACAATGTATGATAATGTAGGTACCTAGACTGATTTAGATACCTAATATGAAGTTGATGACATGCTTGATCAATCAAAATAATCTCTGATTAACCAGTCAGGTAATGTTGTTGATTATGCTCCTGAAACAGTTTTCAGATGAAATCACAGCTTAGGAATGATTAATTCTGGTTACTGGTTATCCAGATATCACAAAACATAACAATGTGACATTGGAATATGTTAAACAATCATGTTTAAAATACTAATCTGACTGTTATCATAAACACCAGACAGTTATTCCAATGGGTAGGTTAATGATTGTGATTAGTTTGAAATGCCTGGGATTAACCTTGCATTTCAAAGATTAACCAAAATAATCACCTACATTGTCATAATTAAATGGTTTAAACCATTATAATCATTGTTATGATTTGGTGGAAACCGGGCATTATAACGGATCAAAACAGGTAATTACCCATTAACCTGTCAAGTTATCCGTTAAAAATCATTCCTAGCTATCATATAATCAATAATCAACAACCCTAACTAGATCATTACGTTAAAAATCAAGATTTAATCAATCAAAACTAAACCAGAAGGTTAAACGGATAGTTACCTGAAACGAGCGGTTTAACGGACAGAAATACGATCAGAACGTGTATCTACGATGACCGGTTCGTTCTAGTAGTTGTGGTGGGTTTAGATTTGGGTTTTGATGGACAAAAGTTGAAAAAATGAAGGTACAGGTCGTTTGGTTCGAACAGAAGTGAAGAAGAAGAGAAATAGTTTCTTCACATGCAATCTGATTATCTATCTGATCCATTTACACCGCCATACTCGTCGCGTACCGCGACGAGAATCAACAGGGCCGTCGCGTACCGCGACGGATCTCGGAACAAAAATCAGATATTTAATTCATCGCGTATCGCGACAGACAGCCACATAAGTGTCGCGTACCGCGGCGAGCTCATTTTTGTAATATTTTGAAATTTTCTTCGTTTCGCGATTCCGGACAATCCGTAACTCCGTTTCGCGATCCGTTTTCTCCTATGTTCTCGATTTCTCGCATACTTTAAACCTGCAATAATTACAATCATCAATTTCGCGCGGATTTCTAGAACAACCAAACGTGTGAACGTCATTGATGACGTAATCTTTACCTGCAATTGTCACAAATTGAGGATAAACTGTTTTCATAACTACCTCCTAAATTGAATTTACACGGCTTAGATTTATTCTCAGCCATTTTAAACGGTCTAAATCTTCTCTCAAGACAGTTGAATTGAATGAGAACCATATTTATATAATTCTTATTTCTTCCAAATATGCAGTCCCTATTTACATGTTGTTTTCTGTGGAACTATAAACTATAGGTGAGCAAAAAATATGACGGATACATGTGGTTCCGGTTTCTTAGAGAAATCATAACCGCAACTGGAATTTCTAGAACCGGTCCACCTTTATGCGGCCAAAATTGGTCCAAAACTCAAACCTAACCAGAACTAATACTTGACTTTGTTGACCAAAACAGTAACCAATTCAAAAGAAAAAAGGTAACTTTATAAAATAAAAACTGAAGTCGAGAAAACTCTAATAAATTTAAATTATTGTTTTATGTTATATTCTTCATCTCATCCATGAAAGAACTAAAACTCGTTAACTGTTGGTTTTTGATCTTGCTTAAAGTAGGATCTAATATGTTTACTTCGGGGTTAATATTTCAACTCATTTCAGCTATACAATTATGTCAGAAACTGCACTCAGAGATCATTTGCTGTCTAAAAATGCTATATTTATTTGAGAACTCAAGTAAAAATATCTTTGCTAAACCATATATTAAGCATTCCAATGAAGATCTTGAAGGTAAACAAAGAAAAAACAACTAAGCACCGGTCCAACCACCTGTAAATGGAGACGAGACTGCAAATTGTGAAGTGGAGGTAAATGTTGCTGACATAGATTGAATCTGAGAAATTGGATGACCTGGTAGAAATTGATAAGAATCTAAAGGTAGATTAGTTTTACAATCAATGTTTTGGAAATTAACCTCTTAATGGGATATACCAAGTACGATGATGATATTTTGGTAAATTAGCATTTCGCTTTTAATTATTTTATGATATAATTGTGATTTCATCTTCAGATGCTCATACCTGGGTTGGAATCCAAAAATTGGGTTTTGCTGTGTGAGACACTCAACAATGTGAGGCGTTTCTTGATATAACACAGGGAAGCATTGGAAGATATACTGTAAGCCTTATTAACTAGTTTTATACTCGTCCGGTGGTTGGGTTTGTTAATGTTACAATATCATCACTATATTAATTGTATTGGAAACAAAAATTAGTTTGTTTAACTAATATACTTTGTTTAATCTTTAGGGTTAACGCTCTCCATACATTGCTTCTGAATGGGCCCGAATTAGTCTATCTCTAATATCATAATTAATTATGAATTATGAGTCATTCATCTAAGACTGAAAATAAAAGTTTGAACCAAAAGACAAGTAAAGAATGCAAATAAAGAAAACATTAATTTTATTTATAAATACAACTCATTTACAAACTAACGGTGAACGCCACCGTTAGACGCCCCTAATACCAAACAAACTCAATGCTAAGTTTGCAATTAATCGAATGCTTGTTGTAAATATTCTTATGTAAGTGTCAGGGTACGTAAGATGCAAGGCAGAAGACACGATCCTTGCTTATATGGTTCCCACTGACAATGGTTTGAATAAGTTATACATGACGCTCTGGCAGTTCCTTAAAAATCTCCCAAAGACAACTTTCATAATCATGTTGTGGTTTAAACAATGTGGCATGAGGAAGCTTTGAATTTTTCTAATAGTCACCCGGTGGAAAGCAACAAAGGTTAAAGATTTTATGCAATTCTTCCACTTGCATATTGATTCAACATAAACTATAAAATGCAATAAACCTATCATAAACTATAAAATGCAATAAAGTCGTCAATTATTTTCAACAATAATGGTTTTAGATGACCGATTGTTGCATACAATACAATTTTCTCCGAATAAATTGTATTTTGAGCAATTAGTTTGACTTTCAGTAGTCAAAAGGAGTGAATATTACCTGTATTTTGTGAACCAAGAAGCCGCTTTGCAAAAAGACGGTCAATACTCCATAGATCAACAGAAGCTTCATACTTCGTTGACCCCAACAAAAGTTTAGATGGGCTATACCATAAACCCTTCATTATTTACCAAAAGATTTGCCCCTTTGATATGACGATGCAATGTTCAAGCCTAGATAACAGCTGCTTTATGTAACATTTAATCTGTTTCATGAAACAGTCAACCTGTTTGACTCCCAAGAACCTTAAAGTATGATAAAATGAACATAAATATACATGATAATCTGGAGGTTATGATAGCATCTAATTTCATAAAAAATTGATGATCAAGCCTACAAAGAATTAGTATTTCTCTTGCCATGAACCTAACACTTTTGGGTTAAAAATTGTCAAAACGAACCTTCTTTAAAGCAACTATCCGCCCTGTTTGAAGCTTTGAAACACGAAAAACATTGTTGTATGTACGTGGTCCGACCTATTAAATCACATTTATAACCCCCAATCAAACTATTTATCAATCAAAATATACAATTTGGTTCTCAAAATAGAAACTACAGACAGTTGGTAAGATCTGACCATTTTAAAAGGATGGGATTTCAGGTTAATTTGTTGATTAAAGTGTGTTTGTAAAATTAGAGGAGGTTTGTTTAAAAGCCAACCAACCGTTTGTGATGGCAGAGAAAGGATACGAAGGTGGAGATTTGATGGATAAGGGTTTAGATACTAGTATTGGGTGGTAGCGTTAATGAAGAATTTGAAGGGGATGAAGGAGTGACGATGCAAAGGAGGGGAAAGTGGGGTAATGGGGAGTGAAAGACAGTTGAGCGGACCTTCTACCGCAACTGTATGTAACCGTCCTAAGACTAAGGTAACTGCCTAATAAACGGATGTGATCAAATCTGAGGGATTTTAAACTGCCTAGATCGGTTTTCAGGGAAGTTAAAACGACCGGCTCTATATATATATATGTAATTAATAATTATCATCTGTAATTTAACAATTTTCTTCCTTTGGTTCATACAATTATTCATTACTTCAAGATTTCAATGAACACTAACAAATGACTCTCACTTCTTGTGAAATCCCTCAAGAATCCAAAAAGTGCTGTTTGTAAAACTGGAATTATGACTTGTAATGACATTTTTAAAGCATTTGGTGGCCGCCTATCCGCATTATTGATTACTTGGGATGTTTTATTTGCGATGCACACATATAATGTATATATGCATGGGTTCTCAAAGGTCAAAAATAAAATTGTACTGATTTTAACATTGTTTTACTTATTTTGTGAAAATACGTTAAAAACATTGAGATGATTAACTTCAGACAATAACTTTAAGCCGAGATTCTTTCGGAGCAGCTCTCTATCCCAACTTGATGAAATTCTTGATAAATTCTTGCCCAATTTTGAATTAGTTGATAAATATTTAACCAGCAACAACACATACACAGTGTAATCCCACTTTGTGGGGCCTGGGGGAGAGAGATGAAGACACACCTTACCCATACTACAATGTAGTAGAGAGACTGCTTCGTGAGAGACCCCCTGACTCAAAAGTATAAATCTTATATATATATATATATATATATATATATATATATATATGATTATTATGCTTATTATAATTAATAATATTTTTGTTGTTGTTATCATTATTATTATTATTATTATTATTATTATTATTATTATTATTATTATTATTATTATTATTATTATTATTATCATCATCATCTTTGGAGAACATTATGACACAGATAGGCAACAAAACAACGTAACAGAAAAACACAAACTTAAGTAAAAGGACTTAGGCATAGGATCAGATAGAGCACAAGCATCAACAAACGCAGGCAAAAAATGTGCATTAAGACTACCCGCAATGCTAACACTGCATTTAACTACATGCGTCCTAGTCATCAATGACACATCAGCTTTTTACCCATTCTTCTCATATACATTCCCTCTCCTCTTTTTAACTCCAACACATCCTTCCTACATACATCCTTTCTCCTCCACATCACCATTTTTTTTTATCCTCTTTTTAACTATTTTTTTTTCAAAAAATTGATTGTATAATATGTTGGGCCCACCTATTGTTGCACTTCAAAGCACTTAACCACGTACAAATCTTGTTTTTTGTCTCCTTCTCCAATGGGCATGTCACACATACATATGCCATATCATCAAATGCATGCCCCCCAACATGCGCGTTGGGGGCAGTCTAAGATGCATGAAGACACATGGCAGACTACTCAAACTAGGTATATCCTAGTAAGTGGCAAAATAGATGGGTAATAAAGGAGCCAACTCAAGCAAAGCAACACAAATTCAAAGGAACCTACAGTAGATGCCACATAAAGAAGCCAATGACACACACAACCCACATAGCACCCTCTTATACATATATTCTCCCAGCTAAGATCCTACCTAAAAGTAGCACCTGTAACCTATCTCCTAACCAAGCTATACTTTTCTTGTTTTTATCCTACATCTCCATGAAGTCCTATCATAAATCATGTTCTCAGATAGGTGCAATTCTGACAAATCCTAGCGAATCTGCTGCTGCCATGTCAACCTAGGTCGGCCCTGTACCTCTTTCCAACCACAGTTAGGTTCTCCACTCTTCGTACATGCACTGTCAAGTCTCTTCTCTTCTCTTCACATGTCTAAACCATCTCAATCTTCCTTCCCTTACTTTGTATGAGATGTATGCTACTCCCAATCTCTCTCTGATGACTTCGTTCCTTATTCGGTCGATTCGTGTGTGCCCCACATCCAGCTTAACATCTGGGATTGACAAATTAATTCAACTTGCTGCATCCCAGTTGAGTGACCAGTTGCCTGAGTCACGTGAGGCTGCTCGTGCACTCTCGTTGGAGCTGCAAACCGTATACGAAAGGTCCCCTGTGTTTGCCCATAACCAAATGCACCATATGAGGAATCACCGGTGCATTCTTGGGAGCAGTTTTGTGAATCAAATCTGTCGAAGTTAAGTGCGCAAGCGGTCCTTCGTGTGACTAGTGTGGCTCGTGAGGGTCTTGTTGCAGGTTCATGAAATGGTTTCTGCATTACTTGAAAGAGGTTTGTTGGGATGTATATCTTTAATTTGGTTGATTATTGACATTGTAGTATTGCTAAATCACAGTGCTATTTGTTTTAATTTGTTAATTAATTAATACACTATTTTGATACATCTCCAATTATATTTTGAATTATTATACCTAGAGGTGCACAAAAAATGGGTTAACCAAATTGGTACCGGCTTGAAGACAGGTTCTTATGTTTCAAGGGTGAAAGCAAAACCGGGTTTTGGACGTTGGATCCTTGGATTTGAAGGAATTGGCCGTTCGGTATGAAAGAACTAGATGTTCCGACTGATCCGGTAAGGATTTTTAGATATTTAACCCTTTTTTTGGGACCGTTTTCTCCCCATAAAGTACGAATAGGTGATGAATATTTTGGTTTAATTAAACTTTTCTACCTCTCCAATGCTACAAAATAGTAAAATACTCAAAAAAAACATACAAAAAGCACCATAATTCTATCTGTAGTCTCGAACAACTCAAGTATTGAAATCAATCAATGTCAAGCTTAAAAAGTGGTCAAAGTTCTTTTGCTTTGGTACCTCTCCTTCAAACGAATCAATTTTCGTGAGGATCACACCCGACACGAGGAACAAAAATTTTTCAACATTTTGACTTACGTGAAATGTTAAACGGTCTCAAAAGGCTTGATGCAAAGGGTGCAGTTTGTTTCTTAAACATAGGGAGCATGAATCGGTTCGATGCGGTTATGACCATATTCATTACCAAAACCGCTACTTTGGTTAATTTTAAATCCAAATCCATAACTATAACAAATTGATTGGTTAACCATTAATCGGTTAACCACTGGTTATGGTTTGATTTCGGTTAATTTGGTTAATAATGAAATTGTTTAAAAACAAAGAAAATCTTGCAAACAAGCTTTAAATTAAAAATATATTGATGACGAAAATCTAAATCACGTTTGTAGGACTTTGGACTGACTGAGAATGAGTGAACAAAAAATAAAAATCACGTAAACTCGAACTCATCTCTTAATATATGTAGTTTCACATGTGATCCATAATATTTTCATCAAATAAAAAGTTACGGTTTATTTTCTATACTTCACTTGCATCATAAGGGCTTGAAAACACACACAGAAATATTAAAAAAAACATATATACAATAATCGGTTCGATTTGGTTAAATTCGGTTAATCTTGGCTTAACCATAACCATAACAGAATGACTCGGTTAATGACTTGGCTTAATCATAACCTTCGCTTGAAGTTGGTTTAGGTTAAAGTCTGTTATGGTTTTGGGCGGTTATAGTTATTTTATGCTCGCCCCTACTTAAACCCAAGTTTAAAGAAGTCCTTTGAGAAAACACAGTTTGATAGAATAGAGAGGCTGCTTAGAGTCGGATCTGGAGGGAAGATAAATACACACCTTACCTCTATGTACAAGTAGAGTAGAGAGGCTGCTTCGATAGAGTCTCCGGCTCAAAAGAGAAACAAATAACCTAGCTAAAATCTAAAATGTCAATTGAGTGTACTGTTTCGAATTTCAGCCCTCACATGATAAAAAATTTGGTTATAGTTTATTTTCAATGACTTTGTGATCGAATCCGTGCTTGACAAAGATGATTCAGAAAACAAGTCATTCGAGTATTAGATGTATTGTTTAAAAAGATAGTAACAAGCTAAAAAGATTAATTTTAGGTTTTGTAAATATAAAGCTAGTGTTTACTTGACAAGTTTTTGGTTAGTTCCAAATGATTTTCGGAATCATTTCATTGCATAACCACACATCAGATTGATCCTGATGCGTGACAAATGATGAAGTATATATTGTATTTAAAAGGCTTAGATATCCACATACGAGTGAGCATTTGTTTTATATGTTAAATTGTATTATTTATACATGTAACTAGCAAGCCAAACTATTTATTTTTTGATAATGTCTCTAATAATATTAACTCGAGTTTAAAATAATAGTTAAATATTAACCTATATATAACATTGTTTTTAATACTGGATATATTGCGTATATCATTAACATGATTGTGTAAGACGCTTCGTAGCTCCTCAAATGCACCTACTGATATACAATTTTAAATAAATATTCAAAATTGATTTTTTAACAAGTCAAAGAAGATTCACGAATTATCCAAAATTATGTGTACAAATTTTATCTTTTTAGATTCAAGTTGTGACGTACTTGCTAGGTGGAATTCCACTTTAAGGATGTTTGATTCCATGACACATAAAATTTTGATTCAAGTTCGTGTTTGTGGATCTGACTTGATTGTCGGGTTCTGGTCAGGTTCACGTTGGTGTAACTTTTTCATGTTCGGGTTGGGTTGAACCCGCACCTTCCAACACAACCCATTCAGCACCCCTACTCGTAGTTTTTGTAATAAGAAAACACCACGTAATTAACCACCATAACAGTTCAGAAACCACCATGTAACACTTGAAAACTGTCACGTAATCTTCGTAACCATTAGATTTCGTAGCAACCATCAAAACTGTTAGGTAACCGTCTTTAACTATCATGTGACAACCTCAACCACATATTTTAAACGATTCAAATCTTATTTTAAGATGATTCGATGGCAGAGGTCGATCCTGACAATCTGACATCAGTTATGAAAACCGAAATCAATATAATATAACATGTCACGATACTATAAGCATATTACTTATATATACAAATGTAAACTGAACAAACAGTAATACTACTAAACAAATAAATATATTACTAATTATAATCTTATTTAAATAAGATTAGAATAAATTACTGATATTGTCCTTGTGGTTTGTTAGTATTTCACTCTTAGTTCCTAAGTTTCATAAATTACCTATATAATCCTAAAATTTAAACATGTGTAACACATATAATCCTTATGTGAGGGTAATTTGGTCAGTTGTAAAGGTAATTTGATTACCTAATGACTATATGTTACAAATGTTTAAAGTTTGGGACCATATGAGTAATTATGAAAAGACCAAAACTTACTCATAAAATTATTACCTAAATAAATATATATTTTCCAACATATGAAGCATATGTGAGGCTAGCTTGATGGTTTTAAATCTCATGCATGTGAAAGGAGTGGTCGATGTTTCGGATCGCATCAATGTAAACTATTTTATTTTATATATATAAATGTAAACTGAACAAACAGTAATACTATTAAACAAATTAATATATTACCAATTATACCCTTAAGTAATTAAATAAAATTATTACCTAAATATATATATATAGGGATGTATTCCATTAAGAACCAATTTTATGTTAGGAACTTGAGAACTGCATAATACACTTGTACATTATGCTTTAAGTTTTGTACATAGAGTGGTTATTTAAAAGGGTAAAATGGTAACTTCTCATACTTTAAAGGAAAATTACTTTTATACCCCTAAAAACATATGGTTCAAAATTAGTTCCTTTGGTTCTTTCATATTTAGTGGTTCTCAATGGAATAAGTCCCTATATATATATATATAGGGTAAGGAGTGAATAATAACCCACCTTAATTGCGGTAACCCATTAACCCTGGCAAAAAACGCTCAAATCGCAAAAAAAAATTTTTCATGGTTTTTTTTATGCAAAAATAGGGGGGGCTCCTTTTTTAACCGTTCGCTAATTCACAAGCGTTAAAAAGTTAAACGAAATGTAAGTTTGCATTACACTGCGAACATTTATTTAAGTGTCGCAGTGTAACGCAAACTTTCATTTCGTTTAATTTTTTAACGCTTGTGAATTAGCGAACAGTTAAAAAAGGAGCCCCCCTATTTTTGCATAAAAAAAACCATAAAAAAAAATTTTGTGATTTGAGCGTTTTTTGCCAGGGTTAATGGGTTACCGCAATTAATGAGGGTTATTATATGATCCCTTTCCTATATATATATATATATATATATATATATATATATATATATATATATATATATAGGGGATGGATATTTTGAGAAGGCTAAAAACCATGAGAAGTGTGAGAAGCAACAAGAAAGTGACATGTGTACATTAGGTTAAAGGGTATAGATGTCAAAATAAAAAAGGAGATTGCACATGCAAGTCACACGCAACTTTATCCATTTTTTTAAACGTTCGTAACTATTTTATACGTTAACATTTTTTTAAAAAAATTACACCATAAAATCAAGCGTTTTTTTACCTTTTTAACGAGTATAATATTGCTATATTAAAAAATTAACAAAACTAGATGTTCATGAAACTTGCGTTTTTATGGTGTTTTTGAATACTACTAGCAGAACATAAAACACCACAGGACATTTTATGGTGTTTTTGAATGCAAAAAACACCATAAACAATTAAGTTTAAACCTGGTGTTTTTTAAGTTTCGTTTTATGGTATTATCGAATAAAATATATTGAAAAACACCATAAAGCACATTTATGCTTGATTTTATGCTGTTTTTGCTTTATGGTGTTTTTGCAGGATAAAACTAAATATTTTATGGTGTTTTTGAGCACTAAACAAAATAATAACGCCTAATTTTGCACTTGGTGTTTTTAAACTACATAATTTTACATAGGGGCATTTTATGGTGTTTTCTATGTGTATTTGCTGAATAAAAATACAGCATGTATTTTAAAGATAAAACACCATAAAACATTGTAATTCGAAGAAAATTGTGAACTTAAGAAAAAACATATAGAAAAACACCATAAAGCATCATTTTTCTTTTTGTTTATTCATTAAAAAACACTATAAAACAAGTAATTTTATGAACATCAAAACAACCATAAAATGTTTAGTTTTCATGCACCTACGATAAAACACCAAAATTCGCAAAACACCACGTTGTTTTACAAAATAAAACGAATGTATGTATTCAACAACATGTACATTTGCTGAATGAAAACACCATGTGTATTTCCAAGATAAAAACACCATAAAATATTGTTATCTGAGAAAAATTTAGAAGTGGCGTAAAATAAACACCATAAAACATTTGTTAACATTTTTATTTATTTAGTGAAAAACATCAAAGTATTTTATGAGCATTCAAAAAAACACCTTAAACGCTAAGTTTCATTAACCTACGAAAAAACACCATAAAAAACCAGTTTTTTAAAACATATCAAAAACGCCATAAAATGTCCTGTGGCGTTTTATGTTCTGCTAGTAGTGTTTCAAAAACGCCATAAAAATGCAAGTTTTATGAACATCTAGTTTTGTTAATTTTTTTAAACAATTAATATTATACTCGTTATAAAGATAAAGAAATGCTCGATTTTATGGTGTAACTTTTTTTAAAAAATAATAACATATAAAAAAGTTATGAACGTTTAAAAAAGATGGAGGAAAAATGCATGTGACTTGCATGTGCAGATTTTTTGCTAAATCTTCCCATTCTACCCCTACTGATGGTTTTAACTTATAATTAATTACGAAAATACCACCAGATTAATCTTAACCACAAAACAAATTGATCTAATGGTTGAGATCCATTCTCACACTTCTCATGGTTTCTAAACTTTCTAGCCAAACCTTATACTATATATATATATATATATCTTCCAACACACGAAACATATCTGAAGCTTGCTTAATGGTTAATCTGATGCATATCCTCAATGGTAGCGTTTTGTATTCTTTTTTTTGTTGTGTTTTCCTAAACTATTTTATTTAAATAGTAATAAAAATAATAATTAAATTATAATAATTAAACAATATTTTTTCCGTTTTATTTGTCTGCTCTATATTCGTAGTTATTTACGATAGAGTTTGCGAATGCAAAAACTTATTTATTATTTTCGTTTATGATCTTTAGCATCACGTGCTTACATTTGCGTTCATATTGTTTAAGAGTTTTGTATGATTTTGCGATGGCTTGGTTTATTGTTTTAGGACGGATTTACAGCCATTGTGTTCGGTTTTGGGGTATGTTTTAATATTCATGATATTGCTACCTCATTCGTGACGAAGTACTCATATCGCCAAAGCGGTATTGCTCAAATCGTTTTTATTGGGTGACATTGTGTAAGACACATTTTAGACTGTTTTTAATTTGTTACTATTTAAATAAATTATAATTATTAATCTTCCCCGTTTTATTTGTTGGCCTTATATTTTTTGTTTTTCTTGATGCTAGATTTAACACTAAGTACGACCCTTTTTTTTGTTGTGACAACCAAGTTTATGATGCGTGCAATTCAGGGGTTTATGTCGGAGTGACAATTGTTGTAACGTATCTTTATATCTGCAGTTTTATATACGAGATGATGTCTTCGTTCAGATATTCACAATCGTACCGCAACGCGCGGGGAACCTACTAGTTAGTTTTTATAGATGAAATTAGTTTTTATATATGAAATGCTAAGCAACTGTCTCTTATAGGTGAAATACTAAGAGTCTTAGTTTTTTTATTAATTTAGATATAAATTATGTCCATACATGTCATTTTTTAGGGGTGTTCAAAATAACCGAAACTCGAAAAAATCCGAAACTCGAAAAAATCCGAAACCCGAAAAAAATTCATCCGAAATATAATTCGGGTTTTTCGGGTCGGATAATATGATTTTAGATTCTGGTCGGGTTTCAGATAGTCAAAAACTACTTTTTTGGGTCGGATATCCGAATAAACCCGGTTTATTTGGGTTGTCCGGGTTATTCGGATGTAAAAATCAGAGTTATTCGGGTCGGATAATATATTTTGATTTTCGGGTCGGGTTAGGTTTCGGATAGACCAAAAAAATTTTCAAATCCGAATAACTCGTTATCCGACCCAATGAACACCCTGGCATTTTTAATCAAGAGACAATGACAAGTATTTCTCTATAAATTTATAAATCACATATGTACCTGATTCAAAAAATAAATGACATATATATCTTCTTATCTAACTCTTTAAATTACATATATCACCTTATTTGGATTTTTAAATTACATATATGATTTCATCTAAAGAAGAAATTATAAAAGAATGAGATATATACGATTATTCTTTTTCCAATGTACGTAATATTTACAAGTTTTTCACGTCTAAGGCCTTTATCTAATGGGCATCAAATTTAAAAAGTTTTTAACATATTTCGCCTAAATCTATACCTTTTATGTAACAACCGAAAATTTTGTAACTTAATAATAAACATGCGAAATTTCGGTAATCGTTTATGTTCAGAATTTATATAAACGTTCATAAAGTAGTTACGATTAAAAGGATATAAACGATAAAAATATCTGATAATGTATGGATATGTTATAAAGCTTATTAATAACGTGCAAAAATTTCTGTGACCGTTTGGGTTCGAAATTTTTATGAACGTTCCCGAAGTGATTACGATCACATTAATATAAGCGGGACCGTTAGACGGTAAAGTATGAACAAGATATAAGCTCGTGAATATTAAAAATATGTGAGCAAAGTAGAAAGGGGTTTTAAAAATTAAAGTCAACAACTCAAGGGTGTAAAGTGTAAAATGGAAATTAAATCAAATTCTGGTGTCTACAAAAACTATACAGATAGCAAAACGACGGACGTGTATTAATTTCATTCAATATTCAAAGTCGGCAATCAGTTCTTAAAACACAAGCAAACTTTCTTGTTTATCCGAAGGTGAAACGATTAGAATTTGAACAAGAAGAACAACATCGATCTTTTGAGATCTGTTAGATCGGTAAGTTTTCATTTTAATTTTGTTATCGTTTTTTTTAAAACAATAGTTACGGGATGTTATACGTGGGTTCTTCGGTTTGTTTTGAGCTTGTACGGGATTAGATCTAATATTGAAACGTTATTTAGTGGCTAGAACTGTTGATTAAGAAAACTAAACGAGAACGAACATGCGGGTTTGGTGACATGATCAAGATCCTCTTCATATGTATGAAATCAATTAAGAGAATCTTAACGTATGTGAATGGATTAACGAGTTGTATGGGTGTGTATGTAACCATGAGTTTCGTATGATTATATGTTATGTGATCATAAAGCCTGTGTGAACATTTAGATAATCTAAGGGTTGTGGGTATGGTTGGAGCTGAGAAAGGAAACAAGTAAAGTTCATGTTAAGTTTTAGGCAATTATGAGTAATATGAATGGATATGAGAATACGCTTATCTAAGCCGAACAAATAAGTAATCTTTAAGCATAACAAGAATTTTGAGATAAAAATGATCAAAATGAGTGTAAGCGAAATTTTGAAATAAAGCTCCGAATGAAAGTTACGACATGCCGAAGTTCGAGTGGTAATCGTAAATTTGAGCACCTTCATGATAAGGTTATAATCATGATAATATATCCATATTAATAGGATATCATTCTGAAGTGAAAAAGTAAGGAAAGAAGGAAGGCTAGCAAATTGTGATTTACTAAGTTCAGGTGAGTTCTTTGTAGCCCTATCTCAAATGTTTTATCATTTTGGGCTGTTATGCATGTTATAAAGTTATTTTATGAAAATGGTTGTTTTACATGACTACGATTAGATAAAAGAATATGTTAAAGTAAAGAATGTTTTAAGTCTCGACCGCGGTTGAGAAAGAAATGATTTTTAAAAGTCTCGACCGAGGTCGAGTAGGAAATGCAGTTTTGAAGTCCCGGTTGCGGTTGGACAGAATTTGGGCACTGCGGTGCGGTAAGTGTTTATGTTTATGATGGTTTAAATGATTTAAACCACGTTATGTATGAATGATGTATGTAAAGAAGTCTTGTACCGGTATGAGCTGTCAACTTCGGTTGATAGTTAAAGAGTCTTGTGGAAACACAAGCCTGTCGACTTTGTGTCGCCAGTTGAGGAAATCTTATGCATGCATGAGTTGTCAACTTCGGGTTGATAGTCATAGAGTCTTGTGCTGCACAAGCATGTTGACTTCGGGTCAACAGTTGAGGCTAAATTTTCTGCACAATGTGATTGATGTTATGATGATGTGTATGAAATTTATTTACGTTATGATGACATGTATGTTATGTTTTTGAATTATGTTATGTGATGATATGAATGGATAAAAATTTGTTTAAAAATATAATTTATAACTAACCAGCATATAGCTGACTTGTTTTACATGCAAATCAGGTCGAATAGTTTGAGAAATGATAACAGGATGCCTCGTGGCATATCTTGAGGACTACCCTGGCATAGACTGGCTATATTATATAACTGTTAGAAGTGTGGGCTATGTTTTAACGTTTGTTTAATGTGTGTACATTATTTTATGTCATCACCTTAAATTCCGCTGGTATAGTAATGTAAATATGGTTTAAGGACTATGGGTTTGATGTTTTGCTAATCGAGGGGACTCTCAGGACTCGGGGCCTCTCAAGTTGGTATCAGAGCCATATTTTGAGAGATCCGGTCATCCCTAATGCGTGGACTTAAAATGAAAATGGAACAGAATGATAAGAATGTCAGTCAAGGGTAGTCTGATGTCACGAGCATATGACCTTAGAGCTTTGTTATGTTTAAGATATAAATTAAAGTAGTATGATGTTGCGAATGATAATGTGTTCATGATTGGGAATGTTTAGAACTTATAAGTGAGGTAAATAGTTAATTACACTTGATCAACGTCATTAACAATTTTCAATGCTTATTACGTCCTGAATTGTTACCTTGATTGACACGTGGTTGTTTGCAATATGTATAGAAAACTAAAATGGTAAGTGAAAAGAGAGGAGGTGGACGTGGTAGAGGACGAGGTCGACCACCTAAAAACAAGAAGCAAACTGAGGAAATACCAACGAATAATGAGGAATCTGAAGTCAACATTGAAGAAGAAATTGAAGAAGAAAATGAAGAGGAGGAACTTAGGCTTGAACCGGTGGTGGTAAAAGCAATATCTGTTGAAGTTCGTAAAATTTTAAAAGATATACTTCCTACAGATAGAACCAAAGCTTCAAAGGAAACTACTAAAGAAGGAACTAATGAGGAAGGAGAAAAAGTTAATAGCTCTAACAAATAGCAGGATGAAGAAGTATTGATCCTCAATACTAAATGCAAGGGTTCAAGTACAAAGGTACCCAAAGGATGTGATTATAAAGCTTTTAAAGGATGCAATCCCTCACCATTTGATGGTAAGAAAGATGCGGTGGCTACCTGCCATTGGATTTCGGCTATGGAGGCGGTTATCGCTATCAGTGAATGCCGGGAAGACCAAGCTGTGAAGTTTGCAGCTCATTCATTTACCGAAGAAGCTCTACATTGGTGGAACACGGTCAAGCAGTCAAAGACCACTGCTGATGTAGAAGGCTTGAGATGAGAGGACTTAAAAGAATTAGTTACAAAACACTTCTGTCCAAAGAATGAAATTGATAAAATCGAGCGAGAATTTCTGACATTGAAAGCTGGACGTATGAATCATCGGCAATACACTTCAAAATTCAATGAAATGTCAAGACTGGTTTTCCTCATTTGGTAAACACTGAGGAACGCAGGTTGAAGTTATATGTGGAAGGACTACCACCTAGAGTTCGAACACATGTAAAGGCGCATGCTCCCAGAACTTTTGAATCGGCCGTAGAGATTAGCGGTATTGTTTGGGATGATGTATTGGAAGCCGAACAATTAAAGGAAGAACCGAAGCAAAAGTGGTCACCTGGATTCAAAAGAAACATAAATGATAAATTAGGACCCCCTATGAAAAGGTTTAGAACGGAAGAATTTGAAAAATGCCCTAAGTGTGGAAGGAAACATGGAGGAGAATGTCATATGGGGACTACTTTGTGCTAACGTTGTGGAAAGACTGGACATTTCTCTTTTGATTGCCCGAGTATGCCAAAGTGTTACAATTGTGGTGGATTCGGTCACATTAGCAAGAATTGTTTTAAACCAAAGACAATAACTACTGAAGCCAACAAACCTGAAAGTAGCAAGGGAGGTGAGAAACAAAAGGCAAAAGCTCGTGCCTTTACTATGACTAAAGATCAAGCAGATAAAGACCCGGATGTGGTGACAGGTATATTTTTGATTAATGATATCCCTGCTTCAGTGCTATTTGATTCTGGTTCAAGTATGAGCTTTGTGGCTATTACTTTTTGCGATAAACTGCGTGTTAATGTTAAAATGATAGAACATGCCTTTAATATAGAAACTGCTCTTGGTAAATCCACTAGAGTAACGGAGATTATTGATCATGATTGTTACATTGATATAGAAGATCATAGATTCCCTGTTAAGTTGTTTCTGATTACGTTAGGAGGTTTTGATGTAGTCTTGGGCATGGATTTGTTGGCCAAACATGAGGCTAACATTGTTTGTCGACAAAATATGATTTTCTTAACGGCTCTTAATGGGAGTTCAGTAACGGTTTACGGGGATAAAGTGTTCAACGTGCCTAAAGTCATTTCAATGATTAAGGCGAGTGAATTTATGAGGCGAGGGTGTGGGGCTTATCTGGCCTATGTTAACGATAAAGAATCTAAGGTAAAAGAATTGGAAGACGTACCCGTGGTGTGTAACTTTCTTGATGTATTTCCTGAGGATTTGCCAGGAATGCCACCTGATCGGGAAATCGAATTCCAAATTGATGTTGTGCCAGGAGCTCAACCTGTCGCCAAGGCACCGTACCGTCTGGCTCCAATAGAGATGAAAGAATTAATGACCCAACTACAAGACCTTCTAGACAAAGGTTTTATACGACTGAGTGTGTCACCTTGGGGTGCACCAGTGTTGTTTGTAAAGAAAAAGGACGGAAGCATGAGAATGTGTATTGATTACAGGGAATTGAATAAGCTCACAATAAAGAACAAGTATCCGTTACCAAGAATTGACGACTTATTTGACCAATTGCAAGGGGCAAGTTGGTTTTCTAAAATCGATCTCAGATCAGGGTATCTTATGCATGCATGAGTTGACCAATTGCAAGGGGCAAGTTGGTTTTCTAAAATCGACTTAGTTAAAGAGTCTTGTGGAAACACAAGCCTGTCGACTTTGTGTTGCCAGTTGAGGAAATCTTATGCATGCATGAGTTGTCAACTTCGGGTTGATAGTCATAGAGTCTTGTGCTGCACAAGCATGTTGACTTCGGGTCAACAGTTGAGGCTAAATTTTCTGCACAATGTGATTGATGTTATGATGATGTGTATGAAATTTATTTACGTTATGATGACATGTATGTTATGTATTTGAATTATGTTATGTGATGATATGAATGGATAAAGATTTGTTTAAAAATATAACTTAGAACTCACCAGCATATAGCTGACTTGTTTTACATGCAAATCAAGTATAATAGTTTGAGAAATGATAACAGGATGGCTCGTGGCATATCTTGAGGACTACCCTGGCATAGGCTGGCTATATTATATAACTGTTAGAAGTGTGGGCTATGTTTTAACGTTTGTTTAATATGTGTACATTATTTTATGTCATCACCTTAAATTCCGCTGTTATAGTAATGTAAATATGGTTTAAGGACTATTGGTTTGATGTTTTGCCAATCGAGGGAACTCTCGGGACTCGGGGCCTCTCATTTTATTTGATCATCCATATTTTTATTCTTATAAATGAATCAAAAGTGCGATCCTGAGAACTAAAGTACTCAGGATGAATAAGGAGAAGCAAATTCAAATATGTAAAAGAAAATTTGTATAAATGATGAGTGACGACTAACGTTATAAGAATAAATTATAAACATAACAAAATCATAGTATTAGAAATGCATATCGTACGTAATAGTTAACCGATGATTCACAAATTAAGCTCTCCTAGAATTGCTCATAAAAAAAGTTGAACAATTTTTTGCAGCTTATACTTTTTAAATTTTCGCTCTCGATAGATATAAAGACCAATCCACAATGTCTTTCTTGGGACATTGTTTATCGTAATTAAGTATTCAACAACTTTAACGTATAAAAACTCTTTTTTTAGATATAATCATGCAACTTGTACATATGATTGCTCTTCAACAGACGTTTTATTCATAAATTTATGCTTAGCACTAACTTGTGACTTTCTCGTATCTTCGTATCTTTATATATTTCTCTCTCTGTTTTTGTTTTTCGTTTTTGACTGTCTAATGGTTGTTTTTGATGCATAATTTATAATTCCTAACTCCTAATTCCTATATTTAAGCAACAATACGTTTATTTTAAGAGTTATCACAAATTTACCGAAACACTAAATTAAGGGAAAGGGAGTTTAACATAATACGATTTTAATTTGGGTTCTATAAAAGGAAGGAGAAAAATTGTATTGAGCTTACACATATTAAACTATTAAAAACATTTGGGTTATTTTTAAGTTTAATTCAAAATTATAAATTTGTGTTCTTCTTCTTTTATATTTAGAAATAAATATATATTAAAAATTTTGTGCCCCTAAGAAAATAAGTCTCGGGTCGGAGTCAAGGTTTGCCCCTCTCTAGACCACCATGAATGAATCATTGTCACAAATAATGATCGTAAAAATACAAGCCTGAGCGTTTTGTGTAGGATGTAAACGAATCTAACGAAAACGAATGAGCCTTTGTTCATGTTCGTTTACATTTAACTTGTTCACGAACAGTTCATGAACACTTATCGAACGAAAATTCTTGTCCATGTTCGTTCATTAAGGAATTGAACTTGTTCACAAATGGTTCACGAACATAAACGAAAACATATTATTTTAACAAGTATTTTCAATCTCAAATATTATACATAATCATCTTAGTGTTAAACACTTAATATAAAAAATGAAAATAAATTTCTTTAAATTGAGCAAAAATTAAAATTAATAATCGTAATTAAATTACTTGAAACTAATATTTTAAATATATGTGTTTTAAATTATTAAGTTTTTAGCAAGTTACAAATTTCAAATGACTATATTTTTAATTTAAATGCTATAGTATGAACTAAAGATAAAAATAATAAATATTTAAGAAATAAATATAATAAATGAACATAAGCGGACGTTAACAAACATAAACGAACACCTTACCGAATGTTCACGAACACAATGAACGAAATGTTCATGTTCGTTCATTTATTAAACGACGAACATAAATGAACTTTCAGTACAACGAATCACAAACTACGTTTGGTTTGTTTACAACTCTACTTTTGTGGGGTTATCAACTTTATATCTCACAAATGTCTATCATTAATCTTTCATGTGAATTATTAAAAATAAATGATAATAATGGTAATGGTAATGGTGGTGGTGGTGGTGGTAATAATAATAATAGTAAAATTCTAACACCCACAAATGTAATCTATCCCCAATAATCCCATATACATTTTTACACTTAGATCAACACCATCTTAATTTATATTCAAAACTTATGCATTTTTTTAGATGGTCAGGGAAATCTATTTTCGTGGTAAATCCTCATGTTCCTTCTAATACACGACTAATCGGGAGGAACATGTAAATCATGGTCATAATCAATCGGGTCGGTGACCTTAAAAGAAAATCATCTCAAATAAAAATTGAACTTGAGATCTTTAGGTTGTCTCTCATCTCAAATAAATGGCTAAAATGGTAAAAATGCCTCATTATCGTTTTCTATTTTCTATTTTCTATTTTTTAGGTGACATTTAAATGGTTAAAATGTCTCCTCATTATTCTAAAGGTATCTAGTCAAATTCTATCGAAAGTAAGTGTAAAATAGATTTATGAAAAGTTAAACTTAAATATGTGTGTGTGTGTGTGTTTTTTCAATCTACGAGACTGATACAATTTTTTTGTTCCTTTAACAAGACAAGCTCTTAGGTAAATATCTAATTTGAATTAAACTAGTGTATAGGACCCCGCGCGTTGCGCCGGGTCCGATATACTATACCGATATATCTTAAATATAAAATTCAAAATCAAATATACTAACAAAACATGTCATAACGACAGTCACTCTGACAACATTAAACCCTAAAACCTGTCACGTTACGAATATGACAACTGGAAGTATGTATGTATGTAAAAAAAATAACATAAATAAGGACATTTATTAGTGTAATTCAGCTTTTTATGAACAAAGAGAAACAAAATCAAAGGCATAACGTAGGTAATTCAGAAATGAATTTTTTGTAAAGATTTGTATCGCTGCTAGATATGGAGCTTAATACTGATAATAGTTTCATCTTAGTGTCCGGAGACGATGAATGATATTCCGGTGCCATGAGCACCCCATTCATCGAAACAATTCCGTAAATCTCCCAACGTGAAGAACTCAACAATCTCTCTCTCTCCCATGGATGCCATAGCCGTTAAAAGTTTCTAATCTCACTATACAAACCAAAATAAACAATTTAATCGAAATGGGGTTTCCATATTTGATCAGATTAATGAAAAATGCTGATAAAAATTAATATACCTGGGGAGAAACTGAGAAGGGACAATAGGGGTTATGAAATCCAGAAATCTTTAAAGGTTTGCTGATTTGGATTTCATCAATCATACGTTTGAAACCATTTCTACAGAAAGAAAGTATGGGCAAGGGAAACATTTATATGCATATAGGAATCCAATGAAATATTTCAACTTTTAGATAAAATGTGTAATAGGTACTTCAAGTCAGAAACCCCAAAATAAAAATGCAGAAAAACAACATTTTAACTAAGACATAAAAAATATGATGGTATCTGGGAAACATTTATATGCATATAGGCATCCAACAGATTTCAACTTTCAGAATTTAGATTAATCTCTCAATAGATACCTCAAGTCTGAAACCGCAAAATCAAATGTTAATGCACAAAAAATTATCTTAACATATAAAAAACCAAATGAAAGTAAATGATATAATTAATAATCATAGATAACGCCAAAGATTATGATCATAACAATGGTAACCGAACATAAATAAAAATGATAACTTCTAAACATATCCCAAAACGGAGGAAATAGTAACTACTATAAGTATGAAGCATTAAGATTTAAGCATGTGACATACTCAAAATCAAAAATCTAACAAAGCTAGCAAAAGATTCTTTTACTCAGTAAAGTGTTATAAAGCTGAAAACATTTATAGAATTTCTAAACTCTTAAAAAATGTTAGGTAACGGACATTGACTTTTATGACTAAACAAAGCATTGAGCTAGGCAGTTGACAGATGATCAAACAAATGATGTAAACATAAGAACAACAGGAACAAATATCTTCAAATGCAACTAAACAATGCAATCATAATCAAGGCAAAGCTAATTATCTAACAGTGATAGATGAACCAACTTCCAGCATTAACTTTGATGGTAGAAAACCTGATTGTTAAAGGGCAAACAAAAAGGCAAGTATGTAAAAGAGTAGCCACACTTGAACATATTAAGTTACTTCCAAACAATCATGATTTATACACGTCTGGGTTTAATAGATGGACACATCAAACATTCAATCTTATTAGAGTACTCATCTTATTATACAATTACAATATCTTAGCTTAATATAAAGCTATAAAACATAAACATGTAAGAATCATGTTATTTTTAAATTAAGTGTTCACTTTTAGTTCTTATAATTTATTTATGTAACATTTGTATACATTGTGAAATAATATATCAACATGTTTAAAACTATAAGAAAACATCAACATAAACAAAAAATCTCATAGTGATTTAATGGAGTGAGCATGTACCTTTTAACATTCGCTTTGTTCAAACAACTTTCAAATGACAATCATATAACTTTACAAATTTCATTTAAATCTTGAAACCTAATTTAAATCATCATTCAAATTACTCTTGATTGGCAATTAAGAAACACAGCAAACACTAAAAACTACGTGAGTAGGTGACAAAATCTCTAGAAATACACAATATTTAATAAACATAGCAGGCAGTTTCAACTATATCTCAAAATGGTTTGACCAAAGGGGGTTTAAAAGGTAATGGACTCACCGGAACCTAACTACTGATGTCATCATCGCCAACAACAAAACTAAACAATAACTTTCCATCAGTGAAGTAATAGATTTTACAGCAATGAACTAATAATCAACAGTAAATGTCCCAACCAAAACGATACATTTGAGAGAGTCTGAGCCCCCAAAAAACAGAGATCAAAGCAATAAATAGATTATAAAAGATATACTATGTAAATAAAGCTTATTTGGTTGTACATGAAGCAATATCTCTTGGGATCTAGAAGCCTGAAAGCCCCTCATGGTTTTTAAACTAATAGTCAGATTATTATATTGCCATAGCTTTAATAATTAATTCCCATTTTAGGGTTTAACCAAATACACTTTGCCACACAGAATTCCAAATCATATGTAGTAGTGTTGAAGAACAGTTCAATTTGCCTATCATATAACCAACCGATTCTTCAAATTTCTTTCAAAACACATTATATCATCAAAAGCGTGGAACGAAACCCTAAATAATACTACAAATAAATTAAAAAAGGCATAGAAACAGATAACCTGAGAAGTAGCCTGATGATGACGCAAAATCCGTCGTTGAAGTTCATCGACGAACGGAGTAACAGACGGATCCTTCGAATTCAGCAACAAAACCTCTTGTGCGGTAATTATAGCCTTAATATGCTCAAGTTTGATGACGATGGGCCGTTCTCTGCCAAGAACAGTGGACGGATACGATAAAATCGGGTCAAGAATACGGAAATCGCGCGCAGGTAGGCCCGTGCGGCGCATGATAGCGTGCTTGCCGGCTTCGATGATCTGAGCATGGCCGGTGGAATCGAGGAGGAGCCATGACCGGATTCCGGCAGCCTTTTTCCGGAGACCTGATCCGGCGACGTTCGACTGTGCGACGGCAGTTCGTACATCCTTGCCATGCTATCCTCATGAATTTTCTGGAAAGTTTAGAACTCATCATAGCCACTATTGAAAACGATAACCCTAGACAGATCTGCGACTATCGCCACCACGGGGCCGACCGACGCCAGGAATACGATCTGTGATCCAACAGAGAGGTACGAAGATTATCTGGGGTGATCGATGGTGACGGTGACGGAGAAAGAGAGATCCGGAGTTTACCTTTTGTAAGATAAGAGATGAAACCCTACACATATACGCCTTCATCATCACCATCACCACCACCACCTATCACCGCCTAATACACAGATCAGCCAAAGGCCACGCCCGCCGCCTCCGCCTCAGCCCATGAAGATGATGTGTGGTTGTTGGTGGTGACCGTGACAAAGGGACTAAAATTATGAGAGCATAGATGACAACTCAAGAAAGAGGGAAATGAGTGAAGAAATATGTTGTACTCTATGTATAATAACTTGTAGGAAATGAACAGGGAATTCTCTCTCACAGAGAATCTTTCCCTTTTAATATATATATAAATGTCTCCTTTAGCCTATTATAAATTTATTTTCTAAAGTTGAACCTGCTCTTAAAATATTTATATACATACTATATTATAGACATATTTATTACACAACTACGTTATAGACCAGCATATTACACGGGTTTGGTAATAAACATTATGTGATTTTATAAGTTTTTATTGTATATATATAATAATACTATTCTTTTTTATTGAATAGTTATACCTTTTTTATATGAAAACTTTAAAAATAAAAATTTATAAAAATAATGTTCTTTATATATATAACACTAGATTATAAACCTGTGTATTACATGGATTTATGAATAAAAAATATGTGATGTTATAACTATGCCTTCATATATTTACATGATAAAATAAATTTATTGCATTCTTTTAAATTTTCATAATTATTAAAACTAATAATACATTAACAAAATTCATACCAATCTATTGAATTGTTTGAATTTTGATTTAAAAGATTTATAGACGGGGTTAACCCTACTCGTCGTATTTGGTTTGGTATTGCTACCGCGCATGACTTTGAGAGTCATGATGACCTTTTTATATTAAAAAAAATTGAAAATAAAAATTTATAAAAAATGTTCTTAATGCACACACATTAAATATAGATGCTATTTATTATCATATTATTAATTATTAATGTTAATTCAGTTTATTTATGTAAACAATATACATTATTAGTAACATTAATGGTGAGTTTTTATATTTAAAAACAAACATTTAGGTTTGAATAATAGGAGAATGCCATGTGACATTTCTTGTAATCAATTATTAGATAGGGAGACATGTAACTTGTAAACTACATATATGAGTTACATATATATAACTTTATATGTTACATATACGTAACTTCATCATCTATATATTTTTATTAATTTTTTTTATTTATAACATTTCTAACCTAATAATAAAAAAATCATGATTTTTTTTAAATTAATTGGTTAGGTGGGTTATTATTCACTATATATATATATATATATATATATATAGGGGATGGTTCCATTGTTAACCCTCCCTTATATCGTTAACCCGTGTTAACCCAGCATTTTTTGCCCGAATCTTTGGTTTTTTTTTTCATGGTTTTTGTTATACATAAATAGGGGGGTTTCTTTTTTGTGTTTTTGCTAATTCATCACCGTTTAGAAATTATTTACAAATGTAAGTAAATGTAATTTTCTTACATTTACTAAATGTAAGAAAATTACATTTACTTACATTTGTAAATAATTTCTAAACGGTGATGAATTAGCAAAAACACAAAAAAGAAACCCCCCTATTTATGTATAACAAAAACCATGAAAAAAAAAACCAAAGATTCGGGCAAAAAATGTCGGGTTAACACGGGTTAACGATATAAGGGAGGGTTAACATTTGAACCTCTCCCTATATATATATATATATATATGGAGATGATCAAATGTTAACCCATGTTTATTGCGTTAATGGAATAAGTAAATCTTATTACTTTGGGGCAAACATTAAAGAAAATCTAAAGATATATGTTTTTTAATTAATGTAGGACACACTTACATTAATAAAAAAAAAAGAATATTAAACTTAAACATTTAGATTTAGTTTAATGTGGGCCCCAAAGTAATAATATATAGTTATTCGGTTAACTTAATAAGGAAATGTTAACATTCGAACTATCCCCTATATATATATATATAATTAGTAGGTCTATTTATAAAAATACTAGTTTAATTCCCCGTGTATTACACGGGTTGAATAGAAAAAATTATAATAAATAGTAATAAATGAAAATCTAATTTCTAATATTAAATATCATTAAAATTTGGTATAATTTAATACTATAAATAATAATTATATTATTTTTTAAACGTTAAGTTTTTCAAAGTTTGTTTGTTTAAACATTTCAATTAAAAAAATTAAAAATTTTATACTTTATAATAATTTTTTTTTGTTTTAAATATTTTAAATGTATTAATTTTTTTAATTTAAGAATGTAAAAAAAATATTTATAATATGACATGTGTCCTTAAAACCTTTATTTATTATAATAGATAGATTAAACATAGTTAATATTAAGTATCATATTAGTATTAATTTAGTTTATTTATGCAAACAATGTATATTATCAAAAACATTAATTGTGAGTTTTTATATTTGAAATTATACATTTATTTTTGGGATAATATGAGAATGATATTGTAACAACCAAAAGATTTAGCACCTTTGATCGTGTATAAAATCTATGTTGAATTGACAATGGTAATTACTACAGATTGATAGTACACGAGAAATGATGAACGTAGGCGAAAACCGTGCGCAAAACGGAGTTACGGATTGTCCGGAATCACGAAACGAAGAAAATTTTCAAAGTATTGAACTTCTGGACTCGTCGCGGTACGCGACGGAGATTTGAGGATCCTTCGCGGTACGCGACGGACCTAAAATATCTAAAATCCTCCGGATTTCTTCGCGGTAGCGAAGCCCTTTTTGGCTTCTGGTCGCGGTACGCGACGGGTGTGGCTGTGCAACAATCTGATCTACTTCATCAGATTTCATGCAAAGTTAATTATTTTTACATTTTCGAACTCAGACGATCTACAGACGAAGAACACAAGCAAAACACCCTCCAAACAACCTGTTGAAGCCATCAGATCGTATATTTGAAGCCAGGGAACGTGTTTACAAGTCCTGATCGTTGTTTTACCCGCAGAAACCTGTCAGATTAGGTAATGATTTGTTCTAACCTTCTAGTTTGATTTTGATTGACTAGATCTTGATTTTGAACTTAATGATATAGTTAGGATTGTTGATTATTGCCTAGATGATGGCTAGGATTGATTAGAAATGAAGAACACGATGTTCTAACGGTTAAATCCTTGTTTTGATCCGTTGTAATGCCCGGTTTGCATGAAATCACAACTATGGTTATAGTGATTTAATCCATTTGATTATGACAATGTAGATGGTTAGTTTGATTAATCTTTGAAATGCAAAGGTTAAATCTAAGTGTTTCAAACTAATCACAATTATTAACATACTTATTGAACGATTATCTGATGTTTATGATAACAGTCAGATTAGTATGTTAAACATGGTTATTAAACCTATTCTAAGATTACATTGTGATATTTCATGATATCTGGGTAATCAATTATAAGGATTTATCATTTCTAAGCCATTAATCTGTTTAAGAACTGTTTTAGCATTATAATCAACAACATTAACTATTTGATGACTTTTAAGTCAATGTCTTTGACATTGAACGTTCAGAAAGATCTAATCAGTAGGTTAAAACATAAATGATTTATTAAGTGTAAACGAATGCAGAAATTCACCATTAGTACCAGTTTGTGAGTGATCTTGCTACAGTAAGACATCAGGTGAGTTCTATGAGCCCTCTTTTACTATTCTAACATTTTAGGGCTGATATGCATGTTATAAAGTTATTTTAGATAAATGATTGTTTTATCTGGCTACGGTCAGATAAGAAAATATGCTAAAGTAAAGAATGTTTCAAGTTGTAAAGTTAATGTATGAAAGTGACACTAACCTGGTTAAGGTCAGGTAAAGAATGTTTTCAAGTAAAGAACGTTTTAAAGTAAATAATGCTTTAAGTCTCAACTACAGTTGAGAAGTAAATGATTTTAAGAACCTCAGCTGAGATGTCAAGGATGTTTTAAAGACTCAACTACGGTTGAGAAATGAATGATTTTAAAAGTCTCGGCCGAGGTTAATTAGAAAATGCGATTTTGAAGTCCCGGCTACGGTTGGGCAAATGTTGAGCACTGCGGTGCGGATAATGATTTATGATTATGATGGTTTAAATGATTTAAACCATGTTATGTATGGATGATGTATGTCAAGAAGTCTTGTACCGGTATGAGCCGTCAATTTCGGTTGATGGTTTAAAAAGTCCTGTGAAAGAACAGGCAGAAGTCCTGTGAAAGAACAGTCATAAGTCCTGTGAAAGAACAGACATAAGTCCTGTGAAAGAACAGGCATGTCGACTGTGTGTCGCCAGTTGAGGGAATCTTATGCATGCATAACGTGTTGACTTCGGTCAACAGAACAGGCTACATTTATGCACTGTATGATTGATGTTATGATGTCATGTATGTTATGTATATGAAATGTTTTGTGTTTAGTATGATTGAGACTGTTGACTTCGGTCGGCAGTGAAGGCTAATGTTTTATGTATATTAAAGATTTAACTTTTATGAAAAGTAAACTTAGAACTCACCAGCGAAAGCTGACTTGTTTAGCATGCATATCAGGTTGAATGGTTAGAGAAAGGAGACCAGGAAGGCTCATGGCATATATTGAAGACTACCCCTGGCATAGATTGGCTGTATTATGTGACTGTTAGAAGAGTGGGTTATGTTAAATGTGTAAAAGTTTGTTTAGATATGTATGATATTTATGTTGTTACCCTACATTCCGCTGCTATGATAATGTAAATATGATCTAAAGAGTATGGGTTTGATGTTTGCCAACTGAGGGGTTCGGGGCCTCTCAGATATGTGACATTTTTTTGGAATCAATTATTAGTATAGGAAGATTATAATTAAATAATTGTGTAATTTTATAATATTTTCCGAATTTACATTACCAAAAAAAAATTATTATATAAAACAATATAATATAAAAGTGCGGTTACGATTTATAAATCTCTAAACTTTTTTTAAAATCATATTTGTTATTTTGTTTGAAACTAAATAATGTTTAAGACTGTATTATTAATTTTAAAAAACTAAGAATGTTATTATCAGTTGATAATTTTTTTAGCGAATTATTAATATGTTTAATATTTTAGAAATGTTGTTATAATTTAATATAAAACATAATAATTGATTTTATAAATTAATTATAAATATTTTTAAATTATTTTTTTTTCACTTCGTTCAAGAATTTATAAATAAAAGAAAGTCAAAGTTTGATTTTAATTTAAATAAGAAGATACATATTAAATAAGAAAATTGATTAATTTAAATGATTTTGAACTTTTAATGTTCAATACTTTTTTATACATAAATTTTTGAAAAAAAAATGCAAATGCTAGATAACATCTTTTGAAATCCTTGATTAAATAAAGTAAGATTTCTAATTCATCACTAAAACAAATATCATTGTAATTTTAAGCAAATGCTTAGACAATTATTTTATTATTTATAAACCATGTTTCCCTAAACATGTCTGTCGAATGCAATGAAATAAATTGATACACGTTCAAATACTTTTAAATCACACCCAATTTATTTATAATAAATCATAACTTTTAAAAGCTGACACGTTATGATTTTGATTTTTGAACATTTACATCCAATGCCGTGTGCACCTCCCTTCGGAAGGGTTCGTTTACCCGTAGGCCGTGGGGGTGTTGCTTTTACATATTATTATTTTTTTTCAGTAACATAAAAGTTTAAGTTTATTAAAACAGATAATTTTATAATTATGTATCTGTCAAATATCAACTTAGGCTATGTCCATTGCGCACGTGGAGTGGCTGCATTTGCTGATGTGTAAATATGTATGTAGAAGGACGAAATAGAGATAAAATAAAAAGTGGCGCACGTGATTCTTTTGCACGTCCAGACGTGCACTCAGAGGCTGGGGGTGAAGCCCACCCATTTGAAAATCAAATTTTTTTTGCAATTCAAATTTTATATTTATTTATTAAATAACTAGATTAGTATCACGTGTATTACACGGGTTAAATACAAAAAAATATAGTCATTAATGAAAATCTTTATAATATAAGTCAATTTTTTAAAATAAAATGTGATTAAAAATTTTTAAAAACTTAATACTTTAAGTAATAAAATAATAATATTATTTTTTTCAATATTACTTTTTCAAAGTTTGTTTTCCAAAAATTTTATTTTAGAAAACCTTTTTCAATATTTCTTATTTTATAATAATTTTGCTTTTGAAAAAAAAATATTTTCAATTTAAAAATGTACAAATTTGTATTCAATAATTAATTTTATTAATTAATGTATGATACTTTAAATAAGAGAGAGAAGCGGAAAAGTTATTGTGAAGATTAATATAGATGAATGACATGTGTCCTATTTTATTTTGATTTATTATATATAATAGATTTTTAATATTAGAAAATCGTTTGTTTATATAAGATAAATAGAAAAAGAAATGATGATGTGGAAGAGAGAGAGTGCATATGGGAAGGATGGATTGTAGTTAAAAAGAAGAGAGAGAGTGCATGTGGGAAGGATGCGTAAAAAAATGATTTGATAGTAATGACTGAGCTGCATGTAGTAAATGCAGCCTTTGCATTGCGGGTAGTTTTAGTGGCTACAAGAGTCAACAAGTTTTATAATCTTTTCAAATTAGCCACCAAAGTTCCTTCTTTTAAAAAATTTCTAAAATTTTTTGTTCCTCTAAAAGTTTTTTTTCAAGATTCGCCACTGATATACGGAGTCGGACAATAGTGGAGGTGTTATGCCCGTTGCACATTGAGTGATTGTGATCCTTTTCTTTTTCCACATTGAAGAATAAACATTATTTGTTATCTGCAAACTAACTCCTTAATTAGAGAATTCCTTAATTAGAGTGTAAGGTTTTCAACTTTGAACCACACTCTAAGAAATTTATCGAATACTAAGACTGTCATGCGAAGTTTAATCAACTAATTTAAAAAAAAACTTATAATTAAACCAAGAACGTTTTTATTTTATTTTTTTAATGTTTGTGGTTGTTTTTTATTCTTATATTATATTAATAATTAAAATTAATTTAAAACATTTTCGAATATATGTACAATTGCAATGTGTTTGTTACAGTATTTATTTTTAATCACAAAAAAACACGAGTTTGATTCCAAGGAGTGACCCAATTTTGACTCCCTTAGTCCCTTGCCTTTTGTTAATTTTTTTAGTACTTTCGTTTCTTTATTTTTACTATTGGATTTGTGTTTACAGAGTTGTTGATGCTAAGGTGTCAAGTTTTACTAATCAAATTATTTGTTTTTACATGTAAATTAAATTTATTAATTTATTTTTATGTTTTATAAACTTATAAATATAAACTAATAATATATTCTTTTATTAATCAAATTATTTGTTTTTACATGTAACAAATATTCAACTGAGAAACATATAAAAGCTCAATAAAACATAAAAGTCATCTATTAATTTATTAAAAAATTAAAAATAAAAGATCTTAAAATATTGCTTTAAAAAATAATAGTTAAATACTAAGTTCTTCAAAATGAATAGGTTTTTGGTTTTTGTCAACCCGTATTTAAAACCAATTTAATTATCGGATTAAACATCCGAACTACTAATACATATCCATTGGAAAGTGGATGTTTCATTTAATTCTATCATGAACTTCCACCTATGTTTTTTTTGAACGGCAGTTAAACTGTCTCGTCGTGCTACCTTCAGTTATCCTGGCAATTAATAGCTAAGATCGATTCTTCGATCTCTGATTGTGAGACACGTGTGCCCCCAGATGCGCGGGAACCGGATGGAATCCGTAAACCCTCGCCCCCATTAGGTTCGAACCCGGGATTAAAGCCCTGATTCGTTCCTTCACCTGGATATCCATTAAATTCCACCTATGTATTATTTTTTTAAAATCAAAGATTGCTTTGGGATTAACCTTGTCTTGTATATATGCCATGACCATCCAAGCACAATTTAAAGAAAATGTACACTTTCAATGGTAAAAGCTTAGACGCTTAGTAATTATAGGCTATGGCGGCTATAACTTGAAATTGAATTAACCAAAAAATTAGGGTTTTAAAATCCTTAGAACTCATAGAGGCAATCCAGTTGTTCTCATATATTTTTCAAGTTTGCTACTTGTGATGATGTCTTATCGTGTTTTATCAAGCATAAAAGTTATGTTATCAAACTAAAACACCACTTATTTATACTAATTTATAAGGGTAAAATGATAAAAAAGGTTTAAACAATTATATTAACTGTTAAAAACAATTATTTAAAAAAAATATATCAACCGTTTAAGTAGTCCGAAACATATGTTTTTCCAAAAATTCAGTAACTAGTTTTGGACCGCTCATAAAAATAGTTTTGCTTTAACCTGTTTTATTGTTGGATCACGTGGACTGCTCAAAAAGTAAAAAAAAAATATTCACACAATCTCTCAATTTCTTCGTTTGTATCCTCTTTTTGTGATGTGATATTATTTCTACGAACCAAGCTATATGCGGTTGGATCAATAAGAAAATATTTTGTTATAAAAAAGTATTAAATAATAAAAATATGACACATGACATTCTATAAACATAAAAATAGAAATCTATTACGAAAAAAACAAAAAATCCGGCACAAAAAATCAAAAATATAATACAAAAAAAATCTAGTACAAAAAATACAGAACAAAAAATTCAGTAAAAAAAAATTGGTACAAAAAATAAAATGTGGTACATAAATTATCATTACTTCCTTTTTTCCGCATCTCACATGTCATCTATCTATTGGAAGCTATTTTTCTTAAGCAAAAATGTCTTTCTACTTGATCCTTTGGATGTATGATACTTAGGGCCGATTGGTAAGGTGCCTAACGGTGGTGTTCACCATTTTTTATATGTAAGAAACCAACTCTATATATATTTAGCCAAACATCAAAAAACTAAAACACACAACACAAACAATAAATGGCTTCCTCACTTCCTATTCCTGCAGTTGGTTCAACCCACAGCCCTCACATGGTGTTATTCCCCTTCATGTCTAAAGGCCACACCATCCCACTACTCCACCTAGCCCGCTTGCTTGTGAACCGCGGGTCCATGGTCACTGTTTTCACCACCAAAGCTAACCACCCATTCATCGCTCAGTTTCTTGAAACCTGCCCACATGGTTCCATCTCGATCTTAGACCTCAATTTCCCTAACGATGTCGAGGGTGTACCGCAAGGCATCGAGAGCACCGATAAGCTACCATCGATCGCGCTTTTCAGACAATTTGGGGTCGCAACAAAACTCATGCAGCCTCAGTTTGAAGAATATCTCGACAATCTACCAAATGTTACGTGCATAATTTCTGATGGGTTTTTGAGCTGGACGCTTGCATCGGCAAACAAGTTTGGGATCCCTCGGCTGTCGTTTTATGGGATGAACGCCTATTCATCTGCTGTGTCGAGAGATGTCGGTTTGAACCTCTGGGGACCCGATTCAGATGATGAATTAATCACCGTGCCCGGGTTCCCATGGATTAAAGTCACTAGAAATGACTTTGACAAGCCGTTTAATCAGAGAGATCCAACCGATCCTCTTTTCGACTTCCTAACGGAGTCACTTATAGCCACGGCAAACAGCTATGGTCTGATCATGAACAGTTTTTATGAGGTCGAGCCATTGTTTATAGACTACTTAAATGGTGAGGCTAAGCCCAAAATTTGGTGTGTCGGACCACTCTGCCTGGTTGAAGCACCGGCCACTACAGATAACAAACAAACAAACGCACCTAGTAATATCAGTATACCATCAACGAAACCGAAAGCCCCGGAATGGATAGAATGGCTGGACCAAAAGCTAGCTAAAGGAATCTCGGTTTTATACGTTGCATTCGGGTCTCAAGCGGAGATCTCAATCCAACAAATGGAAGCCATATCCAAGGGTTTGGAGCAATCTGAAGTGAGCTTCTTGTGGGTGGTGCGAAAGGGCGATCAAACCGGTATTCTTGATGAGCTTGAACAACGAGTAGGCGAAAGAGGGATGATCGTTAAACGATGGGTGAACCAGATGGAGATTCTGAGCCATAAGAGTGTAAACGGGTTCGTGAGCCACTGTGGTTGGAACTCGGTTCTCGAGAGCATATGTTCGGGGGTACCGATTCTAGCTTGGCCCATGATGGCTGAGCAGCACCTCAATGCAAGAATGGTGGTCGAGGAGATTAAAATCGGGTTGAGGGTTGAAACATGCGATGGTTCAGTTAAAGGGTTTGTGAAACCAGATGGGTTAAAGAAGATGGTTAAGGAATTGATGGAGGGTGAGAAGGGGAAAGAGATTAGGAAGAAGGTTAAGGAGGTTGGTGCAGCCGCCAAGCGAGCCATGGCGGACGATGGTTCGTCTTGGCGGACATTGAACCAGCTCATAAACGAGCTGCAGACTGACAAAACCTTTATTATAAGTGAATGAGTGATGGGGAGCTACACAAACGTATAAGTAAGCCATTTTGATAGAGACATTATCTCTTGTATAAGGTTATATGTTTAAATTTAGACATAACTTTGTTATTCTAAGTGTAATTTAAAACTAAGATACTTTTGTGTTATAAATAAGTAAATAGAAAAAAAAGGATGGACCAATGAGGCTTTTCCTCAATGATACCCAAAGATTCATTCAAATAGTAGGTCTTGGGTTCAAATCATTTCCGCTGCGAAATAGGGACCTGAGGGAGGTCAAGGGGTTTTCCGGTTTCCTCCTAGGGTGGTTGTGGTGGCTCATGAGAGGTTCAGGTAACTAGACTTTGATGACATGACCTGGAAATAGTGAGTTCACACGATTGAGACCTTCGCCGTTCAAAAAAAAGAAGAAAAAAAAGGATGGAGAGCTACATTTATTGTTTAGAGTTGGTAGTTAAGGAACTACTTCAATCCATGTCTCCCGTCTTTTTCAAACATTTATATTTAGTCTTTTTCATGAATTTATATTTAGTACTATTATTGTCTCATGATGCAGCAGAAAACACAACAATAAAGTTGAGGCATTTTAAAGGTTTGAAGAGTTCGATTTTGAGTTATAACCATAATAAAAACAATTTTTTTAGTTTACTAAAAATTACTTTAACTTCTAATATAAAAGACAAATTGACTAAAAATGATTCATTTATTTGACGGGTTATTTCTTTTATAATCACTATATCTCATTTTAATTCTTAAAGTCAATCAATGTGAGACAAAGTGAAAAGAGAAAAAAAACATTTAAATTAGATTTAAAAAATTGTATGCTACAAGAGTTGTAAAACTCTTAATTTTAAGAAATATAATCAAATTACTATTTTGTGCTTCTAATATGTATTATATAGTAGTATAGATAATGATTAAGAAGATGCAGTTACTTAATATATTATCATATAAATTTGATTGTTTAATAAAAATTTTATAAAAGAAATAAATATTTAATCAATTAGTAAATTTATGGGGTTTATTGACTTTTTTATTTATTGATATTTTAGAAGTTCATATAAAAAACAACCAAAGGACTTATACAAGATAGGGACTTTTTAAATATAAAGTATTAAGTTTGAGTCTCACTTGTAGCAACTATTTTTTAAATTTAGCAAGGGGTTTTATTAGAGTAGGTCTTCGAGTGATAAGATTCCTCTGCAATGGTGAGTGGATAGCTTGGTGGTTTTTCATTAATAGATTTACTTGGATCGATGGTTGCGATTAAATGTATTTATGAATTCATTTTGTTTCAAGTTGTTAAATATAAGCAAAACCTATTGTGGGTCTATCCAACCATCTAAATCCTATGCAAGGGCGGTCCCGAGGAGGGGCAAACCCGACCTCCGTCCTAGGTCCATTTTTAGGGGGCACAAATTTTTCGATGTATATGTATATATAGAGTTTCATTCAAATTTTTATGCCTATCTTAATTAGGGTCAAGACAGATGTAACACTTAACGTTTTAATTGCAATAATCTAGGGCATTAGTTTTGGGAGTGCACCAAACAGCTCAAACCTCAAGCCAACTTAAATTAGTTGAGACACCCACTTCAATAATATTGACTCTAAGATAATTGGTTTAGTAAGGTTTGGTGACAGATCAAAAGTAAAGATTAAAGGCAAATGAACTATATCTTTGAAGAATGGAGAGTGTGGGTCATCAAATAATGTATATACCCGATCTATGCAACAACATTAGAGGTGGGCAAAAAAAACGGACCCGGAACCGGCAACCGGAACCGGAGCCGGTCATATCCGAACCGGTGGGTATAAACGGGTCTGGTTTTTCAGACAAATTAGAATCGGAACCGAAACCGGAACCGGTTCCACCTATACCTGGCCAAAACCCAAACCGGAACCAGTCAAAAACCGGTTGGAACCGGTCGAAACCCGGAACCGGAACCGGGTATTGACTTTGTTGACCAAAACTGGAACCGGTTGAAACCTGAACCAGTTTCAGAAAAAACCCGATTTGCGCACCTCTAAACAACATATTAGGTCTTCGTCAAATGACAGAGAATGGGTGCAAGTTGTGGATGAAAACTCTAATCTTCGGCTTTATGAAAAATACAAGTTGCTTAGACATGGGCAAAAAACCGGTTCGGATTCCCAAACCAGTTTATAAACAGGTAGTTGACACCCTTCAAACCGGTTTCACCCAAACCGGTTTCCAAATTGGTCCGAACATTCGGTTTGTAATAGGTTTGACATCCTCATCTCCCAAACCGGTTTCAGCCCCTCCAAACCGGTTTCAACCCCTCCAAACCGGTTTCAAACCGGTTCAAACCAGTTCCTATATGTTTGACATCCTCATCTCCCAAACCTTTTCCAAACTGAACCGGTTTTCACCCAAACCGGTTTTGACCATCCGTTGACTAAACCGGACTGGTTTGAAAACCGAACCGGTTTGAGAAAAAAACCGGTTTGAGACTTTGAGCACCTCTCAAATTGCTTATGCAAGATTGCAAGAACCAAGGAGCCCAGTTGGTACTTAAAGTTTGTTGGGCTATGGTTGTTGTGACTCTAAAGGAAGGGCCCAATGTGAAGCTTATATTGTTTACATTACATAACTCTTAAAACCCAATGTCGGTGGTGACGGCGTGAGTTTTTTACTTATATATATATATATATATATATATATATATATATATATATATATATATAATAATAATAATAAAACAAGAGAACGCATTTGATATTCACTAGCCAAGCGGTAGATTTTGATGGATGCAAACAACAGGGCGTGGGTTCGATTCCCCTATGTACTATACTTTTTAACAATGCATATTCTTTATATCTATGAACTACAACAGGAAAATTGCAGCTACTTTTCTCCAGACAACACGTAGATTTCATTGGGAATAAGACAGTGGGGGTTCAATTTCCTTAGCTGCCATATATATATTTTTTACAATGATTTGTTATTTTTTGATAATAATATTATTACTAAATATAATAATGTTTTGAGCTATTTTTTTTTTGCTTTCTGTCAGTAGTTCAAGTTTACACTATTTGCCTCTTGAGTTTTCATATCTTTCTATACTAATAAACAAACATAATTTTTGCCATGTCAATATGCTAGACTTCTATGACATATGTCAAATTATTATACCATTAGTGACATATGTCACTTCTTTATATTTTCAATTATTTCTCTCACATATTAAATAATAATTAATCTTTATGTATTAAATAATTAAAAATCTAATGACTCATGCTATTATATATCTTTTTCATATTAAAGAATAGTTTTTAATAAATTCAAAATAATTAATTTATTAAAATCACAATTCAATAAAAGTTTACAAAATATGACTTTTTTTCTAATATTCAAAATTTAAGAAAAATAAGAAATATTTTAAACTTGTGTACTTATAGAAAAAAATAACTTTTATAAAAAATAAGTCTTCTTAAAAAACAAATCTTATTTAAAACAAGTTTTCTTACAAAGTATATAATATTTTAATGTTCAACCCGTGTAATTACATGGGATTTAACCTAGTAACTTCATAAAATATCATTTTTTACCAATTGAGTTTCTAAAGTTTCGTATTTTCACTTTTTGTTTCTTAGACTGTGTTTAGTACTCTCTCCGCACCCCAGTAGAATGGCTTCCTTTGGCGGGGCGAAGCGGGCACACCGCCCCCACCCCGGTGGGTAGGGGTTTTCATCGGGTCGGAAATTTTTTTTGGTCTTTCCGAAACCCGACCCGAAAACCCGAATTTGTTCATCCGAATAACCCTGTTTTTTTCGGATATCCGACCTGAAAAAAACCAGTTTTTGCATATCCGAAACCCGACCCGAATCTAAAATCATATTATCCAACCCGAAAAACCCGAAATAGATTTCGGATACGGTTTTTCGGGTTTCGGATACGATTCGGATTTCGAATTTTTTTGAGTTTCGGATATTTTGAACACCCCTACCAGCGGGCTCCTACACGAGTGGCCAACGGCCCCCGCTCCCCGTTGCTCCCCTTTCTCCTCTCGATCGTGATTGGCCATTGGCCCATTGCGGGTGTTTTAAGGTTTAGTGGGTTTAGTGAGGTGATAATGTGGCACAATGAATAAGACTTTTCAGTAGGGTGACCACTATGAGGATTTTAGGTTTTTAGTGGAGTGATGATGTTGTTATAAATTTTAGTGGAGAAGGATTTCAGTAGGGTGACCACTACACATAGTCCTAAGTGTTTTGTCTCTGCTTTCAGGGTTGACATTTTTACTCATCTACGTTCCAAAATATTTGTAAAATTTTATTTTGACCCACGATTTTATAAAGTTTTGAATTTAACCCTTTTGTTGCGTTAACCTAAAAGATCTTAAATTTTTACGTGCTTAGTTTTATATGTGTCGTTATAAATTCGAGTTGGGTTGTTTTTATAATATTAATATCATTATTAAATATAGTAATGTATTAAACTGAATGTTTTTATTTCATAGTTCCTTTTAGCCTTTCAATTTTAGGCTTTTACTCTCCTAACTTTTAAAATTTGTTGTAAAATGTATTTTTTTTCACTCAGAGTTTCTAAAGTAATTTGTAAAGCTTTATAACATCAATATTGTTATTAAATATAATAATATTTTGAAGTGAGTAAAAATATTTCTAAAAATGTCCTTTATATCCACTCAAGTCTATGAAAGTTTGAATTACACTTTTTGCTTCCTAATTGTTTCGTCTCTCTTATTATGGTTGACACTTTTATTCAACAACTTTATAAAACATTTGTAAAATTTTATTTTAGTCCTCACATGTTTTTAAAATGTTTTGAATTAACTCTTTTGGTTCCTTAATATAAAAAAACCCTTATTTCTCACGTACTTAGTTTAGTTTTATGTACGTGTTAGTATACATTCGAATTGACTAAGGCTTTAATGTAAACATTCTTCGAAAACGATTTGGGTCAAATAAAATACGTTTTTGTGCTTATTTTATGTACTTTTTAAATTGGACAAGGTTTCCACGTGAACTTTATTTGGAACGAATTGAGTAAAACATAATATGTTTTCGTTCTATAGTAACACATGGGGAGTAAAATTATACATAAATTTTGTTTGGATATTTTTCAAAACATTTTTATAACTTTTTTATTGTAATATATGGGCATAATATTATTTTATATCAACGTTTTAATATCCAAAATGATTCACTGTGACTTCTAATATTTATTTTAATCGTATCATCATGTTGTAACACGCGTGTTTTAAATGTAACATCCCGCCGCAACGCGCGGGTGACTTTTGCTCGTTAAACATATTTTTAACAAGTATGATTTTAAAGGCACGCATGTTAGAATCCAGACATTTACATAAAAAGTTTTTAAAACCAGTGATTAAATCAACACCTTCTTTTATAACACGGTGTTTTGAGTAAAAATCGTACTCCAATTTTAATGACAACTCAAACCACATTTTTGTATTAGTTATGTTCTTTCTCATGATATCTGTAAGATTTTAAGACAAAAATTCAAATAATTTTAAAAATCCTTAATATTAAGGTTTTTATAATTGTATTAACAATTTCACAAAATATTTTCAAAGATTGTAGGAACTATGTCACTTTTTATTAAGAATAGATAATGAAATAATAATAGTGATATTCTCCTTATAAAATATGTGAAAATAAGTACGGGTAATATCATAATATAAATAAAAAGCAAACAAGTAAACTGTGAAATAAACATTACATACATGTAGGGGTATTCAAAAAAATCCGTATCTAAAAATCCAAATCCGAAATATCCGAAAAAATCAAATATTCGGAGGTTCGGATATCCGAAAGTTTGGATTCGGATACTTATTTTGAAAATTTTCAGATAGTTCGGATATCCGGTATCGGAAATAGTTTTTTTTTTCCGGATATTCGGAAACTATGTTCGGATAAATTTTCTGATACCCGGATAATTTTCGGATATTCGGATATACAAAATATATTTTTGTAAATTTTTTTTTTCTATTTCGAATATCCGAATTCCGAATATCTGAAATTTCAGATTCGGATATTGAAAACCACTATCCGAAATTCGGATATTCGAAACACCGGATATCCAAAAATGAACACCCCTACATACATGTAGATCGATACAAACCATACTTTCAATAGTCAGAGTCTTCAACTTTGTTTTTCAACATCTTATTGTAGTCTTCTTGGTTGCAAGAACAACCAATTAAACTAATTTGTTGGTCAGTTGTGGCTAAGGATTTCTGTCCAAAAGATGAACGTGTCTCTCTCTCTCTCTCATAGTACGATAGACAGTAAATATATTGCTGTAATTAACCAAGCACCCGAAACAATATCTAAAAAGAGAGTATAGATGTCTGAAATTAAACATTGAAATTTTTCAGAGTTTGTATGTGGTTTCTAAATCATTAAACGTACAAGTCTTTTCAAGACTTAATATTTATAATACTTCTAATCAAACAAGGCATAAAGCCTTCTATTTATACAACAAATTTAAGAAAATAATTAAATAGTTTAACATCAATAAAAGACATAAAAATTTTATCAAGTTTATATTTCAGCTATTGCATGAAAAGTCTTATCAAATCTAGAGACTAATCTTCAATCAGGTTCATGATAAGCATGTCTAGCAAAATGAACGGGTTGGGTTAGGTTAAGGATGATATAAAGTCGGTCTTCATCTTCAGGCGTCATATTCATAGTTAGCGCATTCATGCTAGTTAGCAGTTCCAGCTCCATATCAAGGATATCGTCACTAGCATCAATATCGTCAATATCGATATCATCAAAACTTTGAGACTTGTTATCAAGGAACTTGTTCAGAATTACCGTAATGAACAAAAGATGAGAGTTTTTCGCTAGGTATTTGACCAAATAAGATCGTCCAGCTCCTATAGAACCTATCACTAAAATACCCTTAGAGAGAGATAAGGCCAAGCGGAGCGAAAAGGTTCGCGGCTATCCGAGAATTTCAATGTTTGAATTGAAGGTTCATACTGTCAGACTTATTTGATCTTATCAATTGTTATCATTTTTCTCGAATAAATCATGAATTTTCTAGGATACTATTAAAGATCTTATCGAAAACTTACAGCAGGTTGCCAAACAAAGGCTAAAAGAAAAAAGAACAGGGGTATGACTGGCAATCTGGCATAACATCTAAATCGAGTTCAAATAACATGCAAAAGTAACTAATAACTAGGAAGACGTTTCAAATACCACACATGCATTACGGGATATGCGAGTTTGATGTATGGACATGCAGGAGAGAAATGTTATCCCCACTCGGACCAACACAAAACTTATAACAAGTTTTTAAACAAAATTAGTATGGGTCTAATTGGATTGTTCTTAAATACATTAATTTGGTTTAAGTTAAAATGTGTTATAACTAAACAAATAGTTTATTAGAATAAACTTTAGTGATTTTCTCATCAAATATGTTATTAATCATTCTTAAACGTTTGTATACATTGCATTCACATAGTTTTTAGGTTACCTATCTTGACCCATTTCATATTGTGATGTTACCCATTTTAACCCATTATACAACAATTTTTTACCCAAACCAAACCAAACCAATCCATTTCTTTTGTTTTATGTGAAAATTATCACCTCTAATGATAAGTTCTATTGCAATTAAGAGTTTAAAAAGATTATAGATATTACATTCAAACAAAATTTCTATCAGAAACATTTTATTACAATAATGAAATTCCATTTAAAATTTTAGTGTATCAAACATAAGTGAAATAATATAATTAATTAAATCACTTGTCATATGTTTGTGTATTAAACGTATTTGAACGTTTATCATGCATTTATCCCATTGCCTAACATCTTGAAGGATAATGTTTCCCCATCGTTATGATATGTCGTCTATCGTGTACGGAGAAAACCTAATGCAGAGGGTTAGAATGAAATTGATTTTATTGATAAAATTGATTTTTTTTTTCATTCTAATTTTTAGAATGAAAAACACACATGTTAATTCTACTTTTAAACTATATTAATACATTTTTATGTGAAGGATAGAACCCTTGATCTCCTATATAAGTGGCAAATCTATACTATATAATAAAAGAATAACAAGTTTGTCACATGTCACTCCCATATTCATTTGTTATTAATTTTTGACATTTGTCATTTTCACATTCATCTCCCATTCAATTATATTTTATTAACTCTCTCTCCTATTTAATGTTAATGATTTTAAATAATTAAATTATATAATGAAATGTAAAAAAATATAAATTTTATAATTTTAGTAATTTATTATAACTTAATAATCATAATTAAGTTCCAATTATATCTTATTTTAAAATAAAATTTATAATTTTTAAATCATAATAATTTCAATAACGGTTGATATGATATCCAACATATAAATTTTCATAAAACTATTGGTTTGAAACATTTATACTATATAATAAAAGAATAACAAAGTTGTTTTACTCTCATAAAATTTTCATTAAACCTTTTAATTGTTTTTTTACTACTTAAAGTATTTATTAATACGTAACATAGTCATTTTATATCAAAATATTATTTTTATGATATCTAAATTATCAGTATTAATTATTTAATATTTTATATTTATTCCGTGTAATACACGGGGTAATAATCTAGCAAATTATAATAAAAGAGTAAATTTTTGCCATATGTCACATTCACACACCACTATATGCCACATATCACCTTCTCAAACCACTATTGACATTTGTCAATTTCTTATAAATCCACTTAATTCTTTCTCCTATTAAATAATTATATACTTTCTATCTTATTAAATAAATTATTTCTTTTATTAAATAATTATAATACTAATACCTAATATATTATTTTTCTTTTTATAATAAAACACACTTATAATTTTTATAAAACACATCAAAATTTTATAAAATCAAAAATTTTAAAGAAAGAAATATTTTATTTTCAAAAAAAAAATTTATGTAAAAAACAAGTTATCTTATAAAATGATTTTTTTAAATATACCATAAAATGAGTTTTTAAACAATGAAATTTTTATAAAAAATGACATTTTTTAATTTATTTAAAAACTGAAGTAATAAAAATGATAAAGAAAGTTACACTCTTGTTCTATCATGTTTAACGCTATTTTTAAATTGGGTTGTTTAACATTAATAATTACAAAAAATATATTTTATATTATTGATTTATAAAATTAGTTTTTAATATAATACAAGCTGAAGTTTTAACGTCAGTTATTTCAAAAATATCAATTGGTATACATCATAAGTTCATATATAATTTGTATAGTGATTAAAAATTTTAATTATTTATTTATTACTTAAAATATTTATTAGTATGTCAAATATCATTTTATAATTGCTAAATTTTCATTACTAATTATTTAATACTATATATTAAACCCGTGTAACACACGGGTTAATAACCTAATGATTTAATAAATGGTTAAAATGGTAAAAATGTATCCTTGTTATCTTTTTGTATATTTTATTTTTTAGGTGACATTTAATGGTTAAAATTTCTCTCATTATCTAAAGGTATCTACTGGTGGAGCACCTGGGTGTCAGAAATTATTTTCTACATAATTATTTATCATTAAATATTTTATTTTTTGGACCAATTCGAATAAGGTCGGGTAGGATCATCTAGAAAAAGGACAAAACAAAATTAAATCACAAATACATAATAAAAGCATGTCAAATTATCATTTCGTTGATTAGCATCATTTGATAAAATTGATTTTCTTTTGGCAATATTCGAATGAAAACTATTCAAATCAATAAGTTCAAGATTTAAAGAAGGTGAATATCCAAGTTCTATTTGAAAAATTGTTACATATTACTTAAATACACAAATTATACACAAATCAACTAGGTTTCTCATTATGCAAACATGTTTTAACTTTGAAATTATATAATAATCACTTAATCTACAAATTACGGTTGTTGTGATGTAAAGGACAACGACATATACTAGTAAGCTACTGCTTAAATCTACTTTTTAAGAGGGAACTGAACCTATATTATGATAGTCAAATTCAATCACTCAATATACAAATTAGGTCTTATTACTTTTATTAAGTGCTATGAGTGATTAAGTATTGAATTAAATTATAAATTGTAATTGGGTTTCAAATGTATATTATGTTATTTGGGATCGCCCTATTTGTGGTGCACACATATCATGTATATATATGTGTGGGCCCTTAAGGGGCAAAAGTAAAAGTGAACTAGTTTTAACGTTATTTCAATTATTTTGTGAAAATAACGTTAAAATCATTGGGATGATCAACTTCAAACGATAACTTTGAGCCGGGGACTCTTTCGGAGCAGCCTCTCTATCCCAATTGGGATAGGGGTAAGGTTTGTATCTATCTTTCCCCCCCAGACCCTACTGAAAGTGGAAATATACTGGGTAAGGTTGTTGTTGTTGTATTATGTTATTTGGGAATTATTTTATTAGTTTTTGTTTTTAAATGGTTTTAAATAAGGCTTCATGAGGGTCGTCAAATTTTCATGGAGATCGGGAACAAAATTTCTTGAGATCGGTCGAGATCAGATCGTATATATAATATTAAAAATATAAAATTTATGGGGTCAGTCTACCCCATACACATATGGTGGTTACGCCCATGATATCTAGTCAAATTCTACTGAATGCAAGTGTAAAATAGATTTATCCAAAATTAAACTTAATGTGCGTTATACTTCTTGTTTTTTTTTTCAATCTACGAGCCTAATACAATTTTTTTTGTTCCTTTAACCAGACAAGCTCTTAGGAAAATATTTAACTTGAAATAAAAATCTCCTTTAGCTTATTATAAATTTATATTTTAAAGTTGAACGTCCTCTTAAAATATTTATATACATACTAGATTATAGACCTATTTATTATATGAGTTTTTAATTAAAAAATTATGTAATTTATAATATTTCCACAATTTTACATTACCAAAAAATTGAAGTGCAATGACAATTTATAAATATCTAAATTATTTAAAATCATTTTTTTATTGAAACTGAGTAATGTTTAAGCTTGTATTATTAATTTAGAAAACTAAAAAAGTTATTATCAATTGATAAATTTTGTAGCCAATTATTAATATGATTAATATTCTAGAAATAAAAAACTTTGTTATAACTTATTAAAAAGCATAACAATTGATTTTATAAATTAATTATAAAGCTTTTTAAATTAATCTTTTTTTATAAAAAATTCGTTCATGAATTTATAAATAAAATAAAAGAAAGTCAAAGTTTGATTTTTATTTCAATAAGAAATATAAATATAAAAATAAGAAAATTAATTAATGTACATGATTTTGAACTTTTAATGTTCAATACTTTTTTTATACATAATTTTTTTTTTGAAAAAAAAAATGAGAATGCTACATAACATCTTGTGAAATCCTTTATTAAATAAAGTAGGATTTCTAATTCATCATTAAAACAAAAATCATTGTAATTTTAAGCAAATGATTAGACAATTATTTATAAACCATATTTCCCTAAACATGTCTGTCGAATGCAATGAAATAAATCTATACACGTTCAAATACTTTTAAACCACCTCATTTATTTATAATAAATCATAACTTTTAAAAGTTGACACGTTATGATTTTGATTTTTGAACATTTACAACCAATGCCGTGTGCACCCTCCCTTCGGAAGGGTCGGTTTACCCGTGGGGGGGCGTTGCTTTTACATATGTTTTTTTTTTTCAGTTACATAAAAGTTAAAGTTTATTAAAATAGATAATTTTATAATTATGTATTGTCAAATATCAACTTAACGGCTACAACAGTCAATTTTCTGCTATGGACAAATAAAAAATGAATATTTATATTAATTCGACATGTTTGCTAAATTCGTACTTTTTGGGTTTTCTTACGTTTTATTAACTTACTATGTTAAAACCCATGTATTATATTCGGTTTAATAAATATAGCATGTTGTAAAGAACATTTTTTTATAAATATTCGGTTTAATAAATATAGCATGTTGTAAAGAACATTTTTTTATAAATATTTTTATGTTTGATATTATTAATTGTTGATAAATTAATAATAACTAATGAATGTTTAAAAATAACAAATTACAAATAAGGATTAGGAATTATAAAGTTGTACTTTAAGATATTACATAATTGAAATTTTCTTAGGATTTATTAAGTTTTAATTAATTTTAATGATAAGAATATCTATATATTTTATATTTATTTATTTATTATTAGTATCTATCTATTATAATAAATCAAAGTTTTTTTGGACACGTGACACATTCTTAGAGCACTCCACCTTTAATTTTTCGTCTCTCTCTCCTATTAAATACATCTCATATTAAATAATAATGTTAAATATGTTTTTTATACATTTTTTAAAATTAAAATAAATTAATACCTTAAAAATATATTAACATTAAAAAACACATTTTTAAAAAGCAATTTATTATAAAATATACAATTTTTAAAAACAATATTTTTGAAAAAATGTTTAGTGAAACAAATATGGAAAAAATATATTAACATTAAAAAACACATTTTAAAAAGCAATTTATTATAAAATATACAATTTTTAAAAAAATATTAAAAAAAATGTTTAGTGAAACAAATATGGAAAAAATTAGTGTTTAAAAAAATCATATAATTATTTTCATTGATGATCAACCCGTGTAGTACACGGGTATTAACCTAGTTTAATATAAAAGATAATTTGTATTTAATATGAAAGAGAGACATGACATTTTTTTTAGTGTTAATGAGGAGATAACATGTGTCCAAGTTAGTTATTTTTTTTATTAGAATAAGGATTTCGTTCTATATGTATGCTTAACGTCTTGGATTTCTATGACTTATAGGAACTAGACTATCTACTGTTTTTAAACCAATTTGTGATGGTTTTTTTTATGTAAAGTATATGCAGTCTGCGGACCACATCTGCATACGCCTATTGTAACAACCGAAAATTTCGGGAACCGTTTATGTCCAAAATTGATATAAACGTTCGTAAAGTGATTATGATCAAAATGATATAAACGATAAAAATATCTGATAAGGTATGGACACGTTATAAAGCCTATCAATAACGTGTAAAAATTTCTGTGACTGTTTGAGTTCGTAATTTTTATGAACAATCCTGAAGTAATTGCGATCAAATTAATATAAGCGGGACCGTTATACGATAAAATATGAACAAGATATAAGCTCGTGAATATTAAAAATATGTGAGCAAAGTAGAAGGGGGTTTTAAAAATAGAACCTCAAAGTTCAAGGGCCCTAAGTGTAAAATTGGAAATTAATTCATGTTGAAGGACACAAATATGACGTTGGATTGCAAGATATTTTTGTTAACCGACTCAAAGTTATGGATATGAATTCGTGAACAGATAACATTCAAAGTTATTTCTGATCGACGATTATTTTTACGAGCAGAGAAGAACATCAAGAAGAATTGATCAATCGTTAAGGTAATTGTTTATGATTCTCATTTCGTATTAGTTTAGTCTTGATTGATTAAAGAGATCAACACCATGTTTAGATAGAGTTTTGGTTTTGTATGATGAACATGAACTTGATCCGGTTGGAGCCCAATTTCATCTAGATAATGATCAGGTTTTCATGAGTTTTATGAGGGTATAATATGTATACTCTTCTAGTTGCCTTAGAAGCATGTTATTATACAGTAAGTTTAGCAACACCCTAAGACGAATTAATTAAATAAGAGAATACGCTTATCTAAGCCGAACAAATAAGTAATTTTTAAGCATAACAATATTGTAGAGATAAAAATGGTCAAAATGAGTGGAAGCGAAATTTTGAAATAAAGCTCCGATTGAAAGTTATGACATGCCGAAGTTTCGAGTGGTAATCGTAAATCTGAGCATCTTCATGAAAAGTATTATAAATTTATCTCAAGTTATTATTAATTGAGATAAATAATATTAAGTTTATAAAATTCTTCGGGTCATTATAGTAAGCTAAACAATTGTATTGGAGATAACTATAACGTAGTCGTTGTGCTACTGATTTAGAAACCCTGAAAAGAGGGTTTATATTATATGATAAGGTTATAATTATGATAAGATATCCATTTTAATAGGATATCATTCTGAACGTGAAAAAGTAAGGAAAGGAAGAAAACTAGCAGATTGTGCCTTATTAAGCTCAGGTGAGTTCTTATAGCCCTGTTTTAAATGTTTTATCATTTTGGGCTGATATGCATGTTATAAAGTTATTTTATGAAAATGATTGTATGTATGTATAAAATTATCGTACGAAAGTGATTTTAACCTTATTATGGTCAGGTAAAGCATGTTTTCAGGAAAAGTATGTTTTCAGATAAAGAATGTTTTAAAGTAAAGAATGTTTTAAGTCTCAACTACGGTTGAGAAGTAAATGATTTTGAGAATTTCAGCTGAGATGTAATGAATATGTTAAGTCTCAATGATGATTGAGAAGTAAATGATTTTAAGAATCTCAGCTGAGATATAACGAATGTTTTAAGTCTCAACTACGGTAGAGAAAGAAATGATTTTTAAAGACATCGACCGAGGTCGAGCAGGAAATGTGTTATGAAAGTCCCGGCTGCGGTTGGGCAAAACATGCACACTGCGGTGAAAGGAGCCGCTTATGTGTATGATGGTTTAAATGATTTAAACCATATTATGATGTATGTTAAGAAGTCTTGTACCGGTATGAGCCGTCAATTTCGATTGGTGGATTAAGAGTCCTGTGGAAACACGGGCCTGCCGACTGTGTGTCGCCAGTTGAGGAAATCTTATGCATGTATAAGTTATCGACTTCGGGTTGATAGTTTAAGAGCCTTGTGCTGCACAAGCCTGTTTGACCTCAGGGTCAGCAGTTGACGGTGAAGTTCCTTCACTGTATGAATTATGTTGTGATGATATGTATGTTATGGAATTATGTTATGATGCTATGTATGTGATAAAATTATGATATGAGAACATGTATGTTATGTATTTGGATTATGCTATATGATGCCATTAATGAATAAGGAGTTTCTAATAAATGAACTGAGAACTCACCAGCATAAAGCTGATTTGTTTTACATGCATATCAGGTTGAATAGTTTGAGAAAGGAGACCAGGAGGGCTTATGGCATACATTGAAGACTACCCCTAGCATAGACTGGCTATGTTATAAACCTAATAATGATATGAGCTATGTATTAATGTTTGTTTAGGTTTGTATAATATTTTATGTAATGGCCTTAAATTCCGCTGCTATGGTAATGTAAATATGTTTTAAAGAGTATGGGTTTGATGTTTGCCAACCGAGGGGCTCGGGGCCTCTCACCTATAGAATAAGAGGTGGATCAAATATCTGAAGTATGCAAGAAGTAGACTTTTTATTTTGTAACGTCTGTTGATTGTTAAAATAAACGGGTGGTGATGTGTGATGGAGGTGGTCAATAATGGTGGTGGTGGGGTGGCTGATGGTGGTGGTGACGAATGGTGGTGACGGATAGTGGTGGCCGACAGTGGTTGTGGTGGACAGTGGTGCTGGACGGTGGTGGTGAAAGGTGGGTGGTTAGTGGTGGTGGTGCTGAACAGTGGTGGTAGAGGATGGGTGGTGGTTGGTAGTGGTGGGTGGTGGTATCTCCAGACCTTAAAAGATCTTAGAATGAAGAGGGTTAGACCGGTTGGCTGGATACATTTCTTTTGAATATTATATTTTATTGATAAAATTGATTTTTTTTTTCATTCTAATTTTTAGAATGAAAAACACACATGTTAATTCTACTTTTAAACTATATTAATACATTTTTATGTGAAGGATAGAACCCTTGATCTCCTATATAAGTGGCAAATCTATATCTATATCTATACTATATAATAAAATAATAACAAGTTCGCCACATGTCACTCCCATATTCATTTGTTATTAATTTTTGACATTTGTCATTTTCACATTCATTTTCCATTCAATTATATTTTATTAACTCTCTCTCCTATTTAATGTTAATGATTTTAAATAATTAAATTATATAATGAAATGTAAAAAATATAAATTTTATAATTTTAGTAATTTATTATAACTTAATAATCATAATTAAGTTCCAATTATATCTTATTTTAAAATAAAATTTTTAATTTTTAAATCATAATAATTTCAATAACAGTTGATATGATATCCAACATATAAATTTTCATAAAACTATTGGTTTGAAACATTCATACTATATAATAAAAGAATAACAAACTTGTTTTACTCTCATAAAATTTTCATTAAACCTTTTAATTGTTTTTTTACTACTTAAAGTATTTATTAATACGTAACATAATCATTTTATATCAAAATATTATTTTTATGATATCTAAATTATCAGTATTAACTATTTAATATTTTATATTTATTCTGTGTAATACACGGGGTAATAATCTAGTAAACTATAATAAAAGAGTAAATTTTTGTCATATGTCACATTTACACACCACTATATGCCACATATCACCTTTTCAAACCACTATTGACATTTGTCAATTTCTTATAAATTCACTTAATTCTTTCTCCTATTAAATAATTATATACTTTCTATCTTATTAAATAAATTATTTCTTTTATTAAATAATTATAATACTAATACCTAATATATTATTTTTCTTTTTATAATAAAACACACTTATAATTTTTATAAAACACATCAAAATTTTATAAAATCAAAAATTTTATAAAATCAAAAATTTATAAAAAATGACATTTTTTAATTTATTTAAAATCTAAAGTAATAAAAATGATAGAGAAAGTTACACTTTTGTTCTATCATGTTTAACGCTATTTTTAAATTGGGTTGTTTAACATTAATAATTACAAAAAATATATTTTATATTATTGATTTATAAAATTAGTTTTTAATATAATACAAACTGAAGTTTTAACGTCAGTTATTTCAAAAATATCAATTGGTATACATCATAAGTTCATATATAATTTGTATAGTGATTAAAAATTTTAATTATCTATTTATTACTTAAAATATTTATTAGTATGTCAAATATCATTTTATAATTGTTAAATTTTCATTACTAATTATTTAATACTATATATTAAACCCGTGTAACACACGGGTTAATAACCTAGTGATTTAATAAATGGTTAAAATGGTAAAAATGTATCCTTATTATCTTTTTGTATATTTTATTTTTTAGGTGACATTTAATGGTTAAAATTTCTCTTATTATCTAAAGGTATCTACTTGTGGAGCACCTGGGTGTGAGAAAATTTTTTCTACATAATTATTTATCGTTAAATATTTTATTTTTTGTACCAATTCGAATAAGGTCGGGTAGGATCATCCAGAAAAAGGACAAAACAAAATTAAATCACAAATACATAATAAAAGCATATCAAATTATCATTTCGTTGATTAGGATCATTTGATAAAATTGATTTTCTTTTGGCAATATTCGAATGAAAACTATTCAAATCAATAAGTTCAAGATTTAAAGAAGGTGAATATCCAAGTTCTATTTGAAAAATTGTTATATATTACTTAAATACACAAATTATACACAAATCAACTAAGTTTCTCATTATGCAAACATGTTTTAACTTTGAAATTATATAATAATCACTTAATCTACAAATTACGGTTGTTGTGATGTAAAGGACAGCGACATATACTAGTAAGCTACTGTTTAAATCTACTTTTTAAGAGGGAACTGAACCTATATTATGATAGTCAAATTCAATCACTCAATATACAAATTAGGTCTTATTACTTTTATTAAGTGGTATGAGTGATTAAGTATTGAATTAAATTATAAATTGTAATTGGGTTTCAAATGTATATTATGTTATTTGGGAACGCCCCATTTGTGGTGCACGCATATTATGTATATATGTGTGGGCCCTTAAGGGGCAAAAGTAAAAATACACTAGTTTTAACGTTATTTCAATTATTTTGGGAAAATAACGTTAAAATCATTGGGATGATAACTTCAAACGATAATTTTGAGCCGGGGACTCTTTCGGAGCAGCCTCTCTATCCCAATTGGGATAGGGGTAAGGTTTGTATCTATCTTTCCCCCCAGACTCTACTGAAAGTGGGAATATACTGGGTAAGATTGTTGTTGCATTATGTTATTTGGGAATTATTTTATTAGTTTTTGTTTTTAAATGGTTTTAAATAAGGCTTCATGAGGATCGTCAAATTTTCATGGAGATCGGGAACAAAATTTTTGAGATCGGTTGAGATCAGATCTTATATATAATATTAAAAATATAAAATTTATGGGGTCAGTCTACCCCATACACATATGGTGGTTACGCCGATGATATCTAGTCAAATTCTACTGAATGCAAGTGTAAATAGATTTATCCAAAATTAAACTTAATGTGCGTTGTACTTCTTTTTTTTTTTCAATCTACGAGCCTAATACAATTTTTTTTGTTCCTTTAACCAGACAAGCTCTTAGGAAAATATTTAACTTGAAATAAAAATCTCCTTTAGCTTATTATAAATTTATATTTTAAAGTTGAACGTCCTCTTAAAATATTTATATACATACTAGATTATAGACCTATTTATTATATGAGTTTTTAATTAAAAAATTTTGTAATTTATAATATTTCCACAATTTTACATTACCAAAAAATTGAAGTGCAATGACGATTTATAAATCTCTAAACGTTATTTAAAATCATTTTTTTTATTGAAACTGAGTAATGTTTAAGCTTGTATTATTAATTTAGAAAACTAAAAAAGTTATTATCAATTGATAAATTTTGTAGCCAATTATTAATATGATTAATATTCTAGAAATAAAAAACTTTGTTATAACTTATTAAAAAGCATAACAATTGATTTTATAAATTAATTATAAAGCGTTTTAAATTAATCTTTTTTTTAAAAAAATTCGTTCATGAATTTATAAATAAAATAAAAGAAAGTCAAAGTTTGATTTTTATTTCAATAAGAAATATAAATATAAAAATAAGAAAATTAATTAATGTACATGATTTTGAACTTTTAATGTTCAATACTTTTTTTATACATAATTGTTTTTTGAAAAAAAAAATGAGAATGCTACATAACATCTTGTGAAATCCTTTATTAAATAAAGTAGGATTTCTAATTCATCATTAAAACAAAAATCATTGTAATTTTAAGGAAATGATTAGACAATTATTTATAAACCATATTTCACTATACATGTCTGTCGAATGCAATGAAATAAATCTATACACGTTCAAATACTTTTAAACCACCTCATTGATTTATAATAAATCATAACTTTTAAAAGTTGACACGTTATGATTTTGATTTTTGAACATTTACAACCAATGCCGTGTGCACCCTCCCTTCAGAAGGGTCGGTTTACCCGTGGGGCGTTGCTGTTACATATGTTTTTTTTTTCAGTTACATAAAAGTTAAAGTTTATTAAAATAGATAATTTTATAATTATGTATTGTCAAATATCAACTTAACGGCTACAACAGTCAATTTTCTGCTATGGACAAATAAGAAATGAATATTTATATTAATTCGACATGTTTGCTAAATTCATACTTTTTGGGTTTTCTTACGTTTTATTAACTTACTACGTTAAAACCCATGTATTATATTCGGTGGGTTAAGTTAAACTAAATAAGCCCGTTAACCTAAAAAGCCTAAGAAGGATCATGAGTCATTAGATCATTAATCAATGGCTATGATTAAATCAAGTTGTTGAATGGTAGTTTAGTCATGCCTACTTTTGTTGACTTTTTATCAAATTCCTTCCATATTCTTTAAATGTTTATAACTTTTACATGTGAAATTATTTTTTGAAAAAAATATACCATAAAAACAAGCATTTTTTTATCTTCAAATTAATATAATTTTTGCTATAGAAAATTTTTGTTTTTTTAGTTCATTGTGTCTTTTGTATATATCATTGTTTATTTTGTACATGTCATTGTGTCTTTTATGTAGCTAATTGTGTCTTTTATGTTTCTGCTCAATTATGTGTTTTCATGAACAATTTAAGACATAATGATGTTCCATAATGCATAATGTCAAGCAAAGATGATACAATGACAAGTATAAATAACACAATGTTCTTTAAAAAAGACACAATCACATGTAAAAAAGACACAATGACAAGTCATTGTGTCTTTTGTATAGACATTGTATTTTATGTTTCTCCTCAATATTGTCTTTTGTATATACATTGTGACTTTTTTATAAGTCATTGTGTCTTTTGTAAATGTTATTGTGTCTTTTGTGTAGGTAAATGTGTCTTTTGTGTTTCTTCTCAATATTGTGTTTTCATAAACAATTTAAGACACAATGATGTTACATAATACATAATGTTAAGCAAGGATGACACAACGACGAGTATAAGCAACACATTGATATTTAAAAAAGACACAATTACATACTAAAAAAGACACAATTATCTTTAAGAAAAACGCAAAAAGATAATTATACACAAACATTTAAAAAGACACAATGATAATAATTAGACACAATGAGCTGAAAAAATTTAATTTTTTTAACAATATTATACTAGTTTTAAAGATAAAAAAATGATTGTTTTTATGATATATTTTTTTTGAAAAAAAAAATCGTATGCAAAAGTTATGAATGTTTAAAAAATGTGGGGGAAAGTGGTTATGACTAAATTACCCTCTAACAACTTTTCCCTCCTAAATCTTAAATTTTGCCTTTTAAATTTGATCTCATGATCTAGTGGTTTATCCTTCTTATTCTTTTTAGGATAAATGGACTATTTAGTTGATCCTAATCCTATATTCGGTTTAATAAATCTAGCATGTTGTAAAGAACATTTTTTTTATAAATATTTTTATGTTTGATATTATTAATTGTTGATAAAATAATAACTAATGAATATTTAAAAATAACAAATTACAAATAAGGATTAGGAATTATAAAGTTGTATTTTGAGATATTACATAATTGAAATTTTCTTAGGATTTATTAAGTTTTAATTAATTTTAATGATAAGAATATCTATATATTTTATATTTTTTTATTTATTATTAGTATCTATCTATTATAATAAATCAAAGTTTTTTTTGGACACGTGGCACATTCTTAGAGCACTCCACCTTTAATTTTTCGTGTCTCTCTCCTATTAAATACATCTCATATTAAATAATAATGTTAAATATGTTTTTTATACATTTTTTAAAATTAAAATAAATTAATACATTAAAAATATATCAACATTAAAAAACACATTTTTAAAAAGCAATTTATTATAAAATATACAATTTTTAAAAACAATATTTTTAAAAAAATGTTTAGTGAAACAAATATGGAAAAAATATATTAACATTAAAAAACACATTTTAAAAAGCAATTTATTATAAAATATACAATTTTTAAAAAAATATTAAAAAAAATGTTTAGTGAAACAAATATGGAAAAAATTAGTGTTTAAAAAAATCATATAATTATTTTCATTGATGATCAACCCGTGTAATACACGGGTATTAACCTAGTTTAATATAAAAGATAATTTGTATTTAATATGAAAGAGAGACATGACATTTTTTTTAGTGTTAATGAGGAGATAACATGTGTCCAAGTTAGTTATTTTTTTTATTAGAATAAGGATTTCGTTCTATATGTATGCTTAACGTCTTGGATTTCTATGACTTATAGGAACTAGACTATCTACTGTTTTTAAACCAATTTGTGATGGTTTTTTTTATGTAAAGTATATGCAGTCTGCGGACCACATCTGCATACGCCTATTGTAACAACCGAAAATTTCGGGAACCGTTTATGTCCAAAATTGATATAAACGTTCGTAAAGTGATTATGATCAAAATGATATAAACGATAAAAATATCTGATAAGGTATGGACACGTTATAAAGCCTATCAATAACGTGTAAAAATTTCTGTGACTGTTTGAGTTCGTAATTTTTATGAACAATCCTGAAGTAATTGCGATCAAATTAATATAAGCGGGACCGTTATACGATAAAGTATGAACAAGATATAAGCTCGTGAATATTAAAAATATGTGAGCAAAGTAGAAGGGGGTTTTAAAAATAGAACCTCAAAGTTCAAGGGCCCTAAGTGTAAAATTGGAAATTAATTCATGTTGAAGGACACAAATATGACGTTGGATTGCAAGATATTTTTGTTAACCGACTCAAAGTTATGGATATGAATTCGTGAACAGATAACATTCAAAGTTATTTCTGATCGACGATTATTTTTACGAGCAGAGAAGAACATCAAGAAGAATTGATCAATCGTTAAGGTAATTGTTTATGATTCTCATTTCGTATTAGTTTAGTCTTGATTGATTAAAGAGATCAACACCATGTTTAGATAGAGTTTTGGTTTTGTATGATGAACATGAACTTGATCCGGTTGGAGCCCAATTTCATCTAGATAATGATCAGGTTTTCATGAGTTTTATGAGGGTATAATATGTATACTCTTCTAGTTGCCTTAGAAGCATGTTATTATACAGTAAGTTTAGCAACACCCTAAGACGAATTAATTAAATAAGAGAATACGCTTATCTAAGCCGAACAAATAAGTAATTTTTAAGCATAACAATATTGTAGAGATAAAAATGGTCAAAATGAGTGGAAGCGAAATTTTGAAATAAAGCTCCGATTGAAAGTTATGACATGCCGAAGTTTCGAGTGGTAATCGTAAATCTGAGCATCTTCATGAAAAGTATTATAAATTTATCTCAAGTTATTATTAATTGAGATAAATAATATTAAGTTTATAAAATTCTTCGGGTCATTATAGTAAGCTAAACAATTGTATTGGAGATAACTATAACGTAGTCGTTGTGCTACTGATTTAGAAACCCTGAAAAGAGGGTTTATATTATATGATAAGGTTATAATTATGATAAGATATCCATTTTAATAGGATATCATTCTGAACGTGAAAAAGTAAGGAAAGGAAGAAAACTAGCAGATTGTGCCTTATTAAGCTCAGGTGAGTTCTTATAGCCCTGTTTTAAATGTTTTATCATTTTGGGCTGATATGCATGTTATAAAGTTATTTTATGAAAATGATTGTATGTATGTATAAAATTATCGTACGAAAGTGATTTTAACCTTATTATGGTCAGGTAAAGCATGTTTTCAGGAAAAGTATGTTTTCAGATAAAGAATGTTTTAAAGTAAAGAATGTTTTAAGTCTCAACTACGGTTGAGAAGTAAATGATTTTGAGAATTTCGGCTGAGATGTAATGAATATGTTAAGTCTCAATGATGATTGAGAAGTAAATGATTTTAAGAATCTCAGCTGAGATATAACGAATGTTTTAAGTCTCAACTACGGTAGAGAAAGAAATGATTTTTAAAGACATCGACCGAGGTCGAGCAGGAAATGTGTTATGAAAGTCCCGGCTGCGGTTGGGCAAAACATGCGCACTGCGGTGAAAGGAGCCGCTTATGTGTATGATGGTTTAAATGATTTAAACCATATTATGATGTATGTTAAGAAGTCTTGTACCGGTATGAGCCGTCAATTTCGATTGGTGGATTAAGAGTCCTGTGGAAACACGGGCCTGCCGACTGTGTGTCGCCAGTTGAGGAAATCTTATGCATGTATAAGTTATCGACTTCGGGTTGATAGTTTAAGAGCCTTGTGCTGCACAAGCCTGTTTGACCTCAGGGTCAGCAGTTGACGGTGAAGTTCCTTCACTGTATGAATTATGTTGTGATGATATGTATGTTATGGAATTATGTTATGATGCTATGTATGTGATAAAATTATGATATGAGAACATGTATGTTATGTATTTGGATTATGCTATATGATGCCATTAATGAATAAGGAGTTTCCAATAAATGAACTGAGAACTCACCAGCATAAAGCTGATTTGTTTTACATGCATATCAGGTTGAATAGTTTGAGAAAGGAGACCAGGAGGGCTTATGGCATACATTGAAGACTACCCCTGGCATAGACTGGCTATGTTATAAACCTAATAATGATATGAGCTATGTATTAATGTTTGTTTAGGTTTGTATAATATTTTATGTAATGGCCTTAAATTCCGCTGCTATGGTAATGTAAATATGTTTTAAAGAGTATGGGTTTGATGTTTGCCAACCGAGGGGCTCGGGGCCTCTCACCTATAGAATAAGAGGTGGATCAAATATCTGAAGTATGCAAGAAGTAGACTTTTTATTTTGTAACGTCTGTTGATTGTTAAAATAAACGGGTGGTGATGTGTGATGGAGGTGGTCAATAATGGTGGTGGTGGGGTGGCTGATGGTGGTGGTGACGAATGGTGGTGACGGATAGTGGTGGCCGACAGTGGTTGTGGTGGACAGTGGTGCTGGACGGTGGTGGTGAAAGGTGGGTGGTTAGTGGTGGTGGTGCTGAACAGTGGTGGTAGAGGATGGGTGGTGGTTGGTAGTGGTGGGTGGTGGTATCTCCAGACCTTAAAAGATCTTAGAATGAAGAGGGTTAGACCGGTTGGCTGGATACATTTCTTTTGAATATTATATTTTATTGATAAAATTGATTTTTTTTTTCATTCTAATTTTTAGAATGAAAAACACACATGTTAATTCTACTTTTAAACTATATTAATACATTTTTATGTGAAGGATAGAACCCTTGATCTCCTATATAAGTGGCAAATCTATATCTATATCTATACTATATAATAAAATAATAACAAGTTCGCCACATGTCACTCCCATATTCATTTGTTATTAATTTTTGACATTTGTCATTTTCACATTCATTTTCCATTCAATTATATTTTATTAACTCTCTCTCCTATTTAATGTTAATGATTTTAAATAATTAAATTATATAATGAAATGTAAAAAATATAAATTTTATAATTTTAGTAATTTATTATAACTTAATAATCATAATTAAGTTCCAATTATATCTTATTTTAAAATAAAATTTTTAATTTTTAAATCATAATAATTTCAATAACAGTTGATATGATATCCAACATATAAATTTTCATAAAACTATTGGTTTGAAACATTCATACTATATAATAAAAGAATAACAAACTTGTTTTACTCTCATAAAATTTTCATTAAACCTTTTAATTGTTTTTTTACTACTTAAAGTATTTATTAATACGTAACATAATCATTTTATATCAAAATATTATTTTTATGATATCTAAATTATCAGTATTAACTATTTAATATTTTATATTTATTCTGTGTAATACACGGGGTAATAATCTAGTAAACTATAATAAAAGAGTAAATTTTTGTCATATGTCACATTTACACACCACTATATGCCACATATCACCTTTTCAAACCACTATTGACATTTGTCAATTTCTTATAAATTCACTTAATTCTTTCTCCTATTAAATAATTATATACTTTCTATCTTATTAAATAAATTATTTCTTTTATTAAATAATTATAATACTAATACCTAATATATTATTTTTCTTTTTATAATAAAACACACTTATAATTTTTATAAAACACATCAAAATTTTATAAAATCAAAAATTTTATAAAATCAAAAATTTTATAAAAAATGACATTTTTTAATTTATTTAAAATCTAAAGTAATAAAAATGATAGAGAAAGTTACACTTTTGTTCTATCATGTTTAACGCTATTTTTAAATTGGGTTGTTTAACATTAATAATTACAAAAAATATATTTTATATTATTGATTTATAAAATTAGTTTTTAATATAATACAAACTGAAGTTTTAACGTCAGTTATTTCAAAAATATCAATTGGTATACATCATAAGTTCATATATAATTTGTATAGTGATTAAAAATTTTAATTATCTATTTATTACTTAAAATATTTATTAGTATGTCAAATATCATTTTATAATTGCTAAATTTTCATTACTAATTATTTAATACTATATATTAAACCCGTGTAACACACGGGTTAATAACCTAGTGATTTAATAAATGGTTAAAATGGTAAAAATGTATCCTTATTATCTTTTTGTATATTTTATTTTTTAGGTGACATTTAATGGTTAAAATTTCTCTTATTATCTAAAGGTATCTACTTGTGGAGCACCTGGGTGTGAGAAAATTTTTTCTACATAATTATTTATCGTTAAATATTTTATTTTTTGTACCAATTCGAATAAGGTCGGGTAGGATCATCCAGAAAAAGGACAAAACAAAATTAAATCACAAATACATAATAAAAGCATATCAAATTATCATTTCGTTGATTAGGATCATTTGATAAAATTGATTTTCTTTTGGCAATATTCGAATGAAAACTATTCAAATCAATAAGTTCAAGATTTAAAGAAGGTGAATATCCAAGTTCTATTTGAAAAATTGTTATATATTACTTAAATACACAAATTATACACAAATCAACTAAGTTTCTCATTATGCAAACATGTTTTAACTTTGAAATTATATAATAATCACTTAATCTACAAATTACGGTTGTTGTGATGTAAAGGACAACGACATATACTAGTAAGCTACTGTTTAAATCTACTTTTTAAGAGGGAACTGAACCTATATTATGATAGTCAAATTCAATCACTCAATATACAAATTAGGTCTTATTACTTTTATTAAGTGCTATGAGTGATTAAGTATTGAATTAAATTATAAATTGTAATTGGGTTTCAAATGTATATTATGTTATTTGGGAACGCCCCATTTGTGGTGCACGCATATTATGTATATATGTGTGGGCCCTTAAGAGGGCAAAAGTAAAAATACACTAGTTTTAACGTTATTTCAATTATTTTGGGAAAATAACGTTAAAATCATTGGGATGATAACTTCAAACGATAATTTTGAGCCGGGGACTCTTTCGGAGCAGCCTCTCTATCCCAATTGGGATAGGGGTAAGGTTTGTATCTATCTTTCCCCCCAGACTCTACTGAAAGTGGGAATATACTGGGTAAGATTGTTGTTGCATTATGTTATTTGGGAATTATTTTATTAGTTTTTGTTTTTAAATGGTTTTAAACAAGGCTTCATGAGGATCGTCAAATTTTCATGGAGATCGGGAACAAAATTTCTTGAGATCGGTTGAGATCAGATCTTATATATAATATTAAAAATATAAAATTTATGGGGTCAGTCTACCCCATACACGTATGGTGGTTACGCCCATGATATCTAGTCAAATTCTACTGAATGCAAGTGTAAAATAGATTTATCCAAAATTAAACTTAATGTGCGTTATACTTCTTTTTTTTTTTTCAATCTACGAGCCTAATACAATTTTTTTTGTTCCTTTAACCAGACAAGCTCTTAGGAAAATATTTAACTTGAAATAAAAATCTCCTTTAGCTTATTATAAATTTATATTTTAAAGTTGAACGTCCTCTTAAAATATTTATATACATACTAGATTATAGACCTATTTATTATATGAGTTTTTAATTAAAAAATTTTGTAATTTATAATATTTCCACAATTTTACATTACCAAAAAATTGAAGTGCAATGACGATTTATAAATCTCTAAACGTTATTTAAAATCATTTTTTTTATTGAAACTGAGTAATGTTTAAGCTTGTATTATTAATTTAGAAAACTAAAAAAGTTATTATCAATTGATAAATTTTGTAGCCAATTATTAATATGATTAATATTCTAGAAATAAAAAAATTTGTTATAACTTATTAAAAAGCATAACAATTGATTTTATAAATTAATTATAAAGCGTTTTAAATTAATCTTTTTTTTAAAAAAATTCGTTCATGAATTTATAAATAAAATAAAAGAAAGTCAAAGTTTGATTTTTATTTCAATAAGAAATATAAATATAAAAATAAGAAAATTAATTAATGTACATGATTTTGAACTTTTAATGTTCAATACTTTTTTTATACATAATTGTTTTTTGAAAAAAAAAATGAGAATGCTACATAACATCTTGTGAAATCCTTTATTAAATAAAGTAGGATTTCTAATTCATCATTAAAACAAAAATCATTGTAATTTTAAGGAAATGATTAGACAATTATTTATAAACCATATTTCACTATACATGTCTGTCGAATGCAATGAAATAAATCTATACACGTTCAAATACTTTTAAACCACCTCATTGATTTATAATAAATCATAACTTTTAAAAGTTGACACGTTATGATTTTGATTTTTGAACATTTACAACCAATGCCGTGTGCACCCTCCCTTCAGAAGGGTCGGTTTACCCGTGGGGCGTTGCTGTTACATATGTTTTTTTTTTCAGTTACATAAAAGTTAAAGTTTATTAAAATAGATAATTTTATAATTATGTATTGTCAAATATCAACTTAACGGCTACAACAGTCAATTTTCTGCTATGGACAAATAAGAAATGAATATTTATATTAATTCGACATGTTTGCTAAATTCATACTTTTTGGGTTTTCTTACGTTTTATTAACTTACTACGTTAAAACCCATGTATTATATTCGGTGGGTTAAGTTAAACTAAATAAGCCCGTTAACCTAAAAAGCCTAAGAAGGATCATGAGTCATTAGATCATTAATCAATGGCTATGATTAAATCAAGTTGTTGAATGGTAGTTTAGTCATGCCTACTTTTGTTGACTTTTTATCAAATTCCTTCCATATTCTTTAAATGTTTATAACTTTTACATGTGAAATTATTTTTTGAAAAAAATATACCATAAAAACAAGCATTTTTTTATCTTCAAATTAATATAATTTTTGCTATAGAAAATTTTTGTTTTTTTAGTTCATTGTGTCTTTTGTATATATCATTGTTTATTTTGTACATGTCATTGTGTCTTTTATGTAGCTAATTGTGTCTTTTATGTTTCTGCTCAATTATGTGTTTTCATGAACAATTTAAAACATAATGATGTTCCATAATGCATAATGTCAAGCAAAGATGATACAATGACAAGTATAAATAACACAATGTTCTTTAAAAAAGACACAATCACATGTAAAAAAGACACAATGACAAGTCATTGTGTCTTTTGTATAGACATTGTATTTTATGTTTCTCCTCAATATTGTCTTTTGTATATACATTGTGACTTTTTTACAAGTCATTGTGTCTTTTGTAAATGTTATTGTGTCTTTTGTGTAGGTAAATGTGTCTTTTGTGTTTCTTCTCAATATTGTGTTTTCATAAACAATTTAAGACACAATGATGTTACATAATACATAATGTTAAGCAAGGATGACACAACGACGAGTATAAGCAACACATTGATATTTAAAAAAGACACAATTACCTACTAAAAAAGACACAATTATCTTTAAGAAAAAACGCAAAAAGATAATTATACACAAACATTTAAAAAGACACAATGATAATAATTAGACACAATGAGCTGAAAAAATTTAATTTTTTTAACAATATTATACTAGTTTTAAAGATAAAAAAATGATTGTTTTTATGATATATTTTTTTTGAAAAAAAAATCGTATGCAAAAGTTATGAATGTTTAAAAAATGTGGGGGAAAGTGGTTATGACTAAATTACACTCTAACAACTTTTCCCTCCTAAATTTTAAATTTTGCCTTTTAAATTTGATCTCATGATCTAGTGGTTTATCCTTCTTAGGCTTTTTAGGATAAATGGACTATTTAGTTGATCCTAATCCTATATTCGGTTTAATAAATCTAGCATGTTGTAAAGAACATTTTTTTTATAAATATTTTTATGTTTGATATTATTAATTGTTGATAAAATAATAACTAATGAATATTTAAAAATAACAAATTACAAATAAGGATTAGGAATTATAAAGTTGTATTTTGAGATATTACATAATTGAAATTTTCTTAGGATTTATTAAGTTTTAATTAATTTTAATGATAAGAATATCTATATATTTTATATTTTTTTATTTATTATTAGTATCTATCTATTATAATAAATCAAAATTTTTTTTGGACACGTGGCACATTCTTAGAGCACTCCACCTTTAATTTTTCGTGTCTCTCTCCTATTAAATACATCTCATATTAAATAATAATGTTAAATATGTTTTTTATACATTTTTTAAAATTAAAATAAATTAATACATTAAAAATATATTAACATTAAAAAACACATTTTTAAAAAGCAATTTATTATAAAATATACAATTTTTAAAAACAATATTTTTAAAAAAATGTTTAGTGAAACAAATATGGAAAAAATATATTAACATTAAAAAACACATTTTAAAAAGCAATTTATTATAAAATATACAATTTTTAAAAAAATATTTAAAAAAATGTTTAGTGAAACAAATATGGAAAAAATTAGTGTTTAAAAAATCATATAATTAATTTCATGGATGATCAACCCGTGTAATACACGGGTATTAACCTAGTTTAATATAAAAGATAATTTGTATTTAATATAAAAGAGAGACATGAAATTTTTTTTAGTGTTAATGAGGAGATAACATGTGTCCAAGTTAGTTATTTTTTTTTATTAGAATAAGGATTCATTCTATATGTATGCTTAACGTCTTGGATTTCTATGACCTATAGGAACTAGACTATCTACTGTTTTTAACCCAATTTGTGATGGTGTTTTTTTATGTAAAGTATATGCAGTCTGCAGACCACATCTGCATATGCCTATAGAATAAGAGGTGGATCAAATATCTGAAGTCTGCAAGAAGTAGACTTTCTATTTTGTAACGTCTGTTGATTGTTAAAATAAATGGGTGGCGATGTGTGATGGAGGTGGTCGATAATGGTGGTGGTGGGGTGGCTGACGGTGGTGGTGACGAATGGTGGTGACGGATAGTGGTGGCCGACAGTGGTTGTGGTGGACAGTGGTGCTGGACGGTGGTGGTGAAAGGTGGGTGGTCAGTGGTGGTGGTGCTGAACAGTGGTGGTAGAGGATGGGTGGTGGTTGGTAGTGGTGGGTGGTGGTATCCGCAGACCTTAAAAGATGTTAGAAACGGTTGGGCGAAATATGCACCAAAAAGAGCTCGCGTACACATTTTTTAATGAAACATTTTAGAAAAAAAATATAGTGTGCAGATGACAATGTCTGCTCGTGGTCTGGGCGGCACAGACAGAAGAGTCTACGCAGAACTTTTGGGAAAAAAAAGCACCACCTGAATAGTTCAGATTCAGACAATTTGTTTTAACAAAAAAAAACGTATCTGAATAGAATGAAAATGTCTGAAGGATTAATACTTGAGAACAAGTATAAATGGGAAAAAATGAGCGGCTGACATCCCTTCCCCTACACCGCCGCACAACCGCTGGTCACAACTGCCACATTGAGGCGACCTCCATCAACCACCATACACATCGTCGTCGTTCCGTCGTTGTTAGTAAACACATCCTTGCATCAACCGACGGCTACGACAACGATACCAAAGATGCTTGAGACGGGGTGTTCACGAGCCGAATCCGAGCTTCAAGCTTTTTGGAAAACCTTTTCTGGATTAACCTTGTCTTGTATATATCCATGTCCATACAAGTAGTATTTAAAGCAAATGCAGACTTTCAATGCGGTTAAAGCACGACTCGCCCTTCATATAGATAAACCCTACCACGTACTAAAAGATAAAATAGTTTTCAAAATTATGGTAGAAGCTAGGACGCTTAGTAATTACGGGCTACGACGGCTATAACTTGAAATTTTTGCGTTTTTCCACCTAGCCGAAAAAAGGGTTTTTAAATACTCAGAACTCATATTGGCAATCCAATTGTTCCCATATACCTTTTGACGATTAATGTCCGTAAATTAAAAATAGTAAGTAGTAAATAATGTTTTTGGAAATAATGTTACGAGAAGTTTGTCTTTATTTTGTAGGAAATTTTCAATATTAGTGTTGTAGGAAAATTGTCGAAAATTACGGACCAAATTCTTTTATAGGTAATTCGTAGGAATAATTGTAGGTATAATGTGGAAAAATATTTTCCTACATGTTTTTTCCTACAAATCGTTTTTGAAGGAAATTTGTCTCTAATGTGCTAATCAGATAAATTTCCTACGAATATCTCTATCGAAAAATTATTTTTTTTGGTAGTGCATGATAATGTCTTATTGTGTTTTATCAAAAGAAAAGTTGTGTTATCAAACTAAAAACATCTGCCACCCATTTATACTAGCTAATTTATAGGGGTAAAATGATAAAAAAAAAAAAGGTTTAAACAATTATATAACTATTAAAAACGATTATTTTTAAAAAATATCAACCGGTTAAACGGTCCGAAACTATTTTTTGTCACTATAAAACCATTTTTCATCATCTATAATTACATGTAAGGGTGGTGCTATGGAGGAAACAACATTGCATTTGTTTACTGCATGTTCAGTCGCTAGTTTGATTTGGAGCTGGTTGAGTGATTGGACTAATTACACTACTAGGGAAAAAATTTTTTTGACGCTTATTTGCATCGCAAATGCGTATGAAACTGGCTATTCCAACGGAATTTTTTTGTAGGAAAAGGTCCGGGAGGAAAAAGTTTCTGACATATTTCCGACGCAATTTGCGACACATTTGCAACAGAAAAATATGTAGAAACTACCTACGCATTTACGACTCTTACTTTTTATACATATTAACCAACAATTAAAAAATGCGTATACAACTATTTTACTTTTATGACACATTTCCGACAAAACCGTATACGTTTTTTTTTAAAATTTTATGACACATTTCCGACAAAACCGTATACGTTCTTTTAATTTTACGACGCATTTCCGATGAAATGTGTTGCGACGCATTTCCGACACAAGTTATTATTTTCGTTTTTCCTATTTTGTGGCACATTTAAGACAAATCAATAAATACGTTAGTGACGCATTTCTGACATACCCAGAACCTGTTTTACAAACCAAATTCAAAATAGTGTAATTCAAACATATTATCCAAACCAACATATGCTAAAACCAAATTTGTAAAGTGTATGCTACAAAACTAACATAATTCTAAAGAAATCTAACAAAGTCCAACTATCACTAATTATCAGAAAGAGTAAACTTTTTTATAAATTCATTCATTATTCTCATCTGTTCTTCTAACTCTTCCCTTGCTTTTCGCTCGATTTCCAAACGAGTTTCCAAATCTTACAACTACATAGTGGTTAAAACATATCCAAAGTTTAGTTAACAATAATAACAGTAATAACAAAAACAACAACAATAATAATATTAACAATCATATTACTTTTTGTTGTGCTTGTTGGTGAACAAATGATGGTGTACTCCCATAAGATGAGGATGGTGTCCCGGTTACCACGAAATTTAAATCGAAGATCCTGTTCCAAATACCCGTTTTGGACCGCCATTTCCATGCAAGCGTTCCCAAATGCGAGCATCATCTTGCGTGAAGTTTAACCCATACTCTTTTGTCATCTCTTCCAAATATTCCGTCTATAATTTATCAATACAACACAAATATTACCTACAAAATGTTAATACAATAATTTATAATAAAAAAGTAAAGCTTACATAAGCTTCTTTTGCTCGCTCTGTGCAAAACTGCAACCCGTCCAAAGTTTTGACATTAAGTTCTCCATTCCAAAATCCTTTTTTACGCCTTTTATTAAGATGGGTATCAGGAAAGAGTTCCAAGAAAGTAGGTTCTTTACCCAACTTTACTCTCTACATAAAAATAGGTTTGGTTAATGAATGAGATTTCATACCACAAATTATGTGAAAAAAAAGTTAAGAATATGATTCTAAATCACCTGTTCAAACCAAGAATTATGTAAAAAGACTAAACTAAGAATATGATTCCAAACAATGTGGTTGTTCATTTCAATTATCACTTGAATGGGAACCAAACATGTAATTATAGTTATTGACAATACTAAACGGGTCAACTCCTAAACCATTAGGTTGACACGAACATAACCCCCTTGGCTAAATAAAATGTTCAACATATTACCAAAATTTATAATACGATTCGCCTACTATATAAGAAAAATGTCTAATATATATATATATATGTGTGTGTGTGTGTGTATAAGAGAGATAGAGAGAAAGAGCGCGTGTGCGTGTGAATAGCTTACCAATCTAAGACGACACTCATCATATCCTCTCGACCCGCCTGTGTGACGGGATATTTTGCCACTTCCATCAGTCTTGCTACAGTTGTCCTTTCCACTCGTAGACTTCTTACGCCACTCTTCACTGTTCCAAACCTAAAAAACACACACATTTGCATTATATATGCTAATATACATATATATTACCATGTTAATATAAATAAATTACAATAAAAATAGTAATATATTAAGTTGCTTACCTCACTCATCTGACCCCATATGCTTTGTGCAACCAAATCGGGGGGGGGGGGGGGGGATTGCGAATGCAACTGAATACTTCCGGATCATTTATTGTGATATCATGTCTGGCTTTTGAAGCGTAATTCAAAGATGATCTTCTTAATCCTAACATGATATCTCTATATCTTTTTTTCAACATATTAACAAATCCCTCGTATATATATTGTTCGTTATCCTTGTCCCAATTTCGACGAGTCTATTAAGATAAAAATTAAGTTAAACATGTAAAGTCAAACCAGAGAAGCACAATATATGTATGTATTGTCACACCCCCACCCCTCGTCACCTCGTGTCTGGTCTGACGTCACCGAACCAGTTGCGGAAGCATAGTGGTGATGTCTCCGAGGTGAGGGGTGACTTACTTGAACCGATATCACAAGCACACAGATTAACTTAAAATAAATACATTACAGGGTTTCGTGGTTACATTAACAGTACAGCTAAATTTATTACACAATCGGGTTTATTTAATTACAACTGTGAAAAGTGCATCCTCACCGAAGTCACTGTCTACCTGCAAAAAATGTTAAGTTTAAAACGTCAGCACAAAGCTGGTGAGATCGACAGTTCATTTTAAAACAATATGATATGATAAGCACGTTCTCAAAAGTTCAGTTCCGGATAACCATGGGACCTGTATCTAGTTCCTTTATGACGTCTAGTCTGTCTCAAGATATTACCCGTCGGTACATATCTTAGTGCCTCATTATCTTAATGTCTATCATACCGTTAAGAAGTTCAGGAAACAGATAACAAACATTCACACAAGGGGAGATGCAATCCTCCCAGCGAATGGGGTGTCAACCAATAGTACTATCAATGTTTTCTGTTCGGCCACACATGGGTTCACTAGATACAGTTCAAAAATGAGGACTTTCAGTTCAATGATAGAGTTCAGTCTACAGGCAAAATCCCATGAAATCCCACAAAATCACATGAAATCACACAGATATCATTGATACATATCATATGTTCAGACAACAGTTTTTAGAGTTTCCCCGATGTTTATAAAAGACTAAAAATAAAAGGGGTTGTACGAAACTCACCTGATGATAATAGGTAGCAGAGTATCACCAAACTGATAGTACAGAGATGATTCTGCATTTAGTTATTTTTAATAAGTTATTTATGTTCTAGTTTACTGATTAGATCCTTCTGAACGTTCAATGTCAAAGACATTGCTTAGTAAATCATCAACTCGATATTAATTATATAATTAATTAATTTAATGTCATATCATACAATGTATGATAATGTAGGAACCTACATTGCATTAGATTCCTAACACAAAGTTGATGACACTCTAGATTAATCAGAATAATCTCTGATTAATCAGATAGTTAATGTTGTTGATTATAATGCTAAAACAGTTTCTAGATAATTTAATGGCTTAGGAGTGATTAATCCTTATTATTGATTACCCAAATATCATGAAATATCATAATGTACCATCAGAATAGGTGAAATAACTAGATTTAACATACTAATCTGACTGTTATCACAATCATCAGATAATCATTCCAATGAGTATGTTAATGATTATGATTAATTTGAAACACTTGGATTTAACCTTTTCATTTCAAAGATTAATCAAACTAATCACCTACATTGTCATAATCAAATGGTTTAAACCATTATAATCATAGTTATGATTTCATGAAAATCGGGCATTACAACGGATCAAAACAAGGATTTAACCGTTAGAACTTCGTGTTCTTCGTTTATAATCAATCCTAGCCATCATCTAGGCAATAATCAACAATATTAACTATCTCATTACGTTCAAAATCAAGATCTAATCAATCAAAATCAAACTAGAAGGTTTAAACGGATCATTACCTAATCAGACGGAATTTTGCGGGTAAAATGACGATCAGAACTTGTAGGGACGATCCCTGGCACGATCGGTGACTTCTGGTGGCTTCAGATGTGAGTTTTGATGATGCTCGGTGGTTGTTTGTCGTCTGAAAACGAAGCAGAAGCGAGGAGAAGAAATAATATTCTTCTGCATACAATCTGATGAAGATAAGCAACTCATTCCACCGCCTCATCCGTCGCGTACCGCGACAAGGTGCCCAAAAAGTCTTCGCGTACCGCGAAGAAATCCGGAGATCTCAAATTTCTTTCATGCATCACGTACCGCGGAGGATTCTGAATCCCTCCATCGCGTACCGCGATGGATCCAATCGACCAACACTTAGTGATTTTTCTTCGTTTTTCGATTTCGGGCAATCCAGGACTCCGTTTTGTGCACGGTTTTCGCCCACGTTCATCATTTCTCGTCTACTATCACTCTGTAACAATTACAAGTATTAGAACAACATGGGTTTCTAGAACGATCAAATGTGCCCACGTCATTAATGACGTAATTCTCGTGTACAACTGTCACAGTCTCCTCCTGTTAGAGAAATTTCGTCCCGAAATTTAGTGAAGACTTATATTATGACTATCGTTTATGAGAATAAATGTGGGTAATTTGATTTCATTTGATCTTCACGTTCCCACGTATATTCGGGTCCTCGCTGCGAGTTCCACCGCACTTTAACAATTGGTATGCGGCTACGTTTTAACACTTTCGTTTCTCGATCCATTACCTCTACTGGTTCTTCTCTGAATTGAAGTTTTTCATCAATATGAATTTCTTCGAGAGGTACGATCAATGATTCATCAGTTAAACATTTCTTCAGATTAGATACATGAAAGACATCATGAATGTTACTGAGTTCAAGAGGTAATTCAAGTCTGTAGGCTACTGGTCCAATTCGTTCAAGAATTTTAAACGGCCCTACAAATCTTGGCGAAAGTTTACCTCTCTTTCCGAATCTGAAAATGCCTTTCCAAGGTGACACTTTCAACATTACTCGATCACCTACTTGAAATTCGAGTGGTCTACGGCGATTATCAGCGTAACTCTTTTGACGATCGCGAGCAGCTTTGATTCGTTCCTGAATGAGTGCGATCTTGTCAGTTGTTTTCTGAATGAATTCTGGGCCGATGATTTGACTTTCACCTACCTCTGACCAACAGATAGGTGATCTACACTTCCGTCCATAAAGTGCTTCGAATGGAGCGTATTGAATACTGGTATGGTAGCTGTTATTGTATGAGAATTCAACAAGTGGAAGATGAATATCCCAGTTACCTCCAAAATCAATCACACAGCTTCTGAGCATATCTTCAAGAGTTTGATTTGTTCATTCAGTCTGTCCGTCAGTTTGTGGATGATAAGCTGTGCTCATATTGATTTGCGTGCCCAGAGCATTCTGAAGAGTTTGCCAAAATCGTGACATAAATTGACTATCTCTGTCAGAAATGATAAAGATCGGTACTCCATGTCGAGATACAATCTCATTAACATAGAGTTTAGCAAGTCGATCCATAGAATAATCTTCTCGGATGAGTAAGAAATGCGCAGATTTAGTAAGGCGATCAACGATAACCCATATAGAGTCATGATTACATGATGTTCTGGGTAATTTAGTAATGAAATCCATAGAGATCTGATCCCATTTCCACATGGGAATCTCAGGTTGTTGCAATAACCCAGAAGGTCGTTGATGTTCAGCCTTAACTTTGAGACATGTTAGACATCGATCCACGTATTCAGCTATGTGTTTCTTCATTCCAGGCCACCAGTAAAAGTCTTTAAGATCTTTATACATTTTATCAGCACCTGGATGTATAGAATACCTGGATTTATGCGCCTCATCCAAGATAATAGTTCGAGAGTTACCGAATAGGGGAACCCACATTCGGTCTTTAAAATACAATAGTCCATCGTCTTTGGTATCAAGTTTCTTATCTAATCCTCTCAGTCCTTCAGCAGAATAGTTCTTTGCTTGTAAAGCTTGTTGCTGAGCGTCTTTGATTTGAGGAATTAGACTGGTTTGAATAGTCATACCTAACGCTTTCACACGTAAAGGCTTGACTCGTTCCTTGCGACTTAAAGCATCAGCTACAACATTTGCTTTGCCTGGGTGATAACGAATCTCACAGTCATAATCGTTCAACAGTTCAACCCATCGCCTCTGTCGCATGTTCAACATTTTCTGATCTAGAATGTGTTGGAGGCTTTTGTGATCAGTGTATATAATACACCTAGTTCCGTATAGATAATGTCTCCAAATCTTGAGTGCAAACACTACTGCACCAAGTTCTAGATCATGTGTGGTATAATTCTTCTCATGTACTTTCAGTTGTCGAGAAGCATAAGCAATTACCTTATCTTTCTGCATTAGAATACACCCAAGACCTTGACGTGAAGCATCACAATACACTGTGAAGTTATCAGTACCTTCCGGTAGTGCCAAGATAGGTGCATTACAGAGTTTATGTTTCAACAGTTGGAACGCCTCCTCCTGTTGAGAACTTTATATAAACGGTTGATTTTTCTGTGTCAATGTAGTCAGTGGCAAGGCTATCTTTGAAAAGTTCTTGATAAACCGGCGATAATAACCTGCCAACCCCAAAAATTGACGTATTTCAGTCGGGGTTCGTGGTGTTTCCCATTGTTTCACCGCCTGAATCTTACTGGGATCCACTTGAATACCGTTTTGATTTACTACATGACCAAGAAATTGAACTTCTCGTAACCAGAACTCACACTTGGAGAACTTGGCATATAATTTTTCACGTGCCAAAAGTTCTAGAATTAATTTCAAGTGTTGAGCATGTTCTTGTTGATTTCGAGAATAAATAAGAATATCATCAATAAACACAATCACAAACTTATCCAGATAAGGTCTACATACTCGATTCATAAGATCCATAAAAACTGCTGGTGCATTTGTTAAACCAAACGGCATTACTAGAAATTCGTAATGTCCGTATCGAGTTCTGAAAGCAGTTTTAGGAATGTCATCATCATGAATACGTAACTGATGATATCCAGATCTTAAATCGATTTTTGAAAAACAAGTAGCGCCTTGTAGTTGATCAAACAGATCATCTATACGAGGTAGTGGATAACAGTTCTTGATTGTCAGTTTATTGAGTTCTCTGTAGTCAATGCACATCCTGAATGAACCATCTTTCTTTTTCATAAAAAGAATTAGTATGTCACAGGGTGAGAAACTAGATATGATAATACTTTTATGTAACACTTCCTAGTCAGTTTAAAAGTTTTCACATTTCAGAAAGTACTAGAAGATCAGGAGCTTATATCAAGTTACCATTAACAAATTTAAGGCACCCCATTTATCTAAGTACGTAGCAGATAATACAAGTAAAATGATCATACTGGGGAGGTAAAATTCTTATCTATCCCCATATTAGCAATTATATTGATTGTTAGGAAGAAACGTACCAGTGACAATGTTTGCATCATACCTTGCCTTTGTTGCACCAATCTAAGAAGCTCTTCTCCTAGCTTCATTCCTCTGATTATTGTTATTGTTGTTTGGACAGTTTCTCATGAAATGATCGGGACTTCCACACCTGAAACACGTTCGGTTTGATTGAGTAGTTTTTCGTGGTTCTTGGTTGGATTGACGAGCAGGAAAGTTACAGTATTTGGCGTAGTGTCCGATTCGATTACAGTTTGTACATTCAGGACATAGTCCTGTGTGATGATAAGGACACTTATTACATTTGGGCGCCTGCCCAGTATATCCTTTCCTTTCTGGAAGAGCCGTACCATACTTTTTCACAGTTTGTTTGCTTCGGCTAGTCTCAGCCGGAGCTTTGGTTTTGTTTTTCTGAAATCTCTTCCTTTTTGTTCCTCTTGTGTTACTAGGTGCCTTGATTTTAGTACCGCTAGAATTTTCCTCATCTATCATTGTTAGGGTACCGTTTCTTATTGCCTCATCAGTGTATCTATTGGCTAAGATAATGGTATGTTCTAAAGTTGTAATTTTTGCAGCAGCTACCATTTCACGAATTTGAGGAACCAAACCATGAATATACTTTTCTACTAAAACTAGCTCAGTAGGAAACATGTCAGGAAATAGACATGTGAGTTCATGAAATCGTTCCGTATATCTCCAACACTTCGTACCTATCATTGAAAGATTCAAGAACTCTTCTTGTAGTTTCATGATTTCGATGGCCGGGCAATATTTTAAAATTATCAAAGTTTTAAACTCCTTCCAACCCATTACATCAACAGTGGCCGTACCCAATAATCTTACTTGGGTATTCCACCATATCAAAGCCGAGTCCTTAAGAGAACAAGTAGCATATGTTACTTTGTGCTCTTCTAAACACTGGCTGATTTGAAGTTTTGTTTCCATCTCTTTGATCCATTTTAATAACCACTCAACTCTTTCCTTTCCAGTAAAATCGGGAGGATTATAAGTTTTAAAGTAGTTGTATGTACATCCATGTGGTGGAGAATCTAAAACTGTTATATTCATACTGGTGGTAGTATAAGTTTCTGTGTTCCTGTCAGTAATGTTGCGCTCTATATGGCTTCCACGTGAACTAGAAGCTATGTTCTGCTGATATTGAGCTAACATACCTGGAATAACTGCCACCAGTTGCTCATTTACAATTCGAGCTATCATTGCTTCATTTAGTTCAGCTCCACTAGCAGCCATAGGTGGAACCGTATTCGTTTCAACATTCACGGGTGGAGCCCTGTTCGTTTCCGGATTGACACGTGGATCCGAATTTGATTCTACATTCACAGGTGGCACTTGATTCAATTCAGGGTTAGTAATGTTCTTGGCAGCGTTCTTGGCTGGTCGACCACGTTTTGGAGCCATTGTTCTGCTCACATGTCGATAAACCCGGATCAGTTCAAGAACATTAAAAATATAACCCTTTGAATCACATAATTTCAACCATATTCAGTGATACTGAAAATTCATGTTGAAATGTGATTATAATAAATATAGTATAACTACATCGATATAGTTCAGACATGTTCTCAGCACACAAAGATCACACAAATGTTCGTAGTTATACTTAGTCCTGTTATTTCAAAAACATGTTAGAGTCTTACCCAGCTCTTTGCATTGCAACACATGTTTTTAGAAATATGTTCATACAGAACTAGGACATGTTCTCACACAAGTTCTCTAATATGTTCTCGTACACAAATGTTCTCATGTTCTCGTACAAAAATGTTCTCATATAGTAATGTTCTCACATCGTTCTCTTTTATTATCTAGTTATAATTCATACAAGTTTGATATTAATATATAGTTCATACATTCAAACACAGGGTATTCAAAGATGATACCGTATCTAGAACATTCACCTGCTTCATAAGAAATAGGTATAACATAAGTATCTCTAATACAGTAATACCAATGTTCTTTAGAATAATACGGGACCGCTGTATGTCATAGCGTATAGCCTGTAGATCCTAGCTAACCTGCTAAAGTTGTTCTCAAAGCTCCGCCTGGTGGGAGGATTCTCTCAACTCATGAGTAACGTTAAGCACATCTCTCGGTGTCAGCTGTCATCGTGGGGGAAGACCGGTAGTCTTGAGAGCTTGACCTCACATGTGTCGAAGTCCATCACATGCTTGAATCCTCTGAAGTGATGAACTCTGCCTCTTCCCTTCATAAGCATTCCTACCCGGTTCTTAAGAATGTCCGGGTGAAGCAATTAGTGCATGTGGTGATAACGTAGCTGGTACATGTGGTACAGACTGGGAAGTAGCCAACGATGCTTCCGATGAATCGAAATCCGAGCTCAAACTAATGGGAGGAGTATCATCAATTATCACGTATGAAAATCTCTGATCAGTATCATGAAATAAATATTGAATAATAAAATTCAACATAAATATGATATGAGACGTCCTCCTATCTTAACGCAACTATTCGTCATTACTGTTGTTAGTGTTTTGCTTGAATTAAATCAAACTAGAATGCACACGTGTTGCAAATTTCAGTTATGCTGGCCACTCATAACTGGAATTTGTACCACCTGATTATCCTGGCTTAATTCAAAACAAGTTTTGTTCAATATTAATGTTCGGTGCTCTCTGTGTCACTATACGAGCCTATGGTTATAGTCTAGGTCTCTAAGTCAACCTAAATTCTCTATAACCTGTGGCTCTGATACCACCCTGTCACACCCCCACCCCTCGTCACCTCGTGTCTGGTCTGACGTCACCGAACCAGTTGCGGAAGCATAGTGGTGATGTCTCCGAGGTGAGGGGTGACTTACTTGAACCGATATCACAAGCACACAGATTAACTTAAAATAAATACATTACAGGGTTTCGTGGTTACATTAACAGTACAGCTAAATTTATTACACAATCGGGTTTATTTAATTACAACTGTGAAAAGTGCATCCTCACCGAAGTCACTGTCTACCTGCAAAAAATGTTAAGTTTAAAACGTCAGCACAAAGCTGGTGAGATCGACAGTTCATTTTAAAACAATATGATATGATAAGCACGTTCTCAAAAGTTCAGTTCCGGATAACCATGGGACCTGTATCTAGTTCCTTTATGACGTCTAGTCTGTCTCAAGATATTACCCGTCGGTACATATCTTAGTGCCTCATTATCTTAATGTCTATCATACCGTTAAGAAGTTCAGGAAACAGATAACAAACATTCACACAAGGGGAGATGCAATCCTCCCAGAGAATGGGGTGTCAACCAATAGTACTATCAATGTTTTCTGTTCGGCCACACATGGGTTCACTAGATACAGTTCAAAAATGAGGACTTTCAGTTCAATGATAGAGTTCAGTCTACAGGCAAAATCCCATGAAATCCCACAAAATCACATGAAATCACACAGATATCATTGATACATATCATATGTTCAGACAACAGTTTTTAGAGTTTCCCCGATGTTTATAAAAGACTAAAAATAAAAGGGGTTGTACGAAACTCACCTGATGATAATAGGTAGCAGAGTATCACCAAACTGATAGTACAGAGATGATTCTGCATTTAGTTATTTTTAATAAGTTATTTATGTTCTAGTTTACTGATTAGATCCTTCTGAACGTTCAATGTCAAAGACATTGCTTAGTAAATCATCAACTCGATATTAATTATATAATTAATTAATTTAATGTCATATCATACAATGTATGATAATGTAGGAACCTACATTGCATTAGATTCCTAACACAAAGTTGATGACACTCTAGATTAATCAGAATAATCTCTGATTAATCAGATAGTTAATGTTGTTGATTATAATGCTAAAACAGTTTCTAGATAATTTAATGGCTTAGGAGTGATTAATCCTTATTATTGATTACCCAAATATCATGAAATATCATAATGTACCATCAGAATAGGTGAAATAACCAGATTTAACATACTAATCTGACTGTTATCACAATCATCAGATAATCATTCCAATGAGTATGTTAATGATTATGATTAATTTGAAACACTTGGATTTAACCTTTTCATTTCAAAGATTAATCAAACTAATCACCTACATTGTCATAATCAAATGGTTTAAACCATTATAATCATAGTTATGATTTCATGAAAATCGGGCATTACAACGGATCAAAACAAGGATTTAACCGTTAGAACTTCGTGTTCTTCGTTTATAATCAATCCTAGCCATCATCTAGGCAATAATCAACAATATTAACTATCTCATTACGTTCAAAATCAAGATCTAATCAATCAAAATCAAACTAGAAGGTTTAAACGGATCATTACCTAATCAGACGGAATTTTGCGGGTAAAATGACGATCAGAACTTGTAGGGACGATCCCTGGCACGATCGGTGACTTCTGGTGGCTTCAGATGTGAGTTTTGATGATGCTCGGTGGTTGTTTGTCGTCTGAAAACGAAGCAGAAGCGAGGAGAAGAAATAATATTCTTCTGCATACAATCTGATGAAGATAAGCAACTCATTCCACCGCCTCATCCGTCGCGTACCGCGACAAGGTGCCCAAAAAGTCTTCGCGTACCGCGAAGAAATCCGGAGATCTCAAATTTCTTTCATGCATCACGTACCGCGGAGGATTCTGAATCCCTCCATCGCGTACCGCGATGGATCCAATCGACCAACACTTAGTGATTTTTCTTCGTTTTTCGATTTCGGGCAATCCAGGACTCCGTTTTGTGCACGGTTTTCGCCCACGTTCATCATTTCTCGTCTACTATCACTCTGTAACAATTACAAGTATTAGAACAACATGGGTTTCTAGAACGATGAAATGTGCCCACGTCATTAATGACGTAATTCTCGTGTACAACTGTCACATGTATGCATCTCTTTTTGATATATCACATTTTGGTAATATATTACATACCAAGAAATTTGGCTTAATTTCATTAATTGTAATGTTCATCTGATTTTGCAAGTGCTCTTGTCAAGTCTTTGGTTTAATATATTTGTCTTCCTTTTACTTTTAGTTGATGCATTAGTGAAACAGATAGTAGAGGAAAGAAAATATACAAATTGAAAATTTTGAAATAGAAAATGGATTTTGAACCTTAGGATATACAATTTACATTATAAGTACTATGTATTGATTTGTCATATATAATTACATTTATAAGCATTATAAATGTATTTAGAATAGATAACGTGGATAAAGTCATTAGATTACTTTTAGAATTGTTTATAACATTTTTATTACTTTGGTTATCTACAAAGCAGTAGTACAAATATTGCTTTGTGTGTGTATATGTATGTAATTTATACATTACCTTAAAACGCTTAAACATAGAAACCACCACTTTTTGGAGGACCTTTCTATATGTGGTCCAAGGTCCACTAAAATGATCTCGTAATGAACGACCAATACTTTTGTGGATCTTGGAAGATGCAAACCTACAATGTTAAAATAAACAAATAAGACATGATTAAACAACATATAATAAAATGCTAAAATTTAATACATACCCGTCTCCAATTCAGGATATAAAAGGCCTCTGTGAGGCATGAGAAGTATTGTCTCCAGAAATCGAGTTGTGCATGTCGTGATAATATATGTCATCACCATCATCATCATGATCTTCATTACCATCATTATCTACTACCTCTTGATCCCCATCCTCATCCTCATGGTTAACGAGTGCCTGCATGTGTTGATTGTATGCATGCTCATGTAAAACCCCATGCATATCACCCATAGGATCACCTATACCTCCACAGCTACTACTACCAGTGTCGTTAGGAGGATGTCTAGTATACCCCCCACGGTAGATATGACGTCCCCTATAGGTAAACACCTGGATGTTAGTACCATCACTAGTAGCAGGACTCTTAGAGTCACGTTGCTGTCACATGCCTGATCTGGCTCCTAGTAATGGGACACGTTCCCGACTACCACGGCTACGATGACTGCCACGACTTCCTGACATTCTATAAAGACTCTGCATTTTACAAAACAAAATGGTAAGAGTAATAAAATAAGGTTGACACCATGTGATATTAAACAATTGAAAGTGAACATACAATTTAATAAACAATAAAGAATTTAAAGTGTATAAAACATCAAACAATTGACCAAACAATCAAATTCATCTTCATCGGAAGAGTGATCAGAAAAATCCATTTCATTATCATCAACATTTGATGTATTCTGATTAAAATCAAATTCTTCCTCTTCAAATTGCATATCATCCTCATCAGCCATTTCCTACGTCACAATGATGTCTGTAACAAGGCACATTCGTTCACTGCTAGTTACTTCATGTGGTAACTTTAACCGTTCATCAAATTGAAGAAACCCATGTTCTTCAGTTCCATCAGATTCAGGAGCAGTGACTTCATATATATATCTATATTTTGTCTTGACAAATGCCCATCGATCTTTTGTATCACGTTTTACGGTCGGGTACGATGTGTAAAATACTTGTTCTGCTTGTGACGCTAAGATAAATGGGTCGTCAGTTGCAAGTCTTGACGTGGGTTTGACATCAACCAGGTTATTTTTGTTAATTACAACATCACGGTCATTATCAAACCATGTACATTTGAAAAGTACAATAGTTGAACAACCCCTTGGTGTCATAATACTCAAGCTCTAGTATCTCATCCAATAAGCAGTAATAGTCAAACTCTTCAGAGTTATACATCGCCCCTCTTACTGATGTGTGCAAAGTAGTTTAATTAAAACTAATAAAAATCAAAATTAACCTAGACACTAAGTAATACTCTAGACTTCCTAAACTAAACTACTAACAGGCAAGTGAACCTATCAAAAGCAGTACAGCAAAAGCAAGTCCGGATATCGAACCCACAGACTCCTATAGAAAGTGCAAAAACAAATTCAAGGACTTATCTATACAAAAGACTTAAATTAAATTAATTGTTTTAAAAGGGGGTTTTGTAATTAACTAATTAAACTGAAATTGATAAAATTCTGAAAACTGAATTAAGACTCAAATGAGAAAGTGCAACTAAAAACTCACTAATGATGAAAAGACTACCTAGGGTTTACTTTATACATGTCTAATGTGTTTAGATTGATTATGGAACTTGTTGTGGAACCGGGATCTTTGAATATTAGCTCATCAACAGATTAGAGATTCTTTAACCCTTTTTAAAGATTTCAACTAAAATGCCTACAAGTATCTTAAACGCAGGTTTAGGTTAATTACTCTCACAAGTTAACAAACCCATTAATGGTATATCCTAAAAACCATCTACCTCACGGAAATGATAGTTTCAATACATCAAATGCAAAGGATAATAAGGAATTTCATCTTGGATTTAGCATAGAAGACTATGTTTTTTTAACCTAATCTTAGTCTTTTCACAAAGACTTTAACTAGTTTTCAAACACGCAAGACACACTAACAAACCCTCACCTTACGGCTATTAAATTTAGTTAAACATTCAATTCATTTATGACCTAAATATTGTTCCTATGAATTACTACGTTTAGTAACACATCCACAAATCATAAACACCAAGTAAATGACCTAGCACATGCTCATTACACGAAAGACATTCGCTAAAGCATATGAGGAAACAATAACTCAATCATAAACATCATAAACATTCACACACATCCAAGAATCCAAACCAAATCATTAAACCATTAAAAATCCAAACTTGTTCCACAATCAATCATTATCAACATCAAACATGCATATTTGTAAAACCCTAGGTGGTCTAGAATGTTTAGCCACTAATCATACTAGATAAACAGTGATAAGTAATGTCAAAACACATCTCAAACATCAGTCAAAAGAGAATAACAAGAAGGGAAGAAGAACCGATCACGTTACACCCTTCGGATCACTCGTCTAGGGCTTCCCGATGGTCCAAATCGACTCCAATCTTGTATCCTTGCTTGTCTCTGATCATCCAAAAACCGAAAATCCCTCCGCCTCCAGCCGTTTCAAAACCTTAAACTCGAAATTCTGGAATTTTAACCCTGTCGCGCTACGCGACAGGCTTCTCAGAACCCTTAGCACTACGCGAGGGTACCCACTACCCGAAAAAATAGTCGGGTCAAACCCGCAATCATTAAAATGGGCAAAATAGTCATTTCCACCTGTCGCGCTACGCGACAGGGTTTTTTATGGTTGTCGCGTGACGCGACAAGGTCTTTTTTCCAGAATTTTTCTTCCTTTGATCTTCAGTTCATTCCCGTCCACCCGGGAGCTCGTTTTCTTGATCTTTTATGCCAAAATAGCATGTTTATTACCTGCAAGCAACAATTTGTGGAAATGTGAAGAACCAGCAACAATTGACTCTAAAATTGAATAAAACTGTACAGAATCAATTAAAAACAATTAGAAAAACAGATGTGTTTTGCAACACATCACTTACGCATATACCATGGTTACTAGTTACACGTCCCTCTCCATATTTTCGGGTGTGAAACTTATAACTATTTACAAAATAACCGTTATGAGATTGAACAAACTTTGATGGGCCATTTGCTAAAATTAACAAATGTTGCGTGCTTCCATTAGATAAGCCTATGTTTACCTACATTAAAGAACACACATGTGTTGTGTTGGTTAATTATGCAATAATATTAGGCATTATGATTTAATTGACGTAACTTACACGTTGTTCAAACCGTTTCGCAGAGTGTTCATCTCTAACGGATGAAACCTCGTCACCCGAATACAGCTTAGCTTGTCACACCCCCAAATTCCCACTCGTTGTGTCAGTCTACGTGGGTGTGACGTGGCCAGGATCACAGCTCAAGGTCATATAGAACGACTCTATATGAGTCACAAAATCACACATATTTGTAAATTAGACTAGTTTTCATAAATAAGCAGCGGAAAGATAAGTTAACAAAAGCAGCGGAATTGTAATGTATTACAGCGGAATGTAAATTGTTTTAAACACTACATAGTTTGAAATGTTTCAAAAGAAATCAATGCATACAAAGCCTAGAACAAGAGCCTAATGCATGAGACTCGTTTTGAATTCCTCCTGAGTCTCCTAGCGTGTGCTCCATTAGTTACCTAAGAATACATGCGAAAAGTGTCAACTAAAAAGTTGGTGAGTTCACAGGTTTAGACAGACATAAATAGTAAACAGACATATACTGGGTATGTTAAGTTGTTTGTGGTTAGATCTACGATCCGTGGAGTGTGTCAGTTCATCTTACCGAAACTAGACTGTTTCCGTTTGCCACCTCGGGTCATCGCTGAACCCGACATCACATCGAAATTACACTCGTTATGACCTCCAGTCAACATTGGTGCCGAGTGGGGTTAGTCAAACCCAGTAGTACTACGTAATAACGACTCCTTTGTTATACAACTAACGGTAAGGATACGTGAGGGCTTAATGCGATAATAGTTACACTCAAAAATGTTTTTACAACATACCAGTCATATATCTAAAGCAGTTGCATAGTATTCTCACCCCAAATGTTTAGCATAAAACAGTTAAAGAGTAAAAGTGGGGCTGTAAACTCACCTGAGTTTGTGTAATGTGTTCTCAACAGGAATCGAGTAGCTCGCCGGCTAGCAGTTACCTATATCACATAGGTGCTGTAAGTTTGTGTTACGTACACGTGGGTCTCATAGGATCGTGTTAGTGTTTAACAACTCCAAGTTGTTATGTGGGTCGTGTTGACCGTGTTTGACCGTGTTTGACCTAACGACCCGTTGGTGACGGTTTTTCGATCAAGTGCTCGTGTAACGTGCGGTTTAGTGTCGTGTAATGTGTACGGATACCAAAGTCACTTTCGTGAGGAAACTTACTATTTATAGTAAGTTTCTATTTCAGGAAAGTTTCCAAATTAGACAAGTCATGTAATAAATCATATTCCGGTTATTCTAACATGCATTTTTATCCTAAGTGAGCATGTTATCACATAGCACATAGTTACACATAGCCGGTTTAGCATACTTCGCGTTCAAAAGTTACTATTTATAGCAACTCATGGCAAAACGCACATTTTAACCATTCTAGAACATAATATCACTTATCATCATCATAACTAATTTAACTAAGCATGTTAATCATTTAACATTTATCAATATCAACATTCTTAGCATCTTCATAACATAAAGTTTCTATTTTTAGCAATATTCATGATTATCCTACTTCTAGCAATTCTAACCATTCAAATGTATCAATAACATCATAAAACATACTTCTAAGCATAAATCAAAGATTTAGTCACATGCATGTGGTTACTAACTCCTCTATTTACATACTTGCACAAATAAAGTTACTATTTATAGTAACATCCTCAAAATCATGGCTTTTAACGATTCTAACCATTCTAGTGCATCAAATAATTATCACATTGGTTCAATATCATCATTTTAAGCATAACTTATGGATCTAAACACACACATTAAGCCATTTCATCAAGAATCAAAATTTTACAATGTTAAAGTTTCCATTATTAGCAATATTGCTAATAATCATATTCTTGGCCTCAACAATCATGCTAGATCTTGCAAATCATAACAAATATCATTTATAACAACATCTTAGTATCAATCATCACGTAAAACTTCATAGATCGTTCATGCATGTGGCTAAAAGTTATCATCTAGTCCAAAAAGCCCCAAATAGCATCCACAATCATAAATAACTCAAATCCAATGCTCAAATCAGTAAATCAACACATAAATCTTAGATCAAAACATTCTAAAATTCGTGCATGTGATGTGTGGATGATTGCATGTGGTCAAAGTGTCTTGCATGTGTGATTTCTAGTGTTTGTAAGCTAGATTGGGTATAGATATTACCTCCCAAGGTCTTAAGTCACTGAAATTGGTCTTGAACAGCTCTGGAGCAGCCCTTGCAAGGCTGAGATTTGTTCCATTGCAGAGAAGAATGATGGTAGGATGTTCTTGGAGCTTCCACAACACCTCAACCTTCAACAATGGTCTTCAAAGGGTTCAAGATGGCTTCTTGCTGCTGAAAAATGGTTGTAACAGGCGAGTTTGGGTCAAGATGGGAGTTTTCAGTCGAGAGATAGAGTGAAGGAGTGATAGAAATGATTAAGTCTTGGTTAAATAAAGATTTTGCGTGTGTAGGGTCGTCGCGTAGCGCGGCGATTAAAATAATCATTCGGTTCCCGAAACACGCCGCGTATCGCGATGGTGTACGCGACGGATTTCGGAGAATTCAAATTCTCCCGCCTAGTCTTCGTGTGCCGCGAAGGCCCAATTGAGTGCCCATCGCGTACCGCGATGGGTCTCAGCTGAGCCCAATAAGCCCAATTTCATTGTTTTGTATCGTTTTTCGCGAATTTCACGATTACGATCATCGTTTCTCTACACATAAGCATTGTTACAACTATTTTAGGTTTCTCAGAACCTAAGTGCAGTGTGTGACAACCAAAAAAATTTTGTTTTCCCAAACACTTTTGCTTCTCAAACACTACCAACAACAACCAAATTTCGGGACGAAATTTCTTTCAACAAGGGGATGATGTGACACCCGGCAATTTCAGGTAAATTGCAACTCTTACATTCTTTACATTTCACATTCATACTTGTTGCATTTCATTTAATTATGTTTAATTAGATGAGTTGAACACAAATAACTACGAAACGATAGTTCGTGGAACTATCGAATCGTACATTACACATTGGTTTTGGAAACCAAGTGTGGCAAACACAACACTAACACAAAACAATAATTCGAGGAGTTATTGAATTGTGCATTACACGTTGATTAGGATTAATCAAGCGTGCAAACACTTCGTTAGACACGAACACAACTATCGAAGATAATTCGAGGAATTATCGAAACACACACACGAGTCTCACGAACGTTGGTGATCAATCAAACCTATGTTATTATATGATTTTGTGCTTAAACATGTAGTAGATGTTTAGGATTAGCGTTAGGAATTGAGTACGAGTGAAATCGTATCAACGAAATCGAAAAACAATGAAGTGGACTCATCGCGGTACGCGACGATTCCTCGGCGAAAGGCTTCGCGGTACGCGAAGCAAACCGGGAGTCGAGACTCCCGAATTCCATCGCGGTACGTGGTAAAGAATTTTGATCGGCCTCCGCGGTACGCGAAGGCCATGCAGATCAAGTTTTCTTTATATACAACCCCATCTCATTTCTACTCGGTTCCTTTGCAAATCACCCGAGTTCCTACATTCATTTTCGACCAAATCCTTCTGAAACCAGCACTCTAACCTACTGGAATCATCATTGAAGCCATTTCTTGGTGATTGAAGGCCATAGAAACGTCAAGGAAGCTTGGGAAGCTCTCAATTGATAAGAAGGACAGAATCCAGCCACTTGAAGGAACTCCAGAAGCTCTTCTACCTCGAATCTTGTCATCTAAGGTAGTTTTAAACGTTTTCCTAGTGTTAGATCGTACATGCAAGGGCTAAAAACCCACATGCAACTCCCTATGGTTGTTGTGCTCAAATTTGTTGGTGCTTCGATGTTTTAGATGAGTTAGATTACTGATTTTAGAGTCTAGGAAGGTTAGATTTGTGTTTGGTTGTATTATTGGTTGATTTGATGATGATTTGGTGAACTTGCCATAAAAGGAAACTTTTATGTGCAAGTCTTGGATTTGTGATAATCTAGACATGTTAGACATGTCTAGATGTTGTTAAATGTATATTGGAGTGTTTAGAAACACATTGGGATATTTGATTTTTGTCAAAATCATGGTTTTGTATAAACTTACTAATTATGGAAACTTTTAAAAATCAAAAGATGGCTTTTGATGTTTTAAAGTGTTTTGATGAACTTTGATTGTTAAAACATGTTTAGAAATGATTTTTAACATATCTAGAAACTTCGTTTTGTAAAAACAAGCTTTTAAACGGATACTTTCCAAATAAGGAAACTTTATTTGGGCAAAACGGCGTAAATGGCGATTTATGCGCAAACGACGTGTTTTAAGGGTTTAAACGTGTTTTATAAACATAACTACACTTTCCTAAATCGGAAACTTTCTAAAAATGGTAACTTATGTGATTAGAGTCGTAGGATGCATGTTGGTGTCTTAAGTGCATCAAGGCACATACACACAACAATCGTGTCACTAACGATTCGTCGAGTCTCACTAATTAACACACACGCACTCGGTTAAGCACACCGACACTTGGAGTTGTATGGATTACAACACACCACAAAACACATACTCACACCTATATGGTTATAGGTGCATACTAGCAGGTGCTAGCTCTCGCAGACGCGAACACACATACACACCGGGACTGCTGTAACAGGTGAGTTCACAGCCCCTTTTTACATTTTCTACCTTTGGGGGAGAAAACATTGCATACAACTGCTTTTGAACAACTTACACACTTTTGGTTATTTTTGTACATGCTAATATCGTATATGCATATGTGTGGCATTCATCCACAAAACTGATAAGTCCTCATTAAACACAACTCGAACCGTTAATAACGCGTTGTGCTTAGCGTGGTAATTCTGAATAGTACTATTTGGGCCTGACAAGCCCCACTGTTGCGAGCCGTATGGCCACCCCGACCGGAGGTCGGAACAGTGCATAATTGACCAAACAACATTTGCCATGTCTTGGATGGATATGGCGGGAGGCAGCATGTTAGCTTCGGTTGCGAACCCGCATATGATATAACACATATTGACTAGCTATCAATTGATATTGCATTGTATTGAAAAGTAGACCTGCAAAACATTTACTTTAAACATTTTGATGTTTATTGCTGATTTCAAACATGTGCTCTCACCAACCTTTGTGTTGACCCTTTACTCGCATGTTTTCTTAGGTAACTAAGGCACGCACACAAGGATAGGATGCTAGGCGGAGTCCCATGCATCTACTGTAGTGTCTTAGGCCATTTGATAATCTTTAAACATTTGATTTTGTTACTTATGTATTGTCAAACTACTTTAATCGCTTCCGCAAACTATTGTTACTAATCATTCTGAAAACTGTTTTAAATTAACGCTTCTGCAAACTATGAATGTTCAACTGTTTTGTTTACATATACTTTATTTTCGCAACTCTGATTTTACCAAACTGTTTTATCCAAATTATTGGATGTACTGCGTAACCAGACATATAGGTCTCGCTTGTTGTGTGACTGGAGACTGCGATCCTGACAATCTGTTGTTGCTCGCGCCCCAGAAGGGACGAGATTTCTCGGGGTGCGACACAGTGAAAGTGTACTGTGGTTTGATCCGTTCACCAACGTTCGTTATTCAAGACACGTGCGAGTATTGTGCGATAATTCCTCGAATTATCGGTGCGTTTAGACTGTTGTGCCACGTGTCACACTAAATAATAATTATTCTAGTGCCACGTATGAAATAATAATACACATTATTATTTCAAATAAAGAAATGCTGACCTGGAATTTGCGAGGTGTCACACAACTGCTATTGCATCAAACTCGAGTACATATTTTCTCCAACTTGCATACGGTTGTAACAATTGTGCGCTTCATTTTAAGCAAGTCATCAACATGTAAGGTTTTTGAGCATAAGACTTGAAAGAACATGCACAACTCTGTTACTGCCTTGTATGTTTCTTTTGAAACAAAACCTCTAATAGAAATCGGAAGCAATCGTTGCATAAATACGTGACAATCATGACTTTTGAAAGGATAAAAACTGTTTTCTTTTATATTCACACAACTCTCAATGTTTGATGCATAACCGTATGGAAATTTAAGGTTTTTCAACCACTCGCATACTTTTATAATGCCATCTTTATGCATAGTGTAATTCCCTCTAACTTTGGTAAACTTCCCATTGTTGATACAGACGAGGTTTAAAGGAGCTCGATCACAACGAAGCTCAATCACAAGGAACTTCAGACACATTTGTAAGGTACTACATTTTTAAAATCAAAATTTTAAATATTCGATGGTTGTGTCGGAAATGCGAACTTCCTTCACATTTGCGACACATTTTAAAATTACATTTTCAAACGAATAACAATGTATTTAAAATAAGGTATTATTGGAAATGCGTCGGAATTTGTGACGTAATACATTTTTAAAAATAAACATTTAAATATTTATAGTTTGTGTCGGAAATGCGTTGGAACTTACATCACATTTGCGACACATTTTAAAATACGGTTTTTAAACCGGTAACAAATTTATTTAAAATAAGTTATTGTCGGAAATGCGTCTGAAATTTCGACCCATTTGTAACATAAAACATTTTTAAAAACAAAATTTTTAATATTCGAAGGTTGTGTCACAAATGCGTCGGAACTTCCATCACATTTGCGACACATTTTAAAATTACATTTTCAAACGAATAACAATTTATTTAAAATAAGATATTGTCGGAAATGCGTCGGAATTTCCGACCCATTTGTGATGTAATACATTTTTAAAAATAAAAATTTAAATATTCTAAGTTTGTGTCGGAAATGCGTTGAAAATATGACGGTTTTTCTTTTATAAATATTCTTTTGTTAATATTATAATCAATATATTATGATTAATATTTAAATACAAGAATAAAATAGGAATTTGTGACGCAATTTATAATTAGTGTCTTTGTGTCGGAAATACGTCGGAATTTGCTACGAATTTGCGACAAAAACTAAGCATTTTTTTTGCTTTTGTCGCTATTTTGTCACAAAATGTATCAGAAAATTTAGGTTTTACTTTTCGTTGGAATTGCGTAGGTATTTGCAACATAAATAATTGCGTCGCAAATTTTCGTAGGAAAATACTCATTTTCTAGTAGTAAGGTTCCTCAACTTTTCTTTGTTTTTTTTTCTATTGAAGACTTATTTAGAGTTGGAACGTTTATCGATGGATCGAAGATAAAAAGGCGCGTCCAAGACTATATTGGTAGCTTGTTGGAATGTATGGAAAGAGAGAAATAAAGTAATTTTTGAAGACACCAAGGTGGAGATTAAAATTTTTTTGGAGAATATAAAGTCTTTATCATTCTTATGATATCGAATAGGTCAGGTGGAAAAGTTGGAGATAGGGAGACTTGGTGTAAATTCCTTATTTAATTGTTTTGGTTTTGTGTCTTGTGTTTTTTCATGGCTAGCTTCTTGCTAGTTGTTTTTTAATGAAATTGGCTGTTTTAAAAAAATTAAATGTAAGGGTAAAAAGGGGACTACTCAAAAAGTAAAAAAAAAAATATACATACAATTTCTCAATTTCTTCTTTCGTGGTGTATTAATTAAACCTTTAAATTAACCAAAAAAATGTTTGCACTTATATCTTCTTTTTGTGGTGTGATATTATTCCTACGAACCAAGCTACACGGGGTTAATAGGAAAATATATTAGTCTAACAACTTAACAAAAGTATGAAACGATAAGAGTACGACACGTGACATTTTAAAAACATAAAAATAGAAATTCAATAAAAAAAACAAAAAAATCTATACAAAAAAATCAAAAGTATATATAATACAAAATAAAAATTCAGTACAAAAAAATTTAGTATAAAAAACATAGAACAAAAAAAATTCATTATAAAAGAATCTATGAAACAATAAGACTTTGTTTGACCGGGGAGTGATAGGGGCAAGCATGAGGGCCATCATCCCGTGATGATCGTTGGAAGCCAGGAGAAAAGTACAAAAAATTATTTTTTGACCGTTGGACACCATAAAAAAATTAAATTGCTATAAATTAATCATCCAACACTTTAAACCAACATTCAACTTCCTACAATACTCACTCATTTCTCAAAAATAACTATTATTTTCTCTAAAATAACCCAATTTACAATCCAAAAAAAAATGAGTTGGGAGGAGTAAATTATAAATCGTCTATCATCGGATTCAAACGAAGGAGCATTTATGTTTTTACGCAGCGTTCAAGCAACATTAATATTCGTCGTAGCTAATATTGAAAAAAACTCTACGCAGGTGTTACGTCGGAAAAAATAAACCGTTATCATAAAGGTAGTATCAAACGTCTCGTTCAAGATAATTTTGCTGAAAATTCTGCTTACGATGACAAGCATTTCAAACGTCGTTTTCGAATGAGCCGCAATTTATTTCTTCAAATCGTTAACGATATGGAAGAAAGTTTTCTTTATTTCCAACAAAAATTTGATGCAACCGATGTAACAAGTTTCACATCTTTACAAAAGTGTACAAGTGTTATTCGACAGTTGAACTGTGAAACATATAGCGATTCTTGGGAAGAATATTTACGGATGTCGGATAAAGTTTCACGAGATAGTCTTTACAACTTTTGTAAAGGTGTTATAACATTATACGGCGTGCGCTATTTGAGAAAGCCAACATGGAGCGACATTCAACAAATTTACATGAACATTTCCACGGCTTTCTCGGCATGCTCTGAAGCATCGATTGCACACACTGGGAGTGGCAAAATTGCCCAATATCTTGGCGAGGATCTCATCAACGAGGCGATCAGCACTATCCTATAATAATGCTTGAAGCAGTGACCTCTAATGATCTCTGGGTATGGCATGCGTATTTTGGTGTTTTTGGATCGAATAATGATATAAATGTTTTAGATCAACCTCAACCTTGGCAAGGCTATGGTAGTGAATCCCCTGTATTTGACGACGTATTAGACGGAGTCGCACCGGGGTCTTCATTTAATTCTAACAATACATACTACAAGTATGGGTACTATCTTGCCGATGGTATCTACCTGAGTATTCTACGTTTTTCTAATCATTTATATGTACTGGTGAAGACAATGACAAACGAAAATACTTTAAAAAGGCTCAAGAGACGGCAAGGAAGGATGTCGAACAGGTGTTCGATGTCCTAAAAAAGAAATGACATATGATAGCTAATCCATGTAGGATTTGGGAGAAAAGTAAAATTCGAGACGCTATCTATGCGTGCATTATTTTGCATAACATGATTTTGGAGGATGATGTCGACGGAGCTTAGCTAATAAACTAACTAAAAACCGACTCTAAAATAGACACAAAGTAATAAATCTAGACTCTCTAAAACCTAAGCTACCGACAGGCAAGTGTACCTATCGTATGCAGCAAGACAAAAGTAAGTCCGGATATCGAACCCACATACCTCTATAGAATGTACTAACTAGCCTCTAGGACTTATCTATACAAAATTTGTACTTAACTAAAATAATAATATGGAAGGGGGTTTTGCTAACTAAACTAAGAATAACTAAAAGAAAGCTAAAGAGAAAACACCAGACTAAAACGAAAATCAGACGCAGAAAGAACACTACCTAGGCATGAATCCTACACATGTTCAACAAAGAATTTATCGGTAATGGAAACAATGTGGTACTGGAATCTTAAAATACTAAACTCAAAGGAAACCTAGAGCACCCTCGACCCTTCTCAAGGATTGTCAACTAAGAGTCCTAGAAGCCGTTCAACCACCGGTTAAATGGATTTCCCTCACAGGTCATCCAATTATACTCAAAATGTATCCGCTAGACAATCTACCTCACGGCACGATAATCTCAAAACACCTAAGAAGTAACTGTTGAACAATCTACCTCACAGCGCGAAAGTCACAGTTTTCTTAAATGCTAGGGATGACTTGGGTTTTCCTATTGTATTCGGTAAACAAAGATATAAGATGAACTAGAAAGATCTTCTCACAAAGCTTCTAAACTAGCAAATCTAACACCCTAGACAAACCGACAATCTCTCACCTCACGGCTATCAAGATTGGTTGCACATCTAATATATCCATATCAAGATAATAACTCCTATGGTAAACTCGTACGTAGTAAACCATACAATAATCAAAAACACACAGTAATTGACCTAGCATGCACCTATTACATGAAAGACATTCACCAAGGCACACAAGGAGTAAATCATCAATCCATAAACAATCATAGACACACATAAACATCCAATAATCCAATCCAAGTTTGTTACATCATGAGTTCATCACATAAACATAATCCAAAACCAATAAAAATCAATGTTAAACATGTGCAATCATCAAAACCTAGGTAGTTCTAAAAGATTAGCCAAGAAACATCATACGAATACAATCCATAATCTGCTTAAAGTGAATTAGAAACATAGAAATCAAAGAAAACAAAGAAACAAAGAAAACCGAATGAAGAACACCCGAATTCCTTGATCCTAGGCCTTCAATCTTCAATCCAATGCTTTCCCAACCTTTAAATCACCTTAGAATAGCCTTTCTTCGTCCTCCTAGTCGCCTCCAGCCGTTCAAAAACGTATATCCTCTTAGGGTTTTCGACTTTTTGGCTTAAAACTGATTTTCTGCGATTTTAAGTCTGTGGCGTAGCGCGACAGATACCTCTAAATCTGTCGCGTAGCGCGAGAGATTTAAGAGGGTATTTTGGTCTTTTCCACCTCTAGCGTTGCGCGACAGGGTTTGCTGTGGTTGTCGCGTAGCACGAGAGAATCCAGAATCCAGTTTTCTTCTTTTCTTGTTTCCGGGTCCGTCCTTACCCAACCGTGAGCTCGTTTCTTTGTACTTTATCTCCGAATATACGTGTTTATTACCTGCAAGCATCAAATTACAGAAATGTGAAGCACCAGCTTAAATCGACTCTAAAACTGAATAAAACAGTACTGAAACTTAACAAAAACAAATAGAAAAACTGATGTGTTTTACAACACATCACATCCCCACACTTATCTCTTTTTCGTCCCTGAATAAGGCTTATGCAAAAATCTGGGATCATAGCTAGGTAAAATTGTTTCCACACAATTAAACTCATTAATTCAAAATTAAATGCTATGGAAAAGATTGCAAGTATTGTTATCCTATTAAACCCATATTGATTTTCCCAGTCCCGTAGTCATAGTTCATTATGTTCATGTTCTACATTTCATTTCATTAGACCCACACTTAGGAAATTAAAACCAAATCAATCATGGATTCTAGCTTTCTAGTCATCCTTACATATAAAAAAAAAAAGAAATTTCTTAAATCAGATTTTTATAATGGAAGCAGATGAAGGCGTGAGCATTTTTCTATTATTCATTTTTTTATTGAACTTAGCTTAGTGGTGTTTCAACCAGGCTGCAACCCGGCGTGTGACACATAAGTTTCTCATACAATTTATTTTCTTTTATTATTTTTTTTAACTCAGCTCATTTGGTGAAATGGAGGCGCCATAAGACTCGGATTTATTCTCATAAAAAGAGTACTTATGTGCCAAACAAAAATCAGATTTTCAAAACTCTCATTTGTTATTATGCAAAGATTCATTTATGACTAGAAAACAGTTTCATCAATTCCAAGACCCCAAGATGTTTCCCATGAAAATCATGCATTTAATTAAGATTTTACCAATCCTACGGGACAAATACAATCAGTTGAGCCTACCTACACATCCCATAATCAAAGCATAAACCCAAACCAACAAGTTAACCATGAGAGAAACCACAAAACCCAACTTTCCTATCATTTCCCATCATGCTTTTGCAACTAAGTTAAACAAGGACAAGAAAGATCTAAGCTAAAAAAACATAAAAATAAAAAAAAATAAAAAATATTCAAAAATTTTGAATCAAAAACTTAAGTAAACTAAAATTCAAAACTAACTACTAAAACAAAAACAAAACTAAACAAAGTTTCCCATCCCCACACTTAAACTGTACATTGTCCCCAATGTAGAGAAAAAGGAAAACCAAAAGTAAAACTAAAAATTAAAAAACTGAATACTGAAAATGACTTAGCTGGTTAACGAGAAGACTATCGAGTGCCAGTCTTTCCAAGAAAGCTCCACAATCTACAATTTTGCTCCACAGGCTACAAACAATCACATAAGATCTACACAAAAACAAAGATCAAACAAGCATCAACCCATCCAAAACATGATAACAATGATATTCATGATTAAGTCCAACCACAAACCAACTCGGATTCCCGAAACCAACAAATCAAAATTTACAAAATTGCAAAATTTCTAATCAACATAACCATGAACGACAAGAAACACAAGCCTCCCCACACTTAGCCTTCATCAACACCATCTCCTCTCATCTCGGGTGCCTATAGTGTATGAGAATGGAGGGCCAATGGAGTAGAAGAGAAGAAATGGGGCTAAAAATCTGATCTCTAAGGCTTGAAAATCTTTTAACTAATCTGGGAGGGCGTCGCGTATCGCGACAACATGTGAAGCAACCCTCACGATACGCGAGGGAACGTTGACTCGCGACGTTGACCATGTCCTCGCGTAGCGCGACAGATGGACATGTGGCCCTCGCGTGACGCGACGATGCTCTTTTTCCAGATTTTCATGCCTTAGCCAAATTTTCAACCCCAAAACTCACTAAACCATCCACAACCGTTCTAAAGCAAGAAATACATACCTGGTGGCTCCACTTCATCATTATGGCATCAAATTGATTAAAAACCTGCAAAACAAATTAAAACACACAAAAACGAAAACGAAAAAACGAAAAACAATCATGAAAAATGAAAAACACACCAACGACACCCAAAATAACTTACCAACTCTACACTTGGGAGTTTAACCCAAGAGCCCACAATCCTCAACTCAGATGGGAGGATCCAAAGAGACATCCTCCCCTACAATCACCTCATGACCACTATCACCAACATCCCATGGTCCCTCTCTCATAACCTTATTCACACCTACATCATGACTCATCGAATCCACACCATCCACTTGATGGACTAACTCACCACTGGCGCTCATAGATCTTGCTATCTTCAAACAAAAACTCTCGTCACCCACTCTAAAAGTGAGTTTACCCTCATACATATCTATAATCGCCTTAGCGGTGCGCAAAAATGGGCGCCCAAGAATGATCAAAACCGCCGTGTCTGCCTCCATATCCATCACAACAAAGTCCACGGGAAACACAAACCTATCCACTTTGACTAACACATTCTTCAAAATTCCCCGTGGACATTTAACCGACCGGTCCGCCAATGACAAGGTCATGCGTGTGGGGGACAAGTCACCAAGGGCTAGCTTCTCGTATAGAGAATATGGCATCAGATTGATGCTAGCCCCTGAATCTGCCAGAGCATACCTCCTCACGTCATCTCCAAATAAACACGGGATAGTAAACATTCCCGGATCTGCAAGCTTTTCAGGAAGCTTGTTTAAAATCACCGTGGAACATCCCACGCTTATTGGAACGTTGGCGACCTCTCCTAACCGATCCTTACCCTTCAACAGCTCTTTGAGAAACTTGACATATTTTGGTATATGTTGAAGGGCTTCAATAAACGGGAGATTGATCTTGAGCTGTTTAAACATGTCAAGAAAGTGTCCGTATTCCTTAGCGTGTTTTTGATTAGTTAAACGCGCTGGGTAAGGAACACGGGTTAGATCAATCTCCGAAGTGGGCTTAAACATGACCGGCTTACCAACTGCCGGCTTCTCAACGGGAGACTCACTGTTAGGTGTGGTACTTGCTGGGCTAGCCTCGGGGGCACCCTCTCAGGAATCTCCATCTTAATCTCCTCATCCACCGGTTCCTCCTCATCTAAATCAACCGGTGGAACCACTCTCTCACTCTCCTCAACTTCCACCAACATTGGTGGTATGAACACCTCTCCTCTACCTCCTCCAGAACGAGTAATGACTGCCTTAACATGGGCATTTGGGTTGGTTTGGGGCTGACCCGGGAACTGGCCTTGGGGCCGTTCATCCAACCGTTTGGCTATGTCACCAACCGTTCGCTGTAAATCCAAGAACGCAGATTGCTGGTTCTTGAGGAGGACATCATGTTCATGTAGGATCTTTTGTGTAGTGGCATCCTTAGCCACTAAATGAGTCAGTAATTCCTCTATCCTACCCAAACCACCACCACTGCCAGAAGTGCTACCAGAACCACTACCGCTAGGCTGACCCTGCTCTTGGTTTTGAGGATAACTATGATGGAAACCAGGGGGATTACCTGAAGATCTAAGAGGCTGGGGGTTCTGAGAATTTCCCCATCCGGGGTTATATGAGTGCCCAAACCTACCCTGTCCTCCTAAATAGTTAGCCTGCTCCTGGCTCACCAAACACTCAAAAGTGGCATGACCACCTCTGCAAATCTCACACCTGTCTACTCTCATCTTCAAATCCTTAACATCCCTAGCCAAAGACTCAAGAGCAGCAGCAACACTAGTGTCCGTGTTCACAAGGTGGACACCCCTCATTGACGAGGAAGAACTAGTGATAGGAGTTGAATTCCTATTTGAAGACCGCTGCTCATGCTCGGCCTGAGCAAAACTCTCAAAAAGGTCATTGCATTCAGCCACATCCCTCTTACCCATGAGGTGGCCTCCTGCAGAAGTATCAAATCTGGCATGAGTCTCATATGTGAGCCCATTGTAGAATTTCTCTACAAGGGCCCATTCAGACAAACCATGCTGGGAGCATCGGCTTAGAAGGTTTTGGAACCTCTCCCAAGCAAGATAGTAGGGTTCATCAGGGGTCATTCGGAAAGAATGGATCTCATCTCTCAGGCGTGCGGCCTTAGCAGGTGGAAAGTACTTTTTAAGAAAAGCATCCCGAAGGCTAGCCCAAGTAGTGAAAGTGATTGGAGGATGAGAGTCGAGCCAAGTGGCTGCTCGCCCCGACAAAGAAAATGGAAACAGGTGCATGAAAATCGCATCTTCGGTGGCCCCTTGAAGATTAAAGGTACCACAGATGCGTGTGAGTCGAGCAAGGTGTGCGGGTGCATCTTCATCATCACGACCGCTGAATTGAGCATTATTAATAGCGGTCATGATATATGAAGGAATCTGCCACGAATTTTCATTCGGGATCGGTGGCGGTGTAATGGGGTTGTTAAGCCCCGTGAAACCCGCAGTGGCCTGCTGATGAACAGTGCGACGCTCTGCCATAAGTGGATCAAAAGGCAAGCGTGGACTGGAGTGAGTAGAAGAACTAGAAGAAGAAGATGGTATAGGCTCAGAAAAATCAGCAGAAATGGGAGTAGAAGCACTTACCTCGCTCGTAGAACCTTCAGAAAAGTCCCGCGAATCGCTCCTTGATGGCAAAGAAAGCTCTGGTGGCGGTCCGTGTGAGCGTAAGTGTGGCATACACTACCAAACCTGTAACAAATAAAAAATGAATCAAAAAGAAATAAAACACAATAAAATAAAATAAAATTGATAAGCAAAATAAACACAAATATGCACAGATAAGAACAAGAACTAGTAAGCACAATCGACTAAGAAGTCCCCGGCAACGGCGCCAAAAACTTGATGTCGACGGAGCTTAGCTAACAAACTAACTAAAAACCGACTCTAAAATAGACACAAAGTAATAAATCTAGACTCTCTAAAACCTAAGCTACCGACAGGCAGGTGTACCTATCGTATGCAGCAAGACAAAAGTAAGTCCGGATATCGAACCCACAGACCTCTATAGAATGTACTAACTAGCCTCTAGGACTTATCTATACAAAATTTGTACTTAACTAAAATAATAATATGGAAGGGGGTTTTGCTAACTAAACTAAGAATAACTAAAAGAAAGCTAAAGAGAAAACACCAGACTAAAACAAAAATCAGACGCAGAAAGAACACTACCTAAGCATGAATCCTACACATGTTCAACAAAGAATCTATCGGTAATGGAAACAATGTGATACCGGAATCTTAAAATACTAAACTCAAAGGAAACCTAGAGCACCCTCGACCCTTCTCAAGGATTGTCAACTAAGAGTCCTAGAAGCCGTTCAACCACCGGTTAAATGGATTTCCCTCACAGGTCATCCAATTATACTCAAAATGTATCCGCTAGACAATCTACCTCACGGCACGATAATCTCAAAACACCTAAGAAGTAACTGTTGAACAATCTACCTCACAGCGCGAAAGTCACAGTTTTCTTAAATGCTAGGGATGACTTGGGTTTTCCTATTGGATTCGGTAAACAAAGATATAAGATGAACTAGAAAGATCTTCTCACAAAGCTTCTAAACTAGCAAATCTAACACCCTAGACAAACCGACAATCTCTCACCTCACGGCTATCAAGATTGGTTGCACATCTAATATATCCATATCAAGATAATAAGTCCTATGGTAAACTCGTACGTAGTAAACAATACAATAATCAAAAACACACAGTAATTGACCTAGCATGCACCTATTACATGAAAGACATTCACCAAGGCACACAAGGAGTAAATCATCAATCCATAAACAATCATAGACACACATAAACATCCAATAATCCAATCCAAGTTTGTTACATCATGAGTTCATCACATAAACATAATCCAAAACCAATAAAAACCGATGTTAAACATGTGCAATCATCAAAACCTAGGTAGTTCTAAAAGATTAGCCAAGAAACATCATACGAATACAATCCATAATCTGCTTAAAGTGAATTAGAAACATAGAAATAAAAAAAAACAAAGAAACAAAGAAAACCGAATGAAGAACACCCGAATTCCTTGATCCTAGGCCTTCAATCTTCAATCCAATGCTTTCCCAACCTTTAAATCACCTTAGAATAGCCTTTCTTCGTCCTCCTAGTCGCCTCCAGCCGTTCAAAAACGTATATCCTCTTAGGGTTTTCGACTTTTTGGCTTAAAACTGATTTTATGCGATTTTAAGTCTGTGGCGTAGCGCGACAGATACCTCTAAATCTGTCGCGTAGCGCGAGAGATTTAAGAGGGTATTTTGGTCTTTTCCACCTCTAGCGTAGCGCGACAGGATTTGCTGTGGTTGTCGCGTAGCACGAGAGAATCCAGAATCCAGTTTTCTTCTTTTCGGGTCCGTCCTTACCCAACCGTGAGCTCGTTTCTTTGTACTTTATCACCGAATATACGTGTTTATTACCTGCAAGCATCAAATTACAGAAATGTGAAGCACCAGCTTAAATCGACTCTAAAACTGAATAAAACAGTTCTGAAACTTAACAAAAACAAATAAAAAAACAGATGTGTTTTACAACACATCAGAGGACAAAGGGAAAACTATTTGCCAAAATTATGAAGAGGTCGACGTGTAGGTTTAAGAGGCTACACCGGAAGAAGAATTGAAATACGAGCCGAGATCCAAAGTAAGAAACTACATAACATGCTTAAAGGCTATTTGGTTGAACATGCCAGTAAAAAATCAAAGAGAAAATATGTAGTTTTTTTAAAGTATTTAATTTAACTTTAATATTTTTTTTAATTTTATTATGAAGTTTAATTTTTTGATTATGTAATTGTTATTTTACTTTTATTTTGTAATTTTATTTTATTTTTAATAATATTATATCTTTTTTAATTTATTTTATAATTAAAAAAACAAATAAAAATCAAATAATAAAATATTGAATAAATATGGTGATAACGTGGAGTGATGAGAAATTGATAAAAAGTTATGATAACACATATAATGATGATGTGGAGTGATCATAAGGGTGATTGTGTTAGTTAATTATGTGACGCCTACGTGAAGTGATAAGGCTTGATGACTACACATGATCTTATACTTATATTATCATTACTTTCCTTTTTAGCATTTCACATGTGATTTTTTTGTTGCTTTCTATTTTTTATACCAAAATTTCTTCCTATTTAATCATTCCTCTGTGTGTATGTATGAAACTAACTCTATATATATTTTGCCAACCATCAGAAAGCTAAGACACCCAACGCAAACAATATATGCATGGCTTCCTCACTTCCTATTCCTGCAGTTGTAACCACCCATAGCCCTCACATGGTGTTGTTTCCCTTCATGTCTAAAGGCCACACCATCCCACTACTCTACCTAGCTCGCCTGCTTGTGAACCGCGGGTCCATGGTCACTGTTTTCACCACCAAAGCTAACCACCCATTCATCGCTCGGTTTCTTGAAACCTGCCCACATGGTTCCATCTCGATCATAGACCTCAAGTTCCCTAATGATGTCGAGGGTGTACCGCAAGGCATCGAGAGCACCGATAAGCTGCCCTCGATCGCGCTTTTCAGACAGCTTGCGGTCGCAACCAAACTCATGCAGCCTCAGTTTGAACAATATCTTGACAATCTACCAAATGTTACGTGCATAATTTCTGATGGGTTTTTGAGCTGGACGCTTGCATCGGCAAACAAGTTTGGGATCCCTCGGCTGTCATTTTATGGGATGAATGCCTATTCAACTGCACTGTGGAGAGATGTCGGTTTTAACCTCGGGGGACCCGAGTCAGATGATGAACTAATCACTGTTCCCGGGTTCCCCTGGATCAAAGTCACTAGAAATGACTTTGACAAGCCGTTTAATCAACGAGATCCAAGCGGCCCTCTTTTCGACTTCATAACGGAGTCGCTTATAGCCACGGCAAACAGCTATGGTCTAATCATGAACAGTTTTTATGAGCTCGAGTCATTGTTTCTAGAGTACTTAAATCGTGAGGCTAAGCCGAAAACTTGGTGTGTCGGACCACTCTGCCTGGTTGACGCACCAGCCACTACAGATAACAAACAAACAAATCTACCTAGCAATATCAACGTACCATCAACGGTTACGGATCAAAAATCGAATGCCCCAATATGGATAGAGTGGCTGGACCAAAAGCTAGCTAAAGGAACCTCGGTTTTATACGTTGCATTCGGGTCTCAAGCTGAGATCTCAATCCAACAAATGGAAGCCATATCCAAGGGTTTGGAGCAATCAGAAGAGAGCTTCTTGTGGGTGGTGCGAAAGTGCGATCGAATCAGTATTCTTGATGAGCTTGAACAACTAGTAGGTGAAAGAGGGATTATCGTTAAACAATGGGTGAACCAGATAGAGATTCTGAACCATAAGAGTGTAAAAGGGTTCGTGAGCCACTGCGGTTGGAACTCGGTTCTCGAGAGCATATGTTCGGGGGTGCCGATTCTAGCTTGGCCCATGATGGCTGAGCAACACCTGAATGCAAGAATGGTTGTAGAGGAGATTAAAATTGGGTTGAGGGTAGAAACATGTGATGGTTCAGTTAAAGGGTTTGTGAAACCAGATGGATTAAAGAAGATGGTTAAGGAGTTGATGGAGGGAGAAAAGGGGAAAGAGGTTAGGAAGAAGGTTAAGGAGGTAGGTGTAGCCGCCAAGCGAGCCATGGCGGACGGTGGTTCGTCTTGGCGGACCTTGAACCAACTCATAAACGAGCTGGAGGCTGTCAAAGCCTTTGGTAAAAGTGAATGAGTGATCGATAGTTACGTAAATATGAGAGTAGACCAAATAGGTGTTGGCAGAAAACTTATTTACCAGAATGGATGATTTGAAAAATATTTGCCAAAATAGGTGTTTTTAATGTATTTTCTTTATTTTGAACTAACTTATTATGATTTCTTTTTAATTTAATCAACATATTTCATAGTTAGTTGGTTGAAAATAAAATAGAAAAATATTATAATATGTTGATTGAATCACAAAAATAGTTAAAAATAAAGAAATAAATGAAAAAACACCCATTTTGGTAAGTATTTTTCAAATCATCAAATTTGGTAAATAAGTTTTTCACAAACACCTATTTGGAAAAAAAACTCGAAAGTCTTTTGAGTTAAAATTCAAACTAAAAATTTATTATTCAAGATTATTTTCTAAGTAACATAGGTTCATCGTTCTAAATAAATAAATTAAAAAAGATGGAAAGGTATATTTATTGTTCACAGTTGGTAGTTTTTTTTTTTTTTTAACGTATTGTTCACAGTTGGTAGTTAATAAACTACTTTAAATCCTATGTCTCCCGTCTCTTTCATGCATTTATTATTTATATTTATGATGACTTAGAAGAATTAATTAACTAATATAGTTATTTATAAATTTGAATGTCTAGTAAAAATTTTAAAATAAAATATATATTTAATAATGATATTTTAAAAGTTCATATAAAATAACAACTGAAGGGCCTATAGTTACCTAATTTATATATTCTCTTAAAAAAAGAATCTTGGTCACGTATTGATATCATGAAAAATATAACCAACACAAGTTGAGTAACATCACATCGTTATATAAACTATTTTTATCTTTGTTTCCATCACACTAACTGAAATACTGTAACTTCATATGTTTCTTTTATTTACTTAACAAAATTTGTGTCACATATAAAACATGTGTAATTATGTTTGTAAACACTTGCCTTGTGCAGTTTCGCTTTTGAGTTTGCTTGTATATTCTTTTACTGTTAAATTACCTTTTTAGAATCCTTATAACGCAATATACAGAGCATAATAGTGTTCTATCTACATTTTTATCTTAATAACTGATGTACCCTGACTTCATTTGTTTTTATGTTGTACCACCAAGTCTTATCATAATAATTCATTTTTATGAGCAATTCAGATAAATATGAGTATCATAATAACTTACTTTATTGAACAATAATTTCTTGAACAAATACCAACAATCATAAATTCATAAGTAAAGTTTCATTTATGTGTTGATATATATTCGAGTGGATATACGTTCATATGTAAACTCTTTTAGGAAACAAGTCGTGTCAAATATGTATATATTTTTGTGCCTATTTTCTATACGTTTTAGATAGTGTATGTTTCAACGTAACTTTTGTTAGAAAATGAATTTGGGTTAAACATAATACGTCTACATTCGATAGTATAAATTCGAATTATTATGAAATTCTAATTCCTATATATGATATATACAGAACACATTGGCAGTTGTATTGCCTTTCAAAATATTGTTTTCTAAATGCAAATTCTGTGATTTATTAAAACAATTCATTTTTAAATTTATAACATGTTTTTAAACAGCTTGAAGCATGAAGCACATTGTGCACCTCAGTGGTACTTGATTCGTCTGGGCGCCTTAGAACTTCTCACCGTAATAGATTGTGGTGCCAACCATAAGTGCAACCGTTGTGCCTTGAATTACCACCCGAACTCGTATCAATGGCTCGCATCCATTCTGTGATTAAGGCACCTGTAACCTGAGCTAGAACTTAGAGGTGGGCAAATAATCCAGAACGTGTCATACCTGAACTGGAACCGGCTATACACGAACCAGTGAGTACAGGCGGTTCTTGGTTTTCAGAGAAATCGTAACCAGCACCGGAACCCGTTCCACGTTTATAGGGCCAAAACCCGAAGTGGAATCAGGCAAAAACCGGTTTGAACCGATCAAAAACTCGAACCGGAACTGGTTCTTAACTTTGTTGACCGAATCCGGAACCGGCCAAAAACCGGTCGGAGCTGGTCAAAATTTGGAACCGGTTCTTGATTTTGTTGATTGAAACCTGAACCGTATTAAAAAAACAGTTTGCCCACCTTTAACCAACTAGAGCCACACAACCAATCTAAGCTTCAAACCTCACAACTCACAAGCAGCATAAACTGTAAATCACTTTCATGGGCTAATCAAAGTTTGTTGGGCTGATCACTGATGGTTGCTGGGAATCTGGGATTCCAAAGGAAGGGCCCACCGGCCCAACGTGAAAAAGTAAACAACCAAAGTGGAGTTGAGAATTGAAAATTCCATAACGGATGTGGGATTCGAGCTGAAGACCTAAATGACATCTTTACTGATGTTTGTAAAACCGAACCATATGTCAAACCGGTTTTTTACTGGTCAGAGATCGGGTCGGATTGAAGATCTGGGTGGTGTCATAAATATTTTGTATATAGAGGGTTTGTATAATGTGAAAACTCAATCTTAAAGAGAAAACTTTTAAACTATATCTAGAATGTCCATTTGCGATATTTGCGGTCAACATTAAACTATATTAAAATTTTTTTTCCAAACTATAATTTTTTATTCAACATTAAATATAGACCGTATATTTATTTTCAAAATTTAAATTGACGGTGTAGATAGGGTTTAAGGATTTTATCTTTAGAAATGAGTTTTCACAGGTTACATTCCCTATGTATATATAATATAGAAAATTTTAAAAAATCCAATTAATTAAATACCTAAAAAACAACTATTCATTCATGAGTTTATCGAATAAAGCCCATATAAGCAACGCAAGAACCAATATTTAATAATTAAGCCCAGTTGCACGAACGGATCACCAGCCGCTGGTCAAACCTGCAGGTTCTTTTCAAAACGATTTTGAGCACATAACAGAACCGCTTGATTTGCCGAATCCCGATCCAACCGACTTGCCTGAAGCTTTTTGTTTGTGTCTGTAAATATCTGGCACATCAATTAATAAAAAATAAGTGTTACATAGTCTATGTTATTATTAATATGTTTAATTGAAAGCAAAGAAAAAAAGTTTGCATACGCATCTGAATTGTGGTTTATATTATTTTCCATATATAAATTATTACTAAATATATGAACTCGTTTGCTTTTTAATCTGGTTTGATCGACCTAGCTGATCCAACTAGTATACCAGTAATTCACCTGGTTTATTGTACGGTCCGAATCCAAAAGCATTGAAGCTCACCTTAAAGATTAGGCCTTCTGTTGAAGATTCGTTACGATATCTTCACCAGAGCAAAAAGATGATAAGTTAAGGATGTTATGAAGAGTACTCTCAAAACATATATGTAACCAGTGTATTTTTATTTTGTGGAGATAGATGAAGTAATGAAAACAAATCTTATTCTTACCCTAACAATGAAGCAATACTCTCAAAACAAATGTTAAATTATTACAAACTAGGTTATTACCCAGTGTGTAACACGGATTACATATAAAATATAAAATCTAAGATATTATGTTTTCGTGATCTTTTCCCATTGGGATAAGGATAATGTTTGTCTTTGTATCATACTCTCCAGACTCTACTGGATAGTGGAACTTTTTTGGGTATGTTTGTTTGTTTAGTCTAAAGCATCTCTATAACTATAATATTAGAAAATATTAGTAAAAGTATTTAGTAAAATATAAAAGTGATATTTAAGAAAAGGTATGAACACGATTTTTAGAATCTTATTAGGATTGATGAGAATGGTTAGACGTGATTTGCGAGTGGGCCCTAATAGGGCCCTTTTTCATACTTCAGGTCCAGGCTTTGCGTCATCTCTATTCCGATCATCACATATACGATTTTATTTTTATCTTACATTCTTTTGTCTTAAATCTTGATTAAACAACTTACCCTTTTCATTTTATGTTTCTTTGTATGGCAGGTGTTCAACAACAGTCCGGATGAAACTGCTTATTTTCGCATGATGCTAAATCGAGAGAGTGTTACAAATGCTACAGTCATGATTCAACCTTCATTAATATCTTATTGAGGTAGGTGTAAGGTATGCATTCATCTCTCCCCCCAGAGCGCAAAGGGTGGGATTACACTGGGTACGTGTTGTCTCACGTAAAACAACCCTTGATTTTTTAAGCCATAGGATCCTGGTGAGGCCTAGCAAACTCATATCGGTTAGCTCACGAGTAGCTCTACTCTTACACCCTACTTGCAGGTCAACCCAATTTGGCTTGCACTAACTCAAAATGAAATGTTTGAATTTTAAATCAGACACCGTTTTTGAAATGTTTGAATTTTAAATCAGACACCGTTTTTATTTCTATCTACTGATTGTTAATGGCCTGTTTTATTTGGACACCCCACTTTTATATTTTTACACCCCTGCGGGCCAATACGGGCCGTAATGGCCATTACGGCCTGGTATTGAGTACAGACAAACATTCCAGAGAATTCCTAGGAATCAGCGCAACATTCTGCGTGACGGGCCGTACTGGCCATTACGGCCCGTCTTGGCCCAACCTTATTTTTCAAGTCATTTTGGGTGTCAACCAGTTTTGATAAAATTTGATACGGCCCGTACTGGCCAGTACGGGCCGTCTTGAGTTAATTTCTTTTATTTAATCATAATTTACTTATTTAAATATTTTTTAACGATATACGATTAATACGTGAATTATTTGAACGATGTGTGTTATTTATTTTATTTAAACTTAATTTACGTATTTAAATTTAATTTTTAACGATATACGTTTATTATGTAAGTTATTTGAACGATACACGGCTAATACGTTAATTAAACGTCATAATGTCGTTTTAACTAAATATTTCATTTTGTAATCAGCTTGTTTACGTTAGTTAAAATAATTTAAACAATATAAAGTTTTTTGCGCAAATATTAAACAACACAAACAGAAACAATACAAACAACACAAACAGAAACAATACAAATGTAGAAAGAAACATACGTATATACACTGTACGGTTTTATATACAAGGAATCAAAATACATAAATACAAAATGAACTACGATCCGGATGGTCCAGCGTCATCGTCTGCGTAGACGCGTGGCTCCGGGAACGGTGGCAGCTGTGTCCCGTCCCGTCGCGCATGCATAATTTATAATTACAGTTAATATAAATTTGTTGTACGTGCGAAACATCTAATATTTACATTTAATATTACGAACCTGTGTTGTAATATTTTGATATATTACAAGCGCACGGCAACCCACAACTAGTCCAAAGCTGGTGGCCACACGTCATATTTTTGTCACGCATTACTCTTATTTTTTCTTTTTCCTCTACCAACAAATCAAGGGCTTTATGGGACACCTTTCCTCGAAGGTTATCAAATATTGGTAGTTTATGATGACCCATAGTTTTAATCAAGCTTGTTTCAAAATCATGTTTCATTTTTACCTCTTGTGCTTGCACGATTTCATTTACGAAACCGACAAGCGAGGCAAGCGTGCTGTTTGGTGATCTGAGAAATCGTTTTAGGTTCGAGTGCTGACTTTCCACCCGGTTTGTTGTACGTTGACCAAAGTTGCGCGTTCTGTTGGTCCATGCTGTTACAAACATATCTCTGTAACTGTTTAACCAGGTGTGCGTTAGATACTCCAGAACCCCTGAAATGAAACAAAAAACCAATGATGAATTGATTCAACATAATGATGGTATATGATGCTTACTTTTTTTATCGTATTTGATAAGTCTTTCGTACAGACGATTGTAGTTGTAGTCGTATAACTCTGTTGTCGGAGAGTTACACAAATTCGCCCATCGACCTTTGAATTTCTTCCAGTCTGCGTCCGAAAAGCTTGCCTTGCAGTGTTTGGCAATATTTTCGTCTATGTGCCACCTACAGAGATATTTTGCGGATTCTGGAAACACTTTACGGCACGCATTCATAACAGCAAGGTCTCGATCTGTTATGATCACACGTGGCTCCATACACTTATTCAACATACTCTTAGCCATCTCTAAAACCCAGACGTAGTTCTCCTCACGCTCTTTGCTTACGAACGCGTGAGCAATACTAAACGTCTGGTGTGTGGATGTCACGCCAACAATTTGAATAAATGGAAGCCTGTACTGGTTGGTTTTGTACGTCGCGTCCATCATCAGTACGTGCGGAAATGCACGCCACCAGCAATACGATTTTGGATGACAGAAGAAAATGTCTTCCACGACGTTTGTTTCAGGATCCTCCCGGGTATAGTAAACGTACTGCTGACTGTGAAGCACGTTTTCCAGGACCTGCATCGGAGTATCACCGAATTTCTTCTTGTTTTTTAGCTTCTGCTGTAAATTGTATACATCCCTAGAGACGGATACATTTGCAGGGTTATGTTTCTTTATGCTCGAAAGTATGTTACGAGGATCCATGTGTCGCTCGGTCAGATTCTCCACCATATCTTCTTCCTCCTGAGTGAATCTTCTAACATATGGATGACCCTCTAGATTCTGAGCAGGCTCGTGATTGTGATTGTCGTTAATCACCAGCAATTTCCAGGATTCACGAACTTCGTTGTATAACCCTATCAGTTGAAACGGACAACCGATTTTCTTGCTGCCTGACCGTCTAAGGATTGCGATGCTATTGTGCTCGCCACCACGGTCACACATGAGCCAGACTTTGATTACACTGCCTGTTGTCTTTGATTTCTTCGTTCTTCTTTTGACTACAATGTAACCATTGTCTACTGCTCTACTTTTCACCCACCCTACTAGCGCTTCCTCAGACATAAACTCCTGACATATAAAAACAATAATAAATAACTTAAATGGATAGCGATAATATACAATTATTAACATTTAGTTTCATTTAATTTACCTCTTTTGTTTCCCAGTCAACGTTTGAAGCCACCGGCTTTTTTTCACCAGCAACCTCCTCCGTGTAACTTTGTTTACTGTCGTCATACACGAACCCATACGATGCTTGACTATCAAACCCGACATCAGCGTTAGGTTCAGCATTCAGATCTATCGTGCCGTATGAATACTCAACAGGAGGCTCTTCGTTCAAATCAGGCACGGAATAGTTGAAAAAACTCCCGTCCCAAAACGACATCGTTACAGATATGAATTATCTTGAAATATATTTGAATTCGAAAGTTATGCGTTCGTTTGAAACGATTCATGCTTATATACAAATTTGAAAATCTTCAAGACGGCCCGTAATGGCCTTTACGGCCCGTACTGGGTCAAATCAATGTCCTTCTGTCAGAATTGAAAAAGCAAGACGGGCCGTAATGGCCAGTACGGCCCGTCTTGATGTCAAATCAGTGTACTAGGTTTCAGGGAATGTCTGTACGATGAATGAGACGGGCCGTCCTGGCCATTACGGCCCGTCTTGCTTCCAATCATTGGAACATGTTGTCAGGAGTGAATGTTTGACCGAAGCCTGAGACGGGCCGTAAAGGCCATTACGGGCCGTCTCAGGGGTGTATTTTTAAAAAAAGTGGGTGTGAGAATAACAACACCCTTGTTAATAGAATAATAGCAATAGGAATATCATTTAATCTTCTTGATTTGTAATATTTGAGATCTTTGAACTAATTAATTTTAAAAACTTAAGTTCATTTCCAGCAAAAACTAATTATTTCAAATTAGTAAGATAAGCTAATATTTTTGTATTTATTAAAGCTAAATGTCACACCCCCAAATTTCAACTAACGGAATCATACTGTTTAGGGCGTGACAAACTAGGATCTCAGGCATTAGACATAACGAAAGACCTCTATATGCTTTTCAAACATAAATTTGGTCTAAACTGTAATATCAAAGTTTTAACTTTTGCGGAAGCGTTTTAAAACCAATAACAAAACATAACGGTTTGTAAAATGTAAATTACAAATTCAAAGTCATTCAATGTCTTAAATAATTAATCATATCCAAAACACTTGAACTGAAATGTATGCATGAGACTCAACATCCTAGTCCATGCTCGTCTTTACTTGTGCTTTAGTGTCCTGAGAAAACATGCAAATAAAGTCAACAGAAAGGTTGGTACATACACAGGTTTAAACAAGTAATCACAATGTTTGAACAACTGTTTGAAAAGTAATGTTTGCAGATAACATAATCACACATGCATAGTCATGATAGCTAGTCATATGTACTATTTACATAAGCGGTCGACACCGAAGCTGACTGTTAGAATGTAAGTTGCCTTTCCACTATTGTCTAGCACAAACAATAGTAATGTTTGAATTGGCTAGTTAAACATTTGCGTAGACCTACAATCTACCAAGTGAGGTTTGTCAAACCCAATAGATCTATTTCCAACTACCACGCTTTGCACTACGGCAAACTAAACGGTTCGATATGTAAGGACTTGTAATGCTATGTTCGCACTTATCATAAATAGCTAACTCATGCAAGTGATATGTATCTAAAATGTTTGTTTGCACATGTTTTCTCCCCTAAAACAGTTAAAATAAGAAAAGGGACCGTGTACGCACCTGTGAATGTGAATTGAATGATCAAATATGCGTGAAATCGTGTAGACAACCTTCTACGAAGAATCTGTTTTATAACAATAACGTTGTGTTATTGGGAATGTCAAATCGTGTTCGTAATCGCATACGTGTCAACACATGTATGTTAGATTGTTTGAAACGTACATACAAAATACGTACAACTTTGAGTTCGTTTGTTTCAATCGTACAAGTATACACGATTTCGTTTAAACACGCGTAATTATACGCAATCGTGTTTTTGGTCAAAAATATAAATTTTATTGTTTTATTTTGTTCGGGATTCCATTACGGTTCCAACGATATTTGAACGAGTCAAATCGGAGTTAAAATGAGAGTTATGATTAAAATATCAAAAATTGATTTTTAATTGCAAAAACCAGTGGAGCCCCAGGTTAGAACCCGTGACCCTCCACTCCAATCTCATTGATGCTACCACTCCAGCCGGTTAGACATTTGCGTAAGGATTCAGAATTAACTTGTTTTAAGAACTAGTTCTCTGCTTTCCCTTTGTTAACCTTAACCGAATCAATTGGTTTCCAATTGGACCTCGAATCAAACCCGATTGATCCACAACCCATAGGGCTATGTTTCTATAGGTTTTTTGTTAATCGATAGCTTCTGAAACTTTTGGCATAGTTTAATTTGATTTTTAATTCTGTTTGAATAAAAAACCCCCAAATCTGTTATAATGATGAACCCTATGTAACAACCGAATAATTAGCACATTTGATCGTGTATAAAATCTACGTTGAATTGACAATGGTAATTACTACAGATTGATAGTACACGAGAAATGATGAACGTAGGCGAAAACCGTGCGCGAAACGGAGTTACGGATTGTCCGGAATCGCGAAACGAAGAAAATTTTTAAAGTATTGAACTTCTGGACTTGTCGCGGTACGCGACGGAGATTTGAGGATCCTTCGCGGTACGTGACGGACCTAAAATATCTAAAATCCTCCGGATTTCTTCGCGGTACGCGAAGCTCTTTTTGGCTCCTCGTCGCGGTACGCGACGGGTGAGGCGGTGGAGAAAGTTGACTACTTCATCATATTTGCATGCAGAAAGTTAATTTTATACATATCTCGAACATATTCGCTCAAGAACACCATCAGACGAACTTTTCTCATCAAATCACCAAATCAAAGCCATCTGATCGCATATTTGAAGCCAGGGAACGTGTTTACAAGTCCTGATCGTTGTTTTAGCCGCAGAAATCCGTCGGATTAGGTAATGATTAGTTTTACCCTTCTAGTTCAATTTTGATTGATTAGATCTTGATTTGTGAACGTAATGACATAGTTAGGATTGTTGATTATTGCCTAGATGATGGCTAGGATTGATTAGAAATGAAGATCACGATGTTCTAACGGTTAAATCCTTGTTTTGATCCGTTGTAATGCCCGGTTTGCATGAAATCACAACTATGATTATAATGGTTTAATCCATTTGATTATGACAATGTAGGTGATTAGCTTGGTTAATCTTTGAAATGCAAAGGTTAAATCTAAGTATTTCAAACTAATCACAATCATTAACATACTCATTGGAACGATTATCTGATGTTTATGATGACTGTCAGATTAGTATGTTAAACATGGTTATTAAACCTATTCTAAGACTACATTGTGATATTTCATGATATTTGGGCAATCAATGATAAGGATTGATCATTTTCTAAGCCATTAATCTGTTTATAAACTGTTTTAGCATTATAATCAACAACATTAACTATTTGATGACTTTCAAGACAATGTCTTTGACATTGAACATTCAGAAAGATCTAATCAATAGGTTAAAACCTAAATAACTTATTAAGTGTAAACTAATGCAGAGTTACATCATTAGTATCAGTTTACGAGGAATCTTGCTACTGTAAGATATCAGGTGAGTTCTATGAGCCCTGTTTAACTGTTTTAAATGTTTTGGGCTGATATGCATGTTATAAAGTTATTTTATGAAAATGACAGTATGTATGTGTAAAGTTATTGTACGAAAGTGATTTTAACCTGATTATGGTCAGGTAAAGCATGTTTTCAGGAAAAATATGTTTTCAGATAAAGAAATGTTTTAAGTCTCAACTATGGTTGAGAAGTAAATGATTTTAAGAATTTCAGCTGAGATGTAATGAATACGTTAAGTCTCAATGATGATTGAGAAATAAATGATTTTACGAATCTCAGCTGAGATGTAACGAATGTTTTTAAGTCTCAACTGCTGTTGAGAAAGAAATGATTATTTTTTTCATATAAGACACTCGGCTGAGGTCGAGGAGTAAATGTAAGACACTCGGCTGAGGTCGAGGAGGAACATAAGACACTCGACCGAGGTCGAGGAGGAACTGTGGTTTTGTCAACTACGGTTGAGCAAAACTTGAGCACAGCGGTGAAAGGAGTCGCTTTTGCTTATGATGATTAAGAAGTCCTGCGTAAAAACAGGCATGCCGACTGTGTGTCGCCAGTTGATGGAATCTTATGCATGTGTAAGTTATCGACTTCGGGTTGATAGTTTAAGAGCCTTGTGCTGCACAAGCCTGTTTGACTTCAGAGTCAGCAGTTGACAGTGAAGTTTCTTCACTGTATGAATGATGTTATGATGATATGTGTATTATGTAATGATGTTATGATGATATGTATATTATGTAATTATGTTATGATGATATGTATATGATGAAATTATGATATGAGAACAGGTATGTTATGTATTTGGATTATGCTATATGATAACATGAATGGATAAGGATTTTTTTTAAGAAATGAACTTAGAACTCACCAGCATAAAGCTGACTTGTTTTACATGCATACCAGGTTGAATAGTGTGAGAAGGGAGACCAGGAGGGCTCATGGCATATGTTGAAGACTACCCCTGGCATAGACTGGCTGTATTATATGACTATTAGAAGAGTGGGTTATGTTTTAATATGTGTACTTTACTTATGTAATCACCTTAAATTCCGCTGCTATGGTAATGTAAATATGGTTTAAGGACTATGGGTATGATGTTTGCCAACCGAGGGGCTCGGGGCCTCTCAAGTTGGTATCAGAGCTAGGTTTGAGAGATCCGGTCATCCCTAATGGCTGGACTTAGACTGAAAATGGGATAGAATGATAAGAATGCCAGTAAAGGGTAGTTTGATGTCATGAGCATATGACCTTAGAGCTTTGTTATGTTTAAGATATAGATTAAAGTAGTATGATGTTGCGAATGATAATGTGTTCATGATTGGGAATGTTTAGAACTTATAAGTGAGGTAAATAGTTAATTACACTTGATCAACATCATTAACAATTTACAATGCTTATTATGTCCTGAATTATTACCTTGATTGACACGTGATTGTTTGCAACATGTATAGAAAACTAAAATGGCAGGAGAAAAGAAAGAAGGTGGACATGGTAGAGATCGAGGCCGACCACCTAAAAACAAGAAGCAAGCTGAGGAAGTACCAGTGAATAATGCGGAACCTGAAGTCAACACTGAAGAAGAAAATGAAGAGGAAGAAATTAGGCTTGAACCGGTGGTGGTAAAGGCAATATCTAACGAAGTTTGTAAAATTTTAAAAGATCTATTACCTTCAGATAAAACCAAAGCCAAAAAGGAAACTACTAAAGAATGAGCTACTGAGGAAGGGGAGAGAGCTAACAGCTCTAACATAGAGCACGATGAAGATGAGGTATTGATCATCAATGCTAAAGGTAAGGGTTCGGATACAAAGGAACCCAAAGGATGTGATTATAAAGCTTTTAAAGGATGCAATCCTACACCATTTGATGGTAAGAAAGATGCGGTGGCTACCTGCCATTGGGTTTCGGCTATGGAGGCGGTTATTGAGATTAGTGAATGTCGGGTTGATCAAGCTGAGAAATTTGCAGCTCATTCATTTACTGAAGAAGCTCTACACTGGTGGAACACGGTCAAGCAGTCAAAGTCCACTACTGATGTGGAGGGCATGAGAAGGGAAAACTTAAAGGAATTAGTTACGAAACACTTCTGTCCAAAGAATGAAATTGATAAAATCGAGCGGGAATTCCTGATTTTGAAAGCTGGACGTATGAATCATCGGCAATATACGTCAAAATTTAATGAAATGTCAAGACTGGTTCCTCATTTGGTAAACACGGAGGAACGCAGGTTGAAGTTATACGTGGAAGGACTACCACCTAAAGTCCGAACACATGTGAAGGCGCATGCTCCCAGAACTTTTGAATCGGCTGTAGAAATTAGCGGTATTGTCTGAGATGATGTATTGGAAGCAGAACCAATAAAGGAAGAACCTAAGCAAAAGTGGTCATCTAGATTTAAGAGAAACCGAAATGACAAACCAGGACCCCCTATGAAAAGGTTTAAAATGGAAGGAGTTGAAACATGCCTTAAGTGTGGAAGGAAACATGGGGGAGAATGTAGGATGGGGACTACTTTGTGCTACTGTTGTGGAAAAACTGGACATTTCTCGAATAATTGTCCAAGTATGCCAAAATTTTATAATTGTGGTGGAATCGGTCATATGAGCAGAAATTGTTTTAAACCAAAGACAATACCTACTGAAGCAAAAGGCAAAAGCTCGTGACTTTACTATGACTAAAGATCAGGCAGATAAAGATCCGGATGTGGTGACAGGTACATTCTAGATTAATGACATCCCTGCTTTAGTGCTATTTGATTTCGGTGCAAGTATGAGCTTTGTGGCTATTACTTTTTGTGATAAACTGCGTACTAATGTTAAAAAGATAGAAAATGCCTTTAACATAGAAACTGCTCTTGGTAAATCCACTAGAGTAACGGAGGCCATTGATGATGATTGTTACATTGATATCGAAGGTCATAGATTCCCTGTTAAGTTGTTTGTGATTACGTTAGGAGGTTTTGATGTAGTTTTGGGCATGGAATGGTTGGCCAAATATGAGGCTAACATTGTCTGTCGACGAAATATGATTTTCTTAACGGCTCTTAATGGGAGTTCAGTAACGGTTTATGGGGATAAAGTGTTTAACGTGCCTAAAGTCATTTCAATGATTAAGGCAAGTGAATTTATGAGGCGAGGGTGTGGGGCTTATCTGGCCTATGTTATCGATAAAGAAGCTAAGGTAAAAGAATTGGAAGACGTACCCGTGGTGTGTAACTTTCCTGATGTATTTCCTGAGGAATTGCCAGGAATTCCACCTGATCGGGAAATCGAATTCCAAATTGATGTTGTACCAGGAGCTCAACCTGTTGCCAAGGCACCGTACCGTCTGGCTCCAACAGAAATGAAAGAATTAATGACCCAACTACAAGACCTTCTAGACAAAGGTTTTATACGACCAAGTGTGTCACCTTGGGGTGCACCGGTGTTGTTTGTAAAGAAAAAGGATGGAAGTATGAGAATGTGTATTGATTATAGGGAATTGAATAAGCTCACAATAAAGAATAAGTATCCGTTACCAAGAATTGACGATCTATTTGACCAATTACAAGGTGCAAGTTGGTTTTCTAAAATAGATCTTAGATCAGGGTATCATCAACTAAAGGTGAAAGAACAAGATATTCCAAAGACAACATTTCGCACACGTTATGGACATTATGAGTTTCTTGTGATGTCTTTCGGATTTACACGCGTTTATGGATTTGATGAATCGGGTGTGCAGACCTATGTTAGATCGATCAGTGATTGTGTTTATTGACGACATCTTGATATACTCAAAGAGCGAGGACGACCATGCTTGTCACATACGAGAAGTACTTGAAGTGCTAAGAAGAGAAAAACTTTATGCTAAGTTCTCTAAATGTGTCTTTTGGTTACGAGAAGTGCAGTTCTTAGGTCATGTTATTAGTCCAGAAGGCATAATGGTAGACCCTGCTAAAGTAGAAGCAGTAATGAAATGGAATCCTCCGAAAACACCAACGGAAGTTCGTAGCTTTCTCGGATTAGCAGGTTATTACAGAAGATTCATCCAGGATTTCTCCAAGATTGCTACACCATTGACGAAATTGACTAGGAAAGAAGTAAAATATGACTGCGGTCCAACTCAAAGATTATGACTGGATGGTAATGAAGACATGGTTGTATACTCAGATGCGTCTTATTTAGGTTTGGGTTGTGTACTTATGCAAAGGGGAAATGTAATAGCATATGCCTCAAGACAATTGAAAACCCATGAAGCTAATTATCCAACACATGATTTGGAATTGGCTGCTGTGGTATTTGCTTTAAAAATTTGGAGGCACTATCTATATGGTGTTAAATGTACAATCTACACAGATCATAAAAGCTTAAAATACTTCTTTGAACAAAAAGACTTGAATATGAGACAAAGAAGATGGCTTGAGCTACTTACAGATTATGACTGTGAAATTTTGTATCACCCGGGAAAGGCGAATGTGGTGGCCGATGCTCTAAGTCGTAAGACAGAACACTCTGCTATACAAGTTAAGTCTTACAGTTTGGTAATAACACCAGATTTTCTGAATGAACTCAAGGATGCACAGAGGGAAGGATTAAAGGAAGGAAATGTTGGATTCGAAAGAATCTTCGGTCAAGTTAAGAATTTAGAAGAAAATGAATTTGGTGTTAAGATTCGATTTGGTCGAATGTGGGTTCCACGAAATGGGGACATCAGGTCAAGGATTCTAGACGAAGCACATAAGTCACGTTACTCTATTCATCCTGGTGCAACGAAAATGTATCAAGACCTCCGAAAAGACTATTGGTGGCCAGGTATGAAGTTTAATGTAATGCAGTACGTAAACAAATGTTTGACATGTGCGCAAGTAAAAGCTGAACATCAGAAACCCTATGGTTATGTGCAACCTTTAGAAGTCCCGGAATGGAAGTGGGAACACATCACTATGGATTTTATTACCAAGTTGCCTCTTACGACGAAACATCATGATGCTATTTGGGTGATTGTAGACCGGTTAACGAAAAGTGATCATTTCTTGCCTATACGTGAGACTTATACGTCGGAGAAACTGTCTGAATTATTTGTGAAAGAAATAATTACAAGACATGGAGTTCCAGTTTCTATAGTATCTGATCGTGATACACGATTTGTTTCAAGATTCTGGAAACAATTTCATGAATCGATGGGCACAAGACTCAATATCAGCACTGCGTATCATCCTCAGACTGACGGACAGTCTGAAAGGACTATCCAAACTTTAGAGGACATGCTCAGAGCCTGTATTATTGATTTTGGTGGTAGCTGGGATGATCATTTACCATTGGTGGAATTCTCGTATAACAACAGCTACCATGCTAGTATTGGAATGCCACCATACGAGGCATTGTACGGACGACGTTGTAGGACACCCGTGTGTTGGGGAGGAGTAGGACAGAAAGAAGTAGGAAGCAAAACTGCTGTAATTGATTTGACTGAAAAGCTCCAGCTAGTTAAAGTACGAATGAAAGCTGCACAGGATCGACAAAAGTCTTACTCCCATAAAAGACGGAGACCAATAGAGTTTGAAGTAGGTGATCAGGTATTGTTAAAAGTTTCACCATGGAAGGGAGTTATTCGATTCAGGAAAAGAGGAAAACTGAGCCCGAGATTTATTGGACCTTTTCGAGTAATGGCACAGGTTGGTAAGGTAGCCTATCGATTGGAATTGCCAGATGAATTGAGTGGAATTCATCCGACATTTTACGTTTCACATTTGAGAAAATTTCTAACGGATGATGTAACATATGTGCCGTTAAATGACATTGAAGTTGATGAGAAGCTAAACTACATAGAAGAACCAGTTGCAATAGTTGACACGAAAGAAAAACAATTACGTAACAAGACGATTAGGCAAGTTAAGGTTCAATGGAAACACCGAAAGGGATCTGAGGCGACATGGGAGACTGAAGACGAGATGAAACGACTCTACCCACATTTGTTTGAAACGTAACAGGTTTCGAGGACGAAACCTATTGTAAGGAGGGTAGATTTGTAACAACCGAATAATTAGCACATTTGATCGTGTATAAAATCTACGTTGAATTGACAATGGTAATTACTACAGATTGATAGTACACCAGAAATGATGAACGTAGGCGAAAACCGTGCGCGAAACGGAGTTACGGATTGTCCGGAATCGTGAAATGAAGAAAATTTTTAAAGTATTGAACTTCTGGACTTGTCGCAGTACGCGACGGAGATTTGAGGATCCTTCGCGGTACGCGACGGACCTAAAATATCTAAAATCCTCCGGATTTCTTCGCGGTACGCGAAGCTCTTTTTGGCTCCTCGTCGCGGTACGCGACGGGTGAGGCGGTGGAGAAAGTTGACTACTTCATCATATTTGCATGCAGAAAGTTAATTTTATACATATCTCGAACATATTCGCTCAAGAACACCATCAGACGAACTTTTCTCATCAAATCACCAAATCAAAGCCATCTGATCGCATATTTGAAGCCAGGGAACGTGTTTACAAGTCCTGATCGTTGTTTTAGCCGCAGAAATCCGTCGGATTAGGTAATGATTAGTTTTACCCTTCTAGTTCAATTTTGATTGATTAGATCTTGATTTGTGAACGTAATGACATAGTTAGGATTGTTGATTATTGCCTAGATGATGGCTAGGATTGATTAGAAATGAAGATCACGATGTTCTAACGGTTAAATCCTTGTTTTGATCCGTTGTAATGCCCGGTTTGCATGAAATCACAACTATGATTATAATGGTTTAATCCATTTGATTATGACAATGTAGGTGATTAGCTTGGTTAATCTTTGAAATGCAAAGGTTAAATCTAAGTATTTCAAACTAATCACAATCATTAACATACTCATTGGAACGATTATCTGATGTTTATGATGACTGTCAGATTAGTATGTTAAACATGGTTATTAAACCTATTCTAAGACTACATTGTGATATTTCATGATATTTGGGCAATCAATGATAATGATTGATCATTTTCTAAGCCATTAATCTGTTTATAAACTGTTTTAGCATTATAATCAACAACATTAACTATTTGATGACTTTCAAGACAATGTCTTTGACATTGAACGTTCAGAAAGATCTAATCAATAGGTTAAAACCTAAATAACTTATTAAGTGTAAACTAATGCAGAGTTACATCATTAGTATCAGTTTACGAGGAATCTTGCTACTGTAAGATATCAGGTGAGTTCTATGAGCCCTGTTTAACTGTTTTAAATGTTTTGGGCTGATATGCATGTTATAAAGTTATTTTATGAAAATGACAGTATGTATGTGTAAAGTTATTGTACGAAAGTGATTTTAACCTGATTATGGTCAGGTAAAGCATGTTTTCAGGAAAAATATGTTTTCAGATAAAGAAATGTTTTAAGTCTCAACTATGGTTGAGAAGTAAATGATTTTAAGAATTTCAGCTGAGATGTAATGAATACGTTAAGTCTCAATGATGATTGAGAAATAAATGATTTTACGAATCTCAGCTGAGATGTAACGAATGTTTTTAAGTCTCAACTGCTGTTGAGAAAGAAATGATTATTTTTTTCATATAAGACACTCGGCTGAGGTCGAGGAGTAAATGTAAGACACTCGGCTGAGGTCGAGGAGGAACATAAGACACTCGACCGAGGTCGAGGAGGAACTGTGGTTTTGTCAACTACGGTTGAGCAAAACTTTAGCACAGCGGTGAAAGGAGTCGCTTTTGCTTATGATGATTAAGAAGTCCTGCGTAAAAACAGGCATGCCGACTGTGTGTCGCCAGTTGATGGAATCTTATGCATGTGTAAGTTATCGACTTCGGGTTGATAGTTTAAGAGCCTTGTGCTGCACAAGCCTGTTTGACTTCAGAGTCAGCAGTCGACAGTGAAGTTTCTTCACTGTATGAATGATGTTATGATGATATGTGTATTATGTAATGATGTTATGATGATATGTATATTATGTAATTATGTTATGATGATATGTATATGATGAAATTATGATATGAGAACAGGTATGTTATGTATTTGGATTATGCTATATGATAACATGAATGGATAAGGATTTTTTTTAAGAAATGAACTTAGAACTCACCAGCATAAAGCTGACTTGTTTTACATGCATACCAGGTTGAATAGTGTGAGAAGGGAGACCAGGAGGGCTCATGGCATATGTTGAAGACTACCCCTGGCATAGACTGGCTGTATTATATGACTATTAGAAGAGTGGGTTATGTTTTAATATGTGTACTTTACTTATGTAATCACCTTAAATTCCGCTGCTATGGTAATGTAAATATGGTTTAAGGACTATGGGTATGATGTTTGCCAACCGAGGGGCTCGGGGCATCTCAACCTAGTTATCGAATTCATATATTTCGTTGTTAGAACCTCAATTTAGCATAGGGTTATGCTTAATCGGGTGTTTTAGGTTGTGTAGGATTGAATTCTTACTTGATTGAATGTCGAATTGGAGTAGATCGACTAAAGGGTTGTTCTTCGGCCTGCTCTCGATTGTTTTCTTCAATCCAAGGTTCTTGAGATCGAATTGGTGCGTGCAGAAATCTCTAAAGGTGCCGATTAAGGTTTAGGAACCTTCAATTTGGTTGATTAACTTCATATTATACACGCTCGAGTTCAACCAACTTCGGTTACCACTTTTGAGTTATTATTTCGTTTAAATTCGACAATTATGAGGTTAATAACAGTTGGTAACCGTTGATCATCATCATTGTGTGTTGATTGAAGAATTAATTCGATTAATTACGGTGGTTTCATTTGAATTTCGAATTTGATTGATCTTTTGGCCGAAATTTTGACTTGTAGAAGTCAAAATTGATTATTTTACATAATTGCAAGTTTAATCCTTGTAAATTGAATGTTTTGGGATTAATTTTATTCACTTTTAGTCCCTCTAGTTTGTTTTTTTATGATTTCGTATAATTTCCGTTAGTTTTTGGTTAACAGAGTTAATCCGGAATGCCGAATTGTCACACTAAACAACCTAATTTGCAATTACATTTAAACATACACGACAAAAAAATGTAACTTGCATTATCATTTTTATTACTTTTGGTTTATTATCATTTTTTTGAAAAAAATTGTTTTTTATGAAAACTTTTTTTTTGTAAAACTTATATTTTTTAAAATTAAAGATTTGAAATATTTTCTTAATTTGGATTTAAAAATTATAATATATAAACTTTTTTAATGTATGTTTTTTAATAAAATGATTTGATTTTCAATTTATTACAAACCAATTTTAATTTGTAAGACCGTGTGGTATGCTTATTGGTTGGGCGTGAGTGGGGCAACCACATGCATGGAACACCGCCCCCTTTAGGGCGTGGGCGGGCGTGAGAGGATTGGGCGTGAGTGGGGCAACGGGCAAAAACGGGCGTGGAACACCTTCGAAGACCGTTTGGAGCATCATTTTCGACCGTTGTGGTGGGCGTGGCCATGGCAAGGGGTATTTCCACCACAAGTGATGGAGTGAGTGGTTGTGGTGAGTGCCTACGTGACGCCTATGTTGAGTTGTTGGACCAAGGGGCATACCCCATGGTCTAAAAGATATATTCAATCTTTAGTTGTTGTTGTTGTTATTATTATTATTTAATAAGAGAGATAATAAATTTATTTAATAAGAAAGAGAATTAAGTGAGAGATAATATATTTATTTAATAAGAAAGAGAATTAAGTGAGTGCATAAAAATTTGACAAATGTCAAAATGGTCTTAAAATATGACAAGTGGCAAATGTAGATTTTTGTTTATTATAATAGTAAGATAAGATAAGATAAGATTAATAAATAGGTTTATAACAGTTATTCATCAAAATTCACTAATATTAGTAAAGTAATATTATACGAAGAGTCAAACTGATATTATTTGGATAATTAATAGGCATCAACTAGGACAAAGAGGATATAATCAATGAAAGAATAGTCAAAGAGATTAATACACCCTTTCATGAAAATTAAAAAATTAAATGTTTGATAAAGAGACTTCTAATAATGAGAAATTAATATTCAATTTTGAAAAACAAGGTTATATTTGTAAAGTTTTTCAAGTGCAGTACCAAATCAAATATGAAGTGTGGGTATGGAGTTAATTATTGAAATTTGCATTATTTTATTATATTTTGTGAATTTAAATAAATCACTTGCTTGGTTTTTGAAATTTATTAAAATCTATCGGCGTTAAAAAAAAAACCAAGAACAAAATACGTTTTTTGTACTAGACGCCAACGATAAAGAAATCCAAGGGGTGAATCTTCATATCAAAACTTAAACTTCCATTAGCCCCACCTCGTTGAGGCCACTCTTCAATATTTTTATTGTAAAAAAAATGTTGAACTTCACTCGTTGTAGGTACTAAAATCACGGCGTTTTCGAGCCGGATGTTTTCTTGAAAACAATCTCTCGTTTTTAGAGATATGTCTATATCTCACATCCTTATCATGTCTTACAAATAATCATGCTATGACTTACGAGTGAGATTTTCTAGGTATGATTTGTTGATTTATTGGAGTGAGATTTTCTGGGTATAATTGGTTGATTTATTGATTGTACCAGTATAATCATACCAAGTTAACAATGTGTTCTATTAACAATCTGACTAACCCAAATAGTCAAATACATGTAAAATAAGCAAAGATTCTTCAAAAAAGGAGATTCTTCAAAAAAGGAGTAATACTAACTGTTAATCTACCGTCATATTGATAAAAAAATGTTCTTAGAAGATAATATGAATGCATATAAGCTTGAACATTTAAAAAAAATGGTCGAAGATTTACATGATCAACAATACATGTTAATTTTTTGAAATAAGAGAAGACGAAATTAATATTTAAAATAAAAAATAACTTTTCGATCGAAAAATTAATAATACGAAAGGAAAACGGGGGAGAGTCTCCCCTAGCCTTATGGATGTTTCGCCCATGTGCATATACAAGATTGTTTGTGAAGAAAGAAATCAGTTGTAGCATAAAATGAGGTAAAAAGGAATCTTTCATTGTTATTTGTTACCAAAAATCACGTTAAAATCAAGCCATGATACTAGAAAGACAGCAATAATCCAAATGTAAGTGCTTAGGATGAACAATATGTTATGTTAGGCTGGTCATGAGAATTTAAGTGTTCGAAACAAGAATAGAAAAAAATGCCCTAAGCTTAAATGAATTATCAATTACATAAACTATTTTCTTAACATAATTAACGTTATAACAATAAACATACCAAAATTTATATATGGGCCTAGGAAAAGAAAATGCCCCTAGGCTCAAAGTCTTAAACGATTAACAAATTATCAATTTATGGATCTACGTTTCTGAAATATTATAACTCAACCGATGAGCTCAATTTTTTTAGCTTAGATATTAAAATTAATTAAACTTAATGTGTATAAATATTTTTTACATAGAATGCAAAAAAAAAAAAAAAAGACTTTTAGGCACCTACAAAAATGAGTCAAAGTAAAATGTTTACACGAGCTGCAACTAAAATGATATTATAAACTATGTGCTCTAAATAAATTACATTCTAGCCATCTATTAATAATTATTAATAATAAACAAACTTAGATATCAACAACTTAAATTAGGAATCGTGCCTAATTTCACCTATTACACAAACCCAACATTTGCTTGCCAAGTTAGCTTTTTTTTTTTATTATAACATCTAACGTCAAGCGTCACTATTTAAATGGACACATCAACAATACCATTTACGAGAAAACCCACGCTAAGAAAACCTCTAGCTAGCTCAACCTGAAGCATTTTTGCTCCAGGTGAGACTCGAACTCAATACCTTTTTATTTAGGAAGTCAATGGGATACCATTAGAGCACAAGGAGTCGTCTAGGAACTCCCCACTTTCCCCGTTGCCACATCAGCGCCACATCAGCTTTCCCCACTTTTCCCCACTTTTCCCCATTTTGCACGGTGTCGTCCCACTTTTCCCCATTTTCAAATCTTATTTTTAATTAATTATTTTAACAATAAATAATAATAATAATAATATTAATAAAATAAAAAAAGATTCATTAAATTTAAAATAAAAAAAGTGTGAGATTTTGGATCGTAGTAAAATGTTGGTTGATTCGGAGATGGCATTTGTGGATGATACCCGGGTGTGTTGAACGGGTTCATTTGAGGCGTTTGAACATTTTTTTGTCGTGGTTTTCTAAATTTCTTGGTTAACGACCCACCACGTGATGAACCTCCTTCCATTTTAGTTGAAAATTTTATAAATTTTAGTGTATAGATTGTAGAAGATGAGAGAAAAAAGTGTGAGATTTTGATTGATTTTTGAGTTGTTTAAATAGAAAAAAATTGGTTTTTTTTTTTTTAAAAAAACTAACCGTTGTCAAACGGTTGAATTTGGTTCCCCATTCGGCGAGAAACGGTGTGATGTCCCCGATTCACCCCACCCCACTTCCGGGGGGGGGTGGTGTTCCCATTTTCTCCCGGACCGGGAAATGCCTCCCCGGCTCATCCCGAAGCCCCACTCCGAGTCCCCTTAGGTTATAAGTCCTTTGGTTACTTGCCAAGTTAGCTAGCTAGCTAGCACTATGTAAGAGGCTAAATTAAAGTTGTGGGTTGTGGCTGTTGGTGGGACGAAATGGCTAGTCCTTTTGTATTCGAAGACGCACACGGGACTCGTAAGATGTGACCCTAAGCTAGAAAATAAAGTTGTGCAAGCTGTTGATCCTAATCAACTTCTTATCAAAGATTAGACATTTAGACAACAAACATCAAACGGTTATATATAATAGAACCACATCAATTAATTCTTTTTTAGTAATGTTTGAAGTTAAAAGAATGATTGGATTGTTAGCATCTTGTTATTATAGTAATAAATAAAAATAAAAGTGGACACATGTCACAATTTTATACATGTTCACAATAATTTTTCTGCTTCTCTCTCCTATTAAATACATACACATTATTCAACTAGTTAACAACTAAAATGATGCAAAATAATTTCACCTTTTTATTAGTTATAGATAATAAATCATAGGTACAATTTTTATAATAAATTGATAAATTAATTTGTGAGAAGTATGACAATAAATAGAAAAAAATAATAAATAAACTAAACAAGCAAAAAAATATTTATAAATAAAAACATAAAGATAAATTAATTACTAATTTAAATAATTTATAAAATAGAATATTAAATAGAATAAATCTAAAAGAACAAAAGAAAAAAAAAATTAAAAAAGTAACAAAATTTAGAAAAAATTGGTAAATTACAAAGAAACATTCTTTAACTTTATATAGCTTCATATGCCATCCTTTATTTATAGGTGCAACATTGTCATTTTCAAAAAATCAACTGAAAAGTTAACTTTGTTCAGTGAAAAGGACCTGATTGTTACAAAACAACAAGATAAAGGATGTCTGGCGTAATTTTTAAAGTTTAAAGATGAAATTTAAAATTTAATAGATACATAAAGGACATTTTATGTAATTTACTCAAATTTTAATAACCAAATAAAAATACCCCTTTAAAACTGCCCCAAAGATGATAATAACCGTCTAAAAAATATCCTTTTAAAAGTGTCCCACAAATTAAAATAAAAACCTCCCCAAAAAATGCTTATATCAAAATCGTCCAAATAAAAAATAAAGAAATAATCTAAAAAAACCGCTCCTAAAAATACAAAGAAATCGTCTCAAAAAACGAGCATATCAAAAACGACTTCAAAAATATAATTAAACCGCTTAAATTAACTTTTTAAACAATTTTTGCAATAGTTTATTGATTAACCGCCCAAATTTGTAACCAGTTACAATAAAACTAACTTAAAAAATTGGCACCCTAAAAAACAAAATATGTACTAGTGCTGACAAGTAAGATTTCAATAGCTTCTTAAAAATGTTTTATTATAAAACAGAGTTGATTTTTTAACAAAATCTATCTTGATCTAACAGCTCGGGCCGGCGCAAAGCAAGGGCGAACCAAGCCACTGCCTGGGTTTATTTTTTGAGGGCCCAAAATTTTCAATTTTTTTATTTTATATAAAAAAAATTATGTAAATTTAGCAACCATATAGATGTTTTGAATCACTTGAAAGACAGTCTCTTTTATTTTCCAAATGCAAGGATTGCATACATAATATTGTTGCCTATTCCAATAACGGTGTCATTGGCGTAAGGAGTTACTGAAATCTTACTTGTGGTCCACAATGTTACAAGAAAGACTTAGAGGATTAACGATGATAACTATCGAGAACGGATTCCTAAAGACTATAACTACGAAAAGATGATCAAAAAAATTGCTACCAAGCATGTTAGGCGAGCTTCATAAATCATATGTTATCCATTCTAGTATGTCATTTTAATATTATGATTTTACTATGTTTATTAATATAACGATAATCTTTGTTTAAGAAAATATGTTTAAGCCTATGAGCATGTTTTTCCTCTTTGTTTCATACACTTAAATTTTCAGAACCAGTCCTGCTAATAGCTATAATGGTGGACAACTCGATCACAAGGGTGATACTGTTTTATGAAATAATTTTTATCAATAAAATCAGCCTTGTTTTTTTTTTTTTTGTGAACCTTTTGTCATTTCTTCTTTCTTTTTAAATTTTTGTATTGTTTAGGTTCGTGCACTTGACGGTTCATTTTGTGACACAGATCTATTTAGAGTTTTTGGTGGATTTACCATTGTTGCGTTAGCATTTTATCTGTATTTTAATATGTCGTGTCACCCCTCCTATGATCTAGTAGGCCATAACCGCAAAAGATCTGTGGCTAGGGGTGTTCAAATTCGGATATCCGGAGATTCGGATATCCGAAAATTTCGGATAGTGATTTTCACTATCCGAATCCGAATCCGAAATCAAAAAAAATAATAAAAAATTTAAAAAAATATATATTTCGAATATTCAAATATCCGAAAAATATCCGAAAAATATTCGGATATCCGAAAAAATATCCGAAAAATATTCGGATATCCGAAAAAATATCCGAAAAAAGTATCCGAATATCCGAAAAATATCCGAAAATAAAAACTATTTCGGATATCGGATATCCGAACTATCCGAAAATTTTCAAAATTGGTATCCGAATCCGAATCCGAAATTTCGGATATCCGAACTTCCGGATATCCGATTTTTTCGGATATTTCGGATTCGGATTTTCGGATATTTCGGATTCGGATACGGATTTTTTTGAACACCCTTATCTATGGCCTGACTTATGTTTTTTGAAGATTTTATTCGGGTAAATGTGACGCGAATTTTTTTATTCATTTATTTTGTAACCACACTATTATTGTTTTAAAAAAAAAAATAATGTTTTATGTTTAGAGTATTACGGCAAATTGACAATTTTTATGATCTGATAATTAATCTGAGAACGTTTGTTTTCCTGTTTGATACAGGTTTACGTACTGTTGCAACACATTAGGTAAACCCTTAATGTTGATTATTCTCCAATACTACCTACCTTCAAAGTTAGTGATTAACTATGGCTAACTAATTCTATTCAAATAACTAAATGAACCAAAACAGTTTATAACCGAACTCATGTATAATGCAAATCCAAAAATAGGAAAAAAAATGTTTGGTTTGGTTTAAACTAAAATTAATTAAATTTGACAACAATGATGTAATGAAGTGATACAAGTTTGACCCAGTTGATCGCATGTATTTTCTATTATAACAATTTTAACGTGTTAATTATTTTAATACTTTGTCTTGCTTCTTATCACGTTATAATTTTTAAACAATTTTAATATTTTAACATCCACCTATGCTTCACTTTGTTATCTGTCCTTCCAACTCTTAATTGCGTGTGATCATTTACTTGATACAAACTCAAACGCCCATCGATTTCTTAAAATTTTGTATACTTTTAGACACGTCTCATTTGGGTGCACACATATAATTTATATATGTGTGTGGTCCTCAATGAGCCAAAGTAAAATTTCACTAATTTTAACATTATTTTACTATTTTGTAAAAGTAACGTTAAAAGTATTATGATTAATTAACCTTAAATGATAATTTTGAGCCGGAGACTCTTTTGGGGCAGCCTCTCTATCTTAACTGAGATAGGGGTAAGGTTGTGTCCCTCCTTACTCTCATAGAATATACTAGGTATGTTTGTTTGTTATATTCTTTTAAATTTGATGTCAATTATATCAAATTGATTGCATTAGAAACTTTATTTTGCCAAATAACTTTACGATGGTCAAAGTGTCAAACATATGCTTTTGTTCAAGTGCTATTTTTCTGGTGACTGTTGTTTGCCAACAGAGGCGGCATAAGAATTGAGGTACCAGAACTAGACGGAACAAAAGCCCTCTAGCGTTAATAAATGTGTACCACTTAAATCATGTGTTAATTAATGTTTTTTTAGCTCTCTCTAGCTTGTTATTGTTTTTTTATTTCAATAGATCATTATATATACGTATATATCAAAAATTTTGTGTCCTTAAAATAATGGATCCAAAACGGAAGTCAGACCCGCTCATCTCATGGGCGGCCATGTTTGCCAGAAAGCGGAGAGTTTGGTATGAGAAGAAAGGCTTGGTTCGTTTGGTATTTTGGTTGACTTAAAAGTAGGACCCTCCATTTATTTATTTTAACATAAAGTTTGGTCCTTAAATTGTCAAGTTTAAAATTTTTTTTGCCACAGGAGTATTATGATATGATAATTAAAAAAATTAATTGCAGAAACTAATATATAGATATAGCTTGTAAAACAAGTACATGATAAAACATGATTAAACATGTTTAACAAAAATTACACTATGTAATTTTCATATTTTTTTTGATAATAAAAATTTAGAATCTTGACTTAATATTTCATTTTTTTTTTGCTACATAAAACATAGCACAATATCGCTTCAATCAATATGTCAGGTGTTAAATAAGTTGTTTTCATGATTTATATTTATATTAATCGTGTCATCTAACATATTAAACATGATAAATCATGTTTTATCAATTATACTAATAAACATTTGCATTATAAACTATCCATGTTAAATCTGAGTAAGAAGGAGAGACGTACCAACCAATGATCCTTAGTTCAAGTGGTTGAGAGGAGGTACCCTGTGTTTTCAATATTGGAAAGGTCACGGGTTCAAGTCCTGGCATGAACAACATAGAGGTTTCATACTAGGTTAGGAGGTTTTCTCTCACCAATTGTGGGTTTCCTCATATTGGATATGAATATGATCGGGTGAGTTTATGACCCGTCAATGATCCAAATTTTCGTTCATAAAAAAAAGGAGAGACGTACCATCAATGTAATCTAAAAGTTGTAATCTAAAGGAGAACGTAATTAAAGACTACATAAAACATTCACATACGACAATATCCATTCCGTCTAATTGACGGTTATATTTATAGGGTAGGATAAAACATAAACACAAATTTCCATAAAAACATTAAAAAAAAAAACCCTATTTTTTTTTCTTACTAAATTAACATTTTGTATTTGATTTTTGTAACCGTATGTTTATTTTTTGTAATAGATTTTTCTCTTTATATTTTTAGGTAAAATATATAATTTATAATCGTTTTTATGTCTTGTGAGTAAAACAATGTTTTGATTATCTAACAAACCTTCAAGCGTGTTACGGCGTTAATTTTTGTATGATCTCAATTGTTAAAACACGGGCAATAAAACACGTCACAGCAGTTTGCTTTTATTAAGAGGTAACGAAATGCTTGGTTTGCTCGAACCCGCAATGCGTGTCGAGAAGGCATGATTTGGTTTTGAAAGGAAGTAACAAGATTTGTAAAAACAAGATGCGGTTGTTGGGTTTTGATCCAAAATCTCTTTTTAGATTTTGGCATTAACCAACAACTCCATAGGTACTTTTGCTAATTGTTTTCTTAAATATACTATTGACACGTAAAAAAATTAAAAATAAATAGATAACTAAAACAAACTGCAGACTAATGATAACCAAATGACATTTATCACAATAATACCAAAGTATGTTAAGATTTTTTTCTATAGTTCAAATCCCATGGTAGCAAAAAAGGATGAAAAATTGTTGTTAAAAAAATCTAATGGTATGTTATAGTTTATAATATCTAAAAGGATCATGCCATTAACTTTCCAAAGATTTGGATTCTATTTATTTGATTATCTTTGCATACATTATTGGGTCAACTATATAGTAATCTGTTGCCATGTTTGATTCCTTTAAAATTACATTTCGTGAAAATCTGCATATGACTTATATGGAAGATTAATAAAAAATAATTAACTTTGAAAATTGACTCACGTTATCTACTCCTTTGTTTATAATCGAAGATATATTATTAAATTATAAGGGTGTTGTGAACGTTCTTTTGAGGTCATTTTCTTGTATTCTACAACCCAAAAGTTATACTATAAATATTATATATAGAGAGAGAGAGAGGTGAAGGTTAATAAGAAAACTCCTAATTTTAAATAAAATTATGAAAACTCATACTTATAATAAATTTTTTAACAAATATATGTACATCAAAAAATTACGTATATGTAACTCAAAAAGTTTTGTACGAAACTCATAAAATTATATATATGTAACTGGTATGTGTATCATACAAGTTACATATATATAATAACATGAAAATTCATATTTTTTTTTTTAGTTTTTTATTTTTTGTACATTTCTTACTTTATAATAATAAGAAGTAAAAATAGAAAATGAAACAATTAATTGGTAATGATTGTGATTACTTTTCTTATTAATATTAAATGATGTTTTCTTATATATATATATATATAGGGGATGTAATTTTTAATAACACTTATCTTTTGTTACAACCTATTAACTATCATCCAATGATTACTTTAAAAAAGTAAGTGTATAGGATCATGCACGTGTCAATTTCCTTTTTTTTAATAAGAAGGGCATTTAGGACATTTGTCATTTATGTAAAGTTTAACCCCTTTTTTTAAACATTCATAACTTTTTTATACTATATTATTTTTTTAAAAAAAATTGCACAATTATACTCGTCTCATTTTTCTCTTTAATTTCGTTATAGTCTCGACTAGTTTTTTTTTTTTTGATGTCATGTATTTAGATCATTGTAACGACCTTAAAGATATTAAATTAATTAGAAATTTTTTCTAACAATGGTAAATTACGGTAATGTAACACAAAATAAAGTAATTTACAATAACATAATTAACGGTGACGTAACACATTATTTACAGTGATGTAATTTTCTCTTTAGTTCCCGTTATAATGTTGACTGTCACACCCCGAGCCGGCAGGGTTGGATCGAAGTCCCTGTCGGGAGGAAGGTTCTCGGGGTGCGATATCGTGAATGATAATCGTGATGATCAGATTGTTTACATAGCATCAATGTTAAGAATAATTAAGCACAATAAGACATTAACTAGGATTACAAAGTTAAATTACAAATGTTAATGTTTAGTAATTTAACTAAATAAACATATCCAAAAGAATTAAATATATCTATCTTGTATCTATACAAGATATCAAAAGAGATTCGTATTTATCTCAAAAGATGTGTTTCTTCAAAAGTCAACTAGGATCTATATCTGGGCATCGTAGCATGCAATCATGTATCTTAGCTTAATCCTGTGCATCACCTGAGAAAGCATGTAAGAAAAACAAAGTCAACACAATGGTTGGTGAGTTCATGTAGTTTTTATTTAAAAATAGTTTGAAAAATCTTTTGAATGACAACCTTAACATCACCATTAACCACCTATACCATCTGTTTCAGTATGCTTATATATAGGGCATATGTAGGGTCGAACTTACCGTCCGCCCAGCCACCGTCCCACCATATACCAAATCACATGATATATTGTTCCTGATGATAATTAAGCATTTCATCCTACATCTTTGATTCCATAACATTCGATTCTTTGAATTCGTTTACCCTGTAATTGTTACCTTGATTCCCTGAATGACAACCTTAACATCACTAACAACCACCTATGCTATCCAACCAAGTATGCTTATATATAGGGGATATGTAGGGGACAAGCCCCAGCCACCGTCCCATCACATACCGGGTTGCTTTACACATTGTTGTCAATGATAATTAAGCATTTCATTCCACTACGTTAATTCCATAACATATGATTCTTAGCATTTGCTTTCCCTGCCAATGTTTACTTTGTTTTCCCCGAAATGACAACCTTAACCTCACTAACAACCATCTATGCTATCCAACCAAGTATGCTTATATATAGGGCATATGTAGGGGACAAGCCCCAGCCACCGTCCCACCACATACCGGGCTGTTTAACATATTGTTGTTAACGATAATTAAGCGTTTCACTCCACCCTATTGTTTCAATGACATAAAAGTATCGAGTTTAAGAGGCACCATTATGGACAGCTGAACACCCTAGGGAAGTCAGCATCCATCCATAATGGTCCTAAATATGACTCGTGACGTGTTATGATAGAGAAACCTTCAAGTTGACACAAAGTCAACCAGAAGAACTCAAATCATTCTAGTCACTTGTCATAACCATGGATGAATCAAGAAGAACACTGAATGACTAGTAGGGGTTGACACACAGGTCAACACGTGGCGGCCAATCAGTCTGTCTTACATGACTCTGACAAAGAAGAACACTGATGACTAGTAGGGGTTGACACACAGGTCAACATGCGGCGGCCAACAGTCTGTCTTACAATATCCTATAGCTTTAGCATACAAGTTTAACGCATTCATATAGTTTCACTGATGACTAGTAGGGGTTGACACACAGGTCAACACGCGGCGGCCAATAGTCTTTTGTTTAAGCATCCAAGTGTATCAAGCATTCCAAGTGTATCAAGCATTCACGTGTATCAAGCATTCCAAGTGTTTATGTATCCCAAGTATATCAAGCATTCACGTGTTTCAAGTATCCCAAATATATCAAGCATTCACGTGTTTCAAGTATTCTAAATATAACAAATATTCACGTATTTCATGTGTTCTAAGTATAACAAGTATACACGTGTAGTTTCATCCTGAATTCCATAGCGTAAGCATCAAGTCTTAAGTTTAAGTATATAGTTTCTAGCATAAGCTTCAAATATCAAGTTTACACCTGTAGTTCTATCATAAGCTTCAAGTCTCAAGTTTACACCTATAGTTTCTAGCATAAGCACTAAGTCTCACGTTTAAGCATTTAGTTTCTCGCATAAGTATCCAACATATAGTTTCAAGCTTTAAGTTTGAAGTATAAGCATCAAGTTTATATTTTCTCCAAGTATACTAGTTTCCAAGCATAAGTCTTAGTGTAAGCATCATGTATAAGTTTAAAAGCATTGCACAACATTTCAATAGTTTAATAAAATGTTTAACATGCTTCTCAGTCCCGAGTTAAAACAAAAGGTTTGAAAAGGGACAAATGAACTCACCTGGTGTTTGAAGTGGTTGGCTTAGCTTAGGCTAGAATGCACGCGCTCGTTGTAGTGTTTGTGGTTGTTTTCAAGTTCCTGTATCGATTTCACGTTGTTTGCATCTTATAAGTATAAATTGTAACGATTTATGTGTGGGTATGTGTTAGTGTTAGCCCTAAAGTTGACTAACACTAGTAAGTCGCAGTCTTCATTCGGCCCTTAATGTGTTGAGTTTATGAACGCGTTAGGCCCAATGGTCATAAATCATACACTAATATCACTTAGTGATTATTGGACCCTGTTATGTTAGGTTAAATTGCAATCTATTATTTTATTCAATTAAGCTCTTATCGCATAGTTTAAACTTTTATTTCGATCTCATAAGACTTAGGTTGGACTTACATGATTACTAGGTATTCATGAACCATCCTTGTAATAGCTTATCCAAATCCCATGCCTGTTGTTCCGATTCGTTTAATCAATATGATAGTTCATGTATTTATTTGTTATGGTCCGAAAAGGGAGTTGGGCTTTATAAGTTACATGGGCCTAATGTTGAGAGTTTGGGCCAATTGACTGGACTTTAATTGGACTGATCCCACCATGAACCAATATAACCCGACTGGGCCGAATAATGGGCCTTGGGCCAAGGGGTGTGCGTGGGCTGTCATTTATATCGGGTCCAGAAAATCTAGGCCGGTTGTATGCTATTTGACCGGGCACCATCACATGGGCCTAAAGCCTGACCAAATGAAGCCGTGAAACCCAATCCAGCGAACCTCTCGATTGTCAGCCTTCACCCAATCTAGGTTCGTGTCTCATGGATGGTTCGACCAAGTAAATGCAGGTTCGGCGATGTAGATGCCGGCTGAAAGGTTCGTGAGGTGGAGATGCGGCTAATAAGGGGGTTCGGCTTCGATCTAGAGTTCGCTTAGGGTCACGGGTTCGCCTAGGGTTCGGCTAAGGGCCGAAGTAAATGGGTTCGTCTTTGTTAGGTTCGCAGGCTAAAAGGCTCGGCTGTAGCCATGGTTCGCTGCGACTAGTGGGTTCGTCGGTTGGTGATGGTTCGGATAGAGTACTTAGGTTCGGCGGTTTTAGGGTTTGCATGAATGGTTCGGCTGCTTCATCTAAAGGGTTCGTCCAGGTGTATGCAGGTTCGGGAACATGGTTTCGTTGCATGGGGGGTCGGTAGTGGTGATGACACGTTTGCCCATCTGTGTGGAATCACAAGGGTTCGTCCACCATAGTAGGTTCGGCCGTAGTGTGCTTTGCATGGATGGTTCGCTGCCCTAGGTTTAGGAAAAAGGTTCGCCGATGGTGATGGGAAGGTTCGGCTGGATTCCCTGGTTCGGCCCTAGTGTGGAGGTTCGTTGGTAACGAGCAGCCACACAGGGTCGGCTATAGCACCTCTCGAATCTGTCCATCTCCGTCGTCATCTCCACAAACCAGGCCACCCTATCTCGTTTCAAAACTCAATGTTATGCTACTGATGGTTTGCAAGGGTGTTGAGTTCGAATAGTTGGGTTAAGAACTGGTTTACACAGGTGAGTCGAACCACATACATAAAACCCTAGTTTCAGTGATGTTTCAAGCTCCATACCTCAAATTTGACCGAGTAGATCTTCATATCGGTTGTACTTCCGTGTAGAGGATGATGAGAGCTTCGCGTGGACACCAAGAACTCCAAATTTCGTTGAGATTTGAGCTCGATCTTGAAGCTTGAAGATGAGAAATTATAGTGAGAGAGAGGTGACGGGAATGAGAGCTAGAGAGAGAGATGTGTGTAAAAATGAAAGAAATGTGTTCTTTCAAAGTCTATATACTCCGAGGGTATTCGGGTTCGTTTCGGTTGCTCGGTTTTCGTCTCCGTTGCGTTTACGGATCGTAACGCGCGTTTTTATTAATTTTAACTAAAACGTAGTTTTAGTTTACGTTTTCAAGGTCGTGATTTCAGATAAATCTTTATAATTTATTTTCTCGATGAGTTTCAAAATTGTAAAACGTTAAATTATTATATTTCCTTAACTTTATTATCGATCGTATCGTATTCGTTTTCGTTTCGTCAGAACGCGTCACTTACGCGCGTCTTCGTACAGAGCGCTAACACGATCGTACGTTTCACTTTCTGATTTTGTTTTCTACTTTTCATTCATCGTTTCAGATCGTTAAACTATCAGATTTATTCGTACAGATCGTCACCTATACGAATAACTTGTCGGTTTAGCATTCTGTAACAACAACTGTTATAGTTTTGTTCTGTTTATCCTCACATACGTTTATACCTAATAATAACAAATCAAACATGTATGCATCTGTTCATCGTTGCCTGATGTGTTTCTGACTGTTTAAACCATAAAGTTTAAATCAGGATTTCAGAAACGTAGTGTAATAGTTTATGTTTAGCATCGAATGTTACTAGCTTCTATGTAACTCTCTAGTTTGTATCTGAGTTACTGTACAAGTTATTGTACAGGTTACTGTACACGTTACTGTTCCGGTAACGATTCCGGCACAGATGTTATAGTTGACTAATTTTTTAATTTTTTTTCTCATTGTCAATTATTTAATTTCGTTACAATTATGTAAATACAGGGCATCTAAAAAAGGTAGAAAAAATTAGTCGAAACTATAACGAAATTAAAGAGAAAAATGAGACGAATATAATGGGACAATTTTTAAAAAAAATAATATATTATAAAAAAGTTATTAATGTTTAAAAAAGAGAGGTGAAAACTTATAAAAGTAAAATAATTATGATGCCCTTTTTAATATTTTAATGAAAAGCTTATGTGTAAGTTTATTATTGGTTGAAATAAGTTATGTAGTTGTAGTAAAAAAAAAGGGTTATTTTTTATACCTTTCCATATATATAACCCTCTTTTTTTGCTACAACTACATAACACATTTCAACCAATAATAAACTTACACATAAGCTTTTCATTAAAATATTAAAAAGTTTTTCCTCCCCTCTTTTTTAAACATTAATAACTTTTTTATAATATATTATTTTTTTAAAAAAATTGCACCATTATATTCGTCTCATTTTTATCTTTAATTTCGTTATAATCTCGACTAATTTTTTTTTACTTTTTTTAGATGCCCTATATTTACATCATTGTAACGAGCTTAAATATAACAAATTTATTTGAAAATTTTTCTAACAATGATAAATTACAGTGATGTAATTTACATTGACGTAATTTACCGTGATGTAATTTACATTGACGTAAAATTCGTTTTCGGTTTTTTTCGGTTAATTCGGTTCCGGTTCAGTTTTTTCGGTTAATTTGGTTCCGGTTCGGTTTTTAGGTTAATTCGGTTTCGGTTCGGTTTTTTTTTGGCTTTTTTGTCATCCCTAATTTGTAACGAGCCTTAATACAACAAATTAGTTTGAATTTTTTTTCGAACAATGATAAATTACATCACTATAATTATCATTGTTAGAGAAAAAATATCAAAATAATGTGTTATATTACATCACTGTAATTTATAATTGTAATTATCATTGTTAGTAAAAAAAATAAAATAATGTGTTATATGACATCACTTTAATTTATCATTGTTTGAAAAAAATTTAAAATAATATGTTATATTTATGCTCGTTACATCGATGTAAATAACGGACAATGAGAAAAATAAAATTAAAAAACTAGTCAGCATTATAACGGGAATTAAAGAGAAAATTACATCACTGTAAATAATGTGTTACATCACTGTTAATTATGTCATTGTAAATTACTTCATTTTGTGTTACATTACTTCATTTTGTTTTACATTACTGTAATTTACCATTGTTAGAAAAAATTTCTAATTAATTTACTATCTTTAAGCTCGTTACAATGATGTAAATACATGACATCAAAGAAAAAACAAACTAGTCGAGACTATAACGAAATTAAAGAGAAAAATGAGACGAGTATAATGGTGAAATTTTTTTAAAAACCAATATAGTATAAAAAAGTTATGAATATTTAAAAAAAAGAGGGTAAACTTTACATATATGACAAATGTCTTAAATGCCCTTCTTATTAAAAAAAAGGAAATTGACACGTGCACGATCCTATACGCTTACCTTTTTAAAGTAATCATTGGATGATAGTTAATGTGTTATAACAAAATATAAGGGTTATTAAAAATTTCATCTCATATATATATATATATATATATATATATATAGGGTTTGAATCCTTTGAAAACCCGATCTTAAAAAGAAAACCCGTAAACCCAACGTGGACCGTTAGATCAAAGTTATTTTAGATTTTAATTAATTAATCAGAAAAAACATGTGGTCCACAATTAAAGGTGAATATTTTATTGGGTTTTTAAAAGTAAATTTACTCTTTACCCTTTAAGGGGTATAATTAACTTTGTCTTTTCTTCTCTCTCTCCTCTCTCATCTCCCCTCTCTTTCCTCTCTTCTCTCACTTCTATATATATATAATGAGTAAAATGTCATTTTAGTCCTTGTGATTTGCCAACTTTTGTCATTTTAGTCCAATAGTTTAAATTTTGCAATTTTGGTCACTATGGTTTAATTTTATTGCCATTTTCATCCCTATGGTTTAGTAAATTTTGCAATTTTAGTCCAAAATTTTAAATTTAATTGGACTAAAATGGCAATAAAATGGAAACCATAATGACTAAAATGGCAATAAATTGAAACCATAGTGACCAAAATGGAAAAATTCAAACTATTGGACTAAAATGGCAATAAAATGGAAACCATAATGACTAAAATGGCAATAAATTGAAACCATAGTGACCAAAATGGAAAAATTCAAACTATTGGACTAAAATGGGAAATTTGCCAAACCACAAGGACTAAAATGTCATTTTACTCTAATGAGTAAAATGTCATTTTTTACTCATATGTAATTTATATATTTAATTTTCCAGAATACTACACATGTGTAGTGTTTTATTTTTTGGTTAAAAAATTATTTTTTTAAATATTACAACTACAAAAATGTATAATTTTCATACAAAAAAAGTCATATTTTATTAAAAAACAAAAAATATGCACATTATAGGTATTGCTTTACAAGGTGTACTTTATGCATTAAAACTTGTACAATTTTTATACTACACATGTGTACTTTTTTAGATTTTATAGGTGTTGCTTGACAAGGTGTACTTTAGGCAGTAAATTTTGTACATTTTTAATACTACACATGTGTAGCTTTCAGATATTATAGATGTTTGCTTGACGAAGTGTACTTTACGCAGTAAAACTTGTACATGTTTATTACTACACATGTGTAGTTTTTCAGATATTATAGTAGTGCTTAAATCAAGTGTATTTTCTGTTGTAAAAATTGTACATTTTTATTCTACACATGTGTAGTGTGGTTTTGGTAATTTTGATATACCGTATAAAATTACACATGTATATAATGTATGTTTTATGTGTAAAATACACATGTTTAATGTTTTTATTATGGTTGAAAATATGGTTAATACATATGTGCATATTTTTTGTTTTTTTAAAAAAATATGACTTTTTTTGTATGAAAATATACATTTTTGTAGTTATAATATTTTAAAAAATATTTTTTTAACCAAAAATTAAAACACTACACATGTGTAGTATTTTAGAAAATCAAATATATAAATTATATATATAAAGAGAGGAGAGAGGAGATAGGAGAGAGAAAATAGGAGGGATGATAATATTTTTTTAAGTATGTGAATAAAATCAAATATTTATATAAAGGGAGTGTGGGAAAAATACCATTATACCCTTTTTATTTAATTAATTCAAATATAAAACAAGTTTGATCTAAGGGTTGAGATTGGGTTTAAGGGTTTTCTCTTTAAGATCGAGTTTTCATTTGATTCAAATCCTATATATATATATATATATGGCAAGGTATAAAAAATAACCCTCATCTTTTGCTACAACTACATAACTCATTTCAACCAATCATAACCTTACACATAAGCATTTCATTAAAATATTAAAAAGGGCATCATAGTCATTTTATATTTATAAGTTTTCTCCCCCCTCTTTTTTAAACATTAATAACTTTTTTATAATATATTATTTTTTTAAAAAAATTGTACCATTATATTCGTGTCATTTTTCTCTTTAATTCCGTTATACTCTCGACTAATTTTTTTTTACTTTTTTTAGATGCCCTATATTTACATCATTGTAACGAGCATAAGTATAACAAATTTATTTGAAATTTTTTTAAAAATGATAAATTACAGTGATGTAATTTACATTGACGTAATTTATCGTGATATAATTTACATTGACGTAATTCGGTTTCGGTTTTTTTCGGTTAATTTGGTTCCGGTTCGGTTTTTTCGGTTAATTTGGTTTCGGTTCGTTTTTTTTTTGGCTTTTTGCTCATCCCTAATTTGTAACGAGCCTAAACACAACAAATTAGTTTGAATTTTTTTCGAACAATGATAAATTACATCACTATAAGCATCATTGTTAGAGAAAAAAATCAAAATAATGTGTTATATTACATCATTGTAATTTATCATTGTAATTATCATTGTTAGAGAAAAAATTAAATAATGTGTTATATTACATCACTGTAATTTATCATTGTTAGAAAAAAATTCAAAATAATGTGTTATATTTATGCTAGTCAACATTATAACGGAAATTAAAGAGAAAATTACATCACTGTAAATAATGTGTTACGTCACCGTTAATTATGTCATTGTAAATTACTTCATTTTGTGTTACATTACTTCATTTTGAGTTACATTACTGTAATTTACCATTGTTAAAAAAAATTTCTAATTAATTTGTTATCGTTAAGCTCGTTACAATGATGAAAATACATGACATCAAAAAAAAAACTAGTCGAGACTATAACGAAATTAAAGAGAAAAATGAGACGAGTATAATGGTGCAATTTTTTTTAAAAAATAATGTAGTATAAAATATTATACAAACCTTAATAAACATTAATACATAGCCCATATCATTATTAGGTTTATAACATAGCCAGTCTATGCCAGGGGTAGCCTTCAACATATGCCATGAGCTCTCCTGGTCTCCTTTCTCAAACTATTCAACCTGATATGCATGTAAAACAAGTCAGCTTTATGCTGGTGAGTTCTAAGTTCATTTCTTAGAAAAATCCTTATTTATTTATATCATCATATAACATAATCCAAATACATAACATTATCATATCATAATTTCATAACATACATTGCATCATAACATAATTACATAACATACATATCATCATAACATCATTCATACGGTGAAGGAACTTCACCGTCAACTGCTGACCCTGAAGTCAAACAGGCTTGTGCAGCACAAGGCTCTATAACTATCAACCTGCAGCTGATAACTCATACATGTATAAGATTTCTTTAACACTATCAACGCGCAGCTGATAACTCAAGCATGCCTAAGATTTCTTTAACTGAACTGGCGACACACAGTCGGCATGCCTATGTTTCCACAGGACTCTTTAACCATCAATCAAAATTGACGGCTCATACCGGTACAAGACTTCTTTACATATATCATTCATACATAATATGGTTTAAATCATTTAAACCATCATTATCATAAACGGCTCCTTTCACCGTACTGTTCAAGTTTTGCCCAACCGCAGCCAGCAAAACCTCATTTCCTACTCAACCTCGGTTGAGTCCTTTAAAATCATTTCTTTCTCAACCGCAGTTGAGACTTTAAAACATTCTTTTCTTTAAAACATTCTTTATCTATAAACATTCTTTATCTGTAAACTTTCTTTATCTGTAAACATGTTTTACCTGACTATAATCAGGTTAAAATCACTTTCATACCATACTTTATACATACATACAATCATTTTCATAACAGAACTTTATAACATGCATATCAGCCCAAAATGATAAAACATTTAAAACAGGGCTATAAGAACTCACCTGATATCTTTCAGTAGCACGATTCCTCGTAAACTGATACTAATGGTGTAACTCTGCATTAGTTTACACTTAATAAGTTATTTAGGTTTTAACCTACTGATTAGATCTTTCTGAACGTTCAATGTCAAAGACATTGTCTTGAAAGTCATCAAATAGTTAATGTTGTTGATTATAATGCTAAAACAATTCTTAAACAGATTGATGGCTTAGAAATGATCAATCCTTATCATTGATTTCCCAGATATCATGAAATATCACAATGTAGTCTTAGAGTAGGTTTAATAACCATGTTTAACCTACTAATCTGACTGTTATCATAAACATCAGATAATCGTTCCAATAAGTATGTTAATGATTGTGATTAGTTTGAAACACTTAGATTTAACCTTTGCATTTCAAAGATTAACCAAGCTAATCATCTACATTGTCATAATCAAATGGATTAAACCATTATAATCATAGTTGTGATTTCATGCAAACCGGGCATTACAACGGATCAAAACAAGGATTTAACCGTTAGAACATCGTGTTCTTCATTTCTAATCAATCCTAGCCATCATCTAGGCAATAATCAACAATCCTAACTATGTCATTACATTCAAAATCAAGATCTAATCAATTAAAATCACACTAGAATGTTAAAAACTAATCATTACCTAATCTGACGGAGTTTTGACTGCAATACAACGATCAGAACTTGTAGATACGATCCCTGGTATGATCAGAGACTTCTGGTGGCTTCAAATTGAAGGTTTGATGAGAAAAATTCGTCTGATGTTCGTCTGGAGCGAATATGTTCGAGATATGAAGATGAAATATAGTTTTTATGAAATCTGATGAAAGATATCAACTTATTCCACCGCCTCACCCGTCGCGTACCGCGACGAGGAGCCAAATAAGGCTTCGCGTACCGCGAAGAAATCCGGAGGATTTCAGATATTTTTGGTCCATCGCGTACCGCGAAGGATCCTCAACCACTTCGTCACGTACCGCGACGAGTCCAAAATTCCATACTTTGAAATTTTCCTTCGTTTCGCGATTCCGGACAATCCGTAACTCCGTTTCGCACACGGTTTTCGCCCACATTCACCATTTCTCGCATACTATCATCCTGTAATAATTTCAATTGTTAATTCGACGTAGATTTTATATACGATTAAACGTGCTAATTATTCGGTTGTTACAAATCTACCCTCCTTACAATAGGTTTCGTCCTCGAAACCTGTTACATTTCAAACAAATGTGGGTAGAGTCGTTTCATCTCGTCTTCAGTCTCCCATGTAGCCTCAGATCCTTTTCGGTGTTTCCATTGAACCTTAACTTGTCTAATCGTCTTGTTACGTAATCGTTTTTCTTTCGTGTCAACAATTGCAACTGGTTCTTCTATGTAATTTATCCGTTCATCAACTTCAATGTCATTTAACGGCACATATGCTACATCATCTGCTAGACATTTTCTCAAATGTGAAACGTGAAATGTAGGATGAATTCCACTCAGTTCATCTGGCAAATCTAATCGGTAAGCTACCTTACCAACCCGTGCCATTATTTGAAAAGGTCCAATAAATCTCGGGCTCAGTTTTCCTCTTTTTCTGAATCGAATAACTCCCTTCCATGGTGAAACTTTTAACAATACTTGATCACCTACTTCAAATTCTATTGGTCTCCGTCTTTTATCAGCGTATGACTTCTGTCGATCTTGTGCAGCTTTCATTCGCGCTTTAACTAGTTGAAGCTTTTCAGTCAAATCTATTACTGCAGCTTTGCTCCCTACTTCTTTCTGTCCTGCTCCTCCCCAACACACAGGTGTTCTACAACGTCGTCCGTACAATGCCTCATATGGTGGCATTCCAATACTAGCATGGTAGCTATTGTTGTACGAGAATTCCACCAATGGTAAATGATCATCCCAGCTACCACCAAAATTAATAATACAGGCTCTGAGCATGTCCTCTAGAGTTTGGATAGTCCTTTCAGACTGTCCATCTGTTTGAGGATGATAGGCAGTGCTGATAAGCCTTGTACCCATCGATTCATGAAATCGTTTCCAGAATCTTGAAACAAATCGCGTGTCACGATCTGACACTATAGAAACTGGAACTCCATGTCTTGTAATTATTTCTTTCACAAATAATTCAGACAGTTTCTCTGACGTATAAGTCTCACGTATAGGCAAGAAATGAGCACTTTTCGTTAACCGGTCTACAATCACCCAAATAGCATCATGACTTTTCGCCGTAAGAGGCAACTTGGTAATAAAATCCATAGTGATGTGTTCCCACTTCCATTCTGGGACTTCTAAAGGTTGCACATAACCATAGGGTTTTTGATGTTCAGCTTTCACTTGTGCACATGTCAAACATTTGTTTACGTACTGCATTACATTAAACTTCATACCTGGCCACCAATAGTTTTTTCGAAGGTCTTGATACATTTTCGTTGCACTAGGATGAATAGAGTAACGTGACTTATGTGCTTCATCTAGAATCCTTGACCTGATGTCCCCATTTCGTGGAACCCACATTCGACCGAATCGTATCTTAACACCACATTCATTTTCTTCTAGATTTTTAACTTGACCAAAGATTCTTTCGAATCCTACATTTTCTTCCTTTAATCCTTGCCTCTGTGTATCCTTGAGTTCATTTAGAAAATCAGGTGTTATTACCAAACTGTAAGACTTAACTTTTATAGCAGAGTGTTCTGTCTTACGACTTAGAGCATCAGCTACCACATTGGCCTTGCCTGGGTGATACAAGATCTCACAGTCATAATCTTTGAGCAGTTCAAGCCATCTTCGTTGTCTCATATTCAAGTCTTTCTGTTCAAAGAAGTATTTTAGGCTCTTATGATCTGTGTAGATTGTACATTTAACTCCATATAGATAATGCCTCCAAATTTTTAAAGCAAATACCACAGCAGCCAATCCAAATCATGTGTTGGATAATTCGCCTCGTGGGTTTTCAATTGTCTTGAGGCATATGCTATTACCTTTCCCCTTTGCATAAGTACACAACATAAGCCCAGATAAGACGCATCTGAGTATACCACCATGTCTTCATTACCATCCGGTAATGCTAAGATAGGAGCTTCGGTTAACCTCTTCTTTAGTTCTTCAAAAGCTTGGACCTGAGTTGGACCCCAATCATATTTTACTTCCTTCCTTGTCAATTTTGTCAACGGTGTAGCAATCCTAGAAAAATCCTGAATAAATCTTCTGTAGTAACCTGCTAATCCGAGAAAGCTACGAACTTCCGTTGGTGTTTTCGGAGAATTCCATTTCATTACTGCTTCTACTTTAGCTGGGTCCACCATTATGCCTTCTGGACTAATAACATGACCTAGGAACTGCACTTCTCGTAACCAAAAGGCACATTTAGAGAACTTAGCATAAAGCTTTTCTCTTCTTAGCACTTCAAGTACTTCCCGTATGTGACAAGCATGGCCGTCCTCCCTCTTTGAATATATCAAGATGTCATCAATAAACACAATCACCGATCGGTCTAACATAGGTCTGCATACCCGATTCATCAAATCCATAAACGCCGCAGGAGCATTTGTTAATCCGAAAGACATCACAAGAAACTCATAATGTCCATAACGTGTGCGAAAAGCTGTCTTCGGAATATCTTGTTCTCTCACCTTTAGTTGATGATACCCTGATCTGAGATCTATTTTAGAAAACCAACTTGCCCCTTGCAATTGATCAAATAGATCATCAATTCTTGGTAACGGATACTTATTCTTTATTGTGAGCTTATTCAATTCCCTATAATCAATACACATTCTCATGCTTCCGTCCTTTTTCTTTACAAACAACACTGGTGCACCCCAAGGTGACACACTTGGTCGTATAAAACCTTTGTCTAGAAGGTCTTGTAGTTGGGTCATTAATTCTTTCATCTCTGTTGGAGCCAGACGGTACGGTGCCTTGGCGACAGGTTGAGCTCCTGGCACAACATCAATTTGGAATTCGATTTCCCGATCAGGTGGAATTCCTGGCAAATCCTCAGGAAATACATCAGGAAAGTTACACACCACGGGTACGTCTTCCAATTCTTTTACTTTAATTTCTTTATCAATAACATAAGCCAGATAAGCCCCACACCCTCGCCTCATAAATTCACTCGCCTTAATCATTGAAATGACTTTAGGCGCATTAAACACTTTATCCCCGTAAACCGTTACTGATCTCCCATTGAGAGCTGTTAAGAAAATCATATTTCGTCGACAGATAATGTTAGCCTCATGTTTGGCTAACCAATCCATGCCCAAAACTACATCAAAACCTCCTAACGTAATCACAAACAACTTAACAGGGAATCTATGACCTTCTATATCAATTCAATGTAACAATCATCATCAATGGCCTCCGTTACTCTAGTAGATTTACCAAGAGCAGTTTCTATATTAAAGGCGTGTTCTATCTTTTTAACATTAGCACGTAGTTTATCACAAAAAGTAATAGCCACAAAGCTAATACTTGCACCAGAATCAAATAGTACTGAAGCAGGGATATCGTTAATCAAGAACGTACCTGTCACCACATCTGGGTCTTTATCTGCTTGATCCTTAGTCATAGTAAAGGCACGAGCTTTTGCCTTTTGCTTATCACCTCCCTTACTACTTTCAGGTTTGCTGGCTTCAGTAGGCATTATCTTTGGTTTAAAACAATTCTTGCTCACATGACCGATTCCACCACAATTGTAACATTTTAGTATATTTGGACAATTATACGAGAGATGTCCAGTTTTTCCACAACGGTAGCACAAAGTAGTCCCCAGGCGACATTCTCCCCCATGTTTCCTTCCACACTTAGGGCATGTTTCAAATCCTTCCATTTAAAACCTTTTCATAGGGGGTCCTGATTTATCATTTCTGTGTCTTTTAAATTTAGGTGACCATTTTTGCTTAGGTTCTTCCTTTAATGGTTCAGCTTCAAATACATCATCCCAGACAATGCCGCTAATCTCTACAGCTGATTCAAAAGTTCTGGGAGCATGCGCCTTCACATGTGTTCGGACTTTAGGTGGTAGTCCTTCCACATATAACTTCAACCTGCGTTCCTCCGTGTTTACCAAATGAGGAACCAATCTTGACATTTCATTAAATTTTGACGTATATTGCCGATGATTCATACGTCCAGCTTTCAAAGTCAGAAATTCCCGCTCGATTTTATCAATTTCATTCTTCGGACAAAAGTGTTCCATAACTAATTCCTTTAAGTTTTCCCATTTCATGCCCTCCACATCAGTAGTGGTCTTTGACTGTTTAACGGTGTTCCACCAATGTAGAGCTTCTTCAGTAAATGAATGAGCTGCAAATATCACAGCTTGATCAACCGGACATTCACTGATCTCAATAACCGCTTCCATAGCCGAAACCCAATGGCAGGTAGCCACCGCATCTTTCTTACCATCAAAGGGTGGAGGATTGCACCCTTTAAAAGCCTTGTAATCACATCCTTTGGGTCCCCTAGTACTTGAACCACTGCCTTTATTATTGATGATCAACACCTCATCTTCATTGTGCTCTTTGTTAGAGCTGTTAGCTCTTTCCCCTTCCTCAGTAGCTCCTTCTTTAGTAGTTTCCTTTTCGGCTTTGGTTTTATCTGAAGGTAATAGATCTTTTAAAATTTTACGAACTTCATTAGATATTGCCTTTACCACCACCGGTTCAAGCCTAATTTCTTCCTCTTCATTTTCATCTTCAGTGTTGACTTCAGTTTCCGCATTATTCACTGGTACTTCCTCAGCTTGCTTCTTGTTTTTAGGTGGTCGACCTCGACCTTTACCACTTCCACCTTCTCTCTTTTCGCCTGCCATTTTAGTTTTCTATACATATTGCAAACAACCATGTGTCAATCAAGGTAATAATTCAGGACGTAATAAGCATTGTAAATTGTTAATGACGTTGATCAAGTGTAATTAACTATTTACCTCACTTATAAGTTCTAAACATTCCCAATCATGAACACATTATCATTCGCAACATCATGCTAATTTAATCTATATCTTAAACATAACAAAGCTCTAAGGACATATGCTCATGGCATCAAACTACCCTTGACTGGTATTCATTCTGTCCCATTTTCAGTCTAAGTCCAGCCATTAGGGATGACCAGATCTCTCAAACTATGGCTCTGATACCAACTTGAGAGGCCCCGAGCCACTCGGTTGGCAAATCATCATACCCATAGTCCTTAACCATATTGTGACAACTAGTACCTGACCGCCCGGCACGTCCGTACGGTATGTGTACTTGCATACAGTAACTATGTGTACATACGTATTTGTAAACAGTTTTTGTATTAACAAAATTCTAGATACAAGAACAGTTGTACGTATTTTCGTGTAAACTTAAATACATTAAGTACAACGTACATTTGAAACGTTAGTTGTGTTTATTAAGTGAAAACTTAATGACAGTTAACACAACAAATCATGAGAAACAACGGTATTCAAACAATATTCAGAAAACAAATCGGTTGCGATCTGATGTCCATAGATGACAGGAATCAGATGGCCGACAACTCAATGTAAAAACAAGATGAAAACAGGATGTTTAGTTGAGTCCGACAGTGAGGAAACACAATTTAAACATAAACTGCAGTGTCGTTTCAGAATAACGAACTGACAGTGTGTTTGCGTGGGTGACGATTCACACAAACATATCTGTGAGTTTAACATTCTGAAATGATGACTGGAAAGTAGAAAACAAAAGTCGGAAAGCAAAACCATCGTCGTGTTCGTTCGAATGACGATTCGAACGAATACGCGCGATGGTGACGCGATTCGACGTAACGAAAGCGAAAAACGACACGAAACGAATTTAAATTTAATAAAATAATAAACATTTTTACAATTTTGAAACTCATCAAATTAATTAAATTAACATTTTTATCTATTTATATTAAATTACGCGTAGTTTTCCGGTTACGCGACGAAGATGCGAACCGAGTAACCGAAACGGACCCGGACACCACACGTGATATAAATAGCTTAAATGAGATTATTTCTCTCATTTTTACATCCACACTCCCTTCTCTCTCTACATTTCCGGCCAAGAAGAAAACCACCATTGTTGCACCTTCAAAGCTCCATATCTCCTTCATTTCTCAACGGTTTTGAGTGATTCTTTCGCCCACGTGAAGCTCTTGATCTCCCCTACACGAAAGTACAACCGATCTGGAGGTTTATCCACTAGAAACCAAGGTATGAAGCTTGAAACGTGGCTGAAAATAGGGTTTTCTACACCCTCCTTGTTAAAAACGCATATATGTCCGGCCAACCATCCCCTAGTCGAAAACTCAAGACCCCAAGCCACTTTGCTATCTTAAAACATCCCTGAGAACAACACAGCAACAAACAAAGCGGTGGTGATGATGAGTTCGTGGTTCGTGAGTCGGTTTAGCCATGGTCGAACCCTAATTCTCGACAAGACTCCACGAACCTTCATGGCTCGTTATCATCACTGTCGAACCTTGCTGAGTTCAGACCCACGAACTTACAGTCTCAGGCGAACCATCATGAGCGGCTCCCGAACCCTGGAGGTCGAAACTGCAACGACCGACGAACCCTGGGACCGAAACCAGAGACGAACCCTCCTACGGCGAACCTATGTGCATGAGCGACTGCAACGAACCAGTCCCGAAGCTTGACCATCTTTGCGAACCTTTTTGCCATCAACGAACTTTCAGTCACATCAACCGAACCCTTCTTCATCCTCACGAACCCTAGGTCAAAGCTCAACCTCGACGAACCTGCATGACTTAACTGAACGAACCTTGTGAGCTGAGGTTGTAGCCGAATCAGGAGCCATAAGGACAAAAGGTTCGCTGGTCGGGAATTTCTGGTTTTATGCTATGCACCGAAGCCGCCCAGCATCAAAGAAATTCGATCCATCGTGATTTATAAGACCCAACAGCTCAGGCCCATTAACTCGACAACTACAAAGCCCACATCTTGGCCCATGCTATTTCCTTTTTATTCTAATTGCTGCGGCCCATCAACCACTTGATTCAAACACTTATTCGGCCAACATAATTCCATTAACTAGGAGCCCAGTACAATGGCCCAACAGGCCCAACAGCCAACTCTCAGCTCGTTATACTCTAGTCGGCCCAATTCTAATCTGTTTCGGCCCATGATAACATAACCAGCCCAATGGCCTACTTCATTCAACCGGCCCAATAGCACACACTTATGGACCATAGTCAACTCCATTTGGCCCATTACAAATATAAGGTCCATTTACTTAGATGCGGCCCAACACTTAACCCACAAGGTTTAAACGGTTAAACACACCAAGAAACAAGTAATAAAGGATGATATACATTTTGTGAGTGCTAGCATAGTACAAGAAGGTTAACGCAATTATGAAACAAATGGGAAAAGGATGAGACAAGTTCATGACACTTGAGATACAAGTCTAAGATATACTTAGAACATTTATGTCATTATAATGAATTCATCGACAATTTAAAAATCAATGACTAAATAAAATAACTTAGACCTGGTGGGATAAGTGTTAGAAGTTTTACACAAAGTAAATGAGGCCGAATGGAGATTTAGACTAAGAGGTGGCAAATAAAGTTAGGATTAACACACATACACACACGCGAATCAATTTTTAATCAATACTTATAGGTTACATACAACGTGATATCAATACAGGAACGTGAAAACTATCACAAGAACAATCAAGAGCGCGTGTCTTCATTCTTTAAGCTAAGTCAACCCTACAACAACAAGGTGAGTTCATATGCCCCTTTTACTTTAATCTTTACCGATTTTAACTCTCGGGGCTGAGAAACATGTTTACTTTTATTTACTTAAAAGTTTTGCTTAACATGTTATTTATACTTTGATTTTGATAATATTAAACTGTTTATTATCGTTTATCATTGTATGCATGCTTGTATGATCATGAGATAACAGGGAAACTCAGAAGATTATGATAATGTACTTTCATAATCATCAACATATGGGAATAACACAGTTGTAAGATTTATCTTATAACACTTGATTATTCCTACAGAAACGAACATTGAGACAAATCATACACAAACGAACAATGAGAACTATTACAGTGAAACATGGTGACACATCACAGCACATGGATGATCAGAAGATAAAATATCTTTTGAATATCATTCCACATCATAAACGATTAAGTGTGATAAGTCAATTTCTTATAACATTTGATCAACACCCTAAAAACATACTACTAGGTAGTATGATCGCATTGATTATCCACCACCTGCGTCACTTAAGGGTACTAAGACTTGTTCTTACTACGGCTTAAGGATTACATGGAGACCATATGGATTACTGTGAACGGCGACCATGATAACGTAACTTCATGCCTATCACTGCCAATCACACATAATTAACATAATGTAATAAGACTAGTTCTTATTCGACTTTGTTAATTACATGAGACAATCCCCGTAAAGGCCTTGGGATCACACGGTGGGATAGAGGTGAATGGAAGGCATTGGAATCTGATTATGTGAGGATTACAATGAGTTCCATTTGGGCTCTATACACTGCATTGGACAATACATGACAACAGTTAACTAACACTTTTAATTAATTAAAAGTGTAACATAACAGTTAACACACAGACAATAGAATAATACAAGGAACAGATTTATTAAATCTAATATCCTTACTATACAAATGGTTGTCAATACTTCGGTTTGATAACTACAACGCTATCATTATATTATTCTATTCATGGGAACACAGATGATCAAGAATGAGTAAACATGGGAATGGAAAACAATAGTTGTATTACAAGTAGTGTGGAGTTCTAGTCGTGATGTGGTGGGATGTTGGCTAGGGCTCGTTCCCTTACATATGCCCTATATATAAACATCACTGCTAGGATAACATAGTGCTTGTAAGTATAACTATTGAGGAGCCATCAAGTGAACATATGAACATTACACATACAAGCAACATAACAAAACATTGGGACAATGCATGTGATTGAATCAGAGTTTTCAACTAACTTACTTATGAACTCACCAACCTAGTGTTGATTTTGTTTAAATACATGTTTTCTCAGGTGACGAACAGGTGTAGAGACATACATGCAAGGTTTAAGCTAGAGGACTTTTAGAAGACCTAGCTTATTTTGTGTTGCATGCTTTTGGTGCCTAAACATTGAATCATCTTTTGTATATCTTGTACATATACAAGATATAGTTACATTGATTCTTTTGGTAGATTTACTTGATTAAATTATGAACGATACTGTGTAATTTAATCTTGTAATTCTATATCTTGGATGTGTTAGTTGTTTCTCATTTAATTATCATGTGCTATGTAAACAATCTGATCATTTGATTATCATTCAAAGATATCGCGCCCCGGGAACCTTCCGCCCGACGGGAAAACCCGATCCGTTCCCGCCGGCCCGGGGTGTGACACATATTTACATTATCATAGCAGCGGAATTTAAGGTGATTACATAAAATATTATACAAACCTTAATAAACATTAATACATAGCCCATATCATTATTAGGTTTATAACATAGCCAGTCTATGCCAGGGGTAGCCTTCAACATATGCCATGAGCTCTCCTGGTCTCCTTTCTCAAACTATTCAACCTGATATGCATGTAAAACAAGTCAGCTTTATGCTGGTGAGTTCTAAGTTCATTTCTTAGAAAAATCCTTATTTATTTATATCATCATATAACATAATCCAAATACATAACATTCTCATATCATAATTTCATAACATACATTGCATCATAACATAATTACATAACATACATATCATCATAACATCATTCATACGGTGAAGGAACTTCACCGTCAACTGCTGACCCTGAAGTCAAACAGGCTTGTGCAGCACAAGGCTCTATAACTATCAACCTGCAGCTGATAACTCATACATGTATAAGATTTCTTTAACACTATCAACGCGCAGCTGATAACTCAAGCATGCCTAAGATTTCTTTAACTGAACTGGCGACACACAGTCGGCATGCCTATGTTTCCACAGGACTCTTTAACCATCAATCAAAATTGACGGCTCATACCGGTACAAGACTTCTTTACATATATCATTCATACATAATATGGTTTAAATCATTTAAACCATCATTATCATAAACGGCTCCTTTCACCGTACTGTTCAAGTTTTGCCCAACCGCAGCCAGCAAAACCTCATTTCCTACTCAACCTCGGTTGAGTCCTTTAAAATCATTTCTTTCTCAACCGCAGTTGAGACTTTAAAACATTCTTTTCTTTAAAACATTCTTTATCTATAAACATTCTTTATCTGTAAACTTTCTTTATCTGTAAACATGTTTTACCTGACTATAATCAGGTTAAAATCACTTTCATACCATACTTTATACATACATACAATCATTTTCATAACAGAACTTTATAACATGCATATCAGCCCAAAATGATAAAACATTTAAAACAGGGCTATAAGAACTCACCTGATATCTTTCAGTAGCACGATTCCTCGTAAACTGATACTAATGGTGTAACTCTGCATTAGTTTACACTTAATAAGTTATTTAGGTTTTAACCTACTGATTAGATCTTTCTGAACGTTCAATGTCAAAGACATTGTCTTGAAAGTCATCAAATAGTTAATGTTGTTGATTATAATGCTAAAACAATTCTTAAACAGATTGATGGCTTAGAAATGATCAATCCTTATCATTGATTTCCCAGATATCATGAAATATCACAATGTAGTCTTAGAGTAGGTTTAATAACCATGTTTAACCTACTAATCTGACTGTTATCATAAACATCAGATAATCGTTCCAATAAGTATGTTAATGATTGTGATTAGTTTGAAACACTTAGATTTAACCTTTGCATTTCAAAGATTAACCAAGCTAATCACCTACATTGTCATAATCAAATGGATTAAACCATTATAATCATAGTTGTGATTTCATGCAAACCGGGCATTACAACGGATCAAAACAAGGATTTAACCGTTAGAACATCGTGTTCTTCATTTCTAATCAATCCTAGCCATCATCTAGGCAATAATCAACAATCCTAACTATGTCATTACATTCAAAATCAAGATCTAATCAATTGAAATCACACTAGAATGTTAAAAACTAATCATTACCTAATCTGACGGAGTTTTGACTGCAATACAACGATCAGAACTTGTAGATACGATCCCTGGTATGATCAGAGACTTCTGGTGGCTTCAAATTGAAGGTTTGATGAGAAAAATTCGTCTGATGTTCGTCTGGAGCGAATATGTTCGAGATATGAAGATGAAATATAGTTTTTATGAAATCTGATGAAAGATATCACTTATTCCACCGCCTCACCCGTCGCGTACCGCGACGAGGAGCCAAATAAGGCTTCGCGTACCGCGAAGAAATCCGGAGGATTTCAGATATTTTTGGTCCATCGCGTACCGCGAAGGATCCTCAACCACTTCGTCGCGTACCGCGACGAGTCCAAAATTCCATACTTTGAAATTTTCCTTCGTTTCGCGATTCCGGACAATCCGTAACTCCGTTTCGCGCACGGTTTTCGCCCACATTCACCATTTCTCGCATACTATCATCCTGTAATAATTTCAATTGTTAATTCGACGTAGATTTTATATACGATTAAACGTGCTAATTATTCGGTTGTTACATTTTTGCTCATCCTTAATTTGTAACGAGCCTAAATACAACAAATTAGTTTGAATTTTTTTCGAACAATGATAAATTACATCTCTATAATCATCATTGTTAGAGAAAAAAATCAAAATAATGTGTTATATTACATCATTGTAATTTATCATTGTAATTATCATTGTTAGAGAAAAAATAAAATAATGTGTTATATTACATCACTATAATTTATCATTGTTAGAAAAAATTCAAAATAATGTGTTATATTTATGCTCGTTATATCGATGTTTAATAATGGACAATGAGAAAAAAAAAAAAAAACTAGTCAACATTATAACGAGAATTAAAGATAAAATTACATCAGTGTAAATAATGTGCTACGTCAACGTTAATTATGTCATTGTAAATTACTTCATTTTGTGTTACATTACTTCATTTTGAGTTACATTACTGTAATTTACCATTGTTAGAAAAAATTTCTAATTAATTTGCTATCGTTAAGCTCGTTACAATGATGTAAATACATGACATTAAAAAAAACAAGTCGAGACTATAACGAAATTAAAGAGAAAAATGAGACGAGTATAATGATGCATTTTTTTAAAAAAAATAATATAGTATAAAAAAGTTATGAATGTTTAAAAAAAAGGGGGTAAACTTTGCATAATTGACAAATGTCCTAAATGCCCTTCATACTAAAGACAAAGGAATTGACACGTGGCACGATCTTACACACTTAACTTTTTCAAGTAACCATTGGATGATGGTTAATGGGTTGTAACAAAAGATGAGGGTTATTAAAAATTTCATCCCCTATATATATATATATATATATATATATATATATATATATATATATATATATACTCACGGTGAGGTTATTGTACAAAATGAGAATTTTGTAAAAAGTTTAAAAGCAAAGTGTTATTATAAATAACAAAGTGATATTATAATATTAACACAGTACTATTATAATATTAACAGTTCCTTGTTAATAATATCACTTTGTTTTTTATACTTTTTACAAAACTATCAATTTGTACTTGATCCTAACATTATATATATATAATTGAATATTTTGAAAACTTGATCTTAAACAGAAAACTTTTAAACGTTATATGGATCGTTGATCAAACTTTAAGTAGATTTATATTTATTTAATTAGTTTGAATATATTGGTAAAAATATCACTCTCTCTCTCTGTCTTTGTAACATCAAATCACCATCATTTTATTTCAATTTATTTCATCTCTCTTTCACATACATTTTATCTTTCACACACTTCTCTCTATTTTAAATTCTTTTGGATATTTCTGAAAATTAATTAAACATGTTTAATATTATTAAGTATTATTTTAAAATTATTAAAAATTGATATGTTTACACATATGTAGTTTTCAGATATACATCAGTTTTTCTACTTCTATTCTACTTGTGTAGCTTACGAATTTTTATAGTTGTTTCTTTGAATTTGAATATGTTACACATGTGTATTCTAAAAATTTAAATCTATTACACATGTGTATTTTTTTATATATTAGCAAAATTATTAATTACACCCGTTTAATAATATTAGTAAAATTTATTTTGTATAAAAAGTACACATTTTTTTTTTGTTTTTTGTTCTTAGAAAAAGATGTTTTTGTTAGATCGTATAAGAACTACATATTTTTTGTGTTTTTATTCTTAAAATTGTTTTTTATACATTTTTGTTGTTTTAATATTCAAAAAAAATATTTTTTTTAACTTAAAAAAACAATACAAATGTGTGTATATGGTTAATCTTATCTTACTATTATAATAATAAACATTTTTTTTGCCACATGGCAATATATTAGACTACTCTTGACACATGCCATTTTTTATACTCTCATTCATTATCTTTCAAATTAAATGATAGTCATAATTATATTATCTAATTTATTAAATAATTATAAATCTAATGAGTAATTATATCATATACCTTTTACATATTAAAAATTAGTTTTAATAAATTAAAAAATAACTTTGTTTATAAAAAACATAATTAAAAAGTTTACAAAACATGAATTTTTTCTATACAATGGTTTTTTTTTAAGTATATATCATTTCAGTTTTCAACCCGTGTAAAACACGGGATTTAACCTAGTTTCAAATATAAAGAGAAAGAGGGAGAGGAAGTAGAGAGGAGATATAAAGAGAAAAAGTCTTTTTTTTACCCCTGATAACGGTAGAAGAGCTATTTTCCTCTTAAAAACCTAATAAAATATTCAACTTTAATTGTGCACCAAAAGTTTTTATGTTTAATTAATTAAAAAAAAAAAAAGTTTGATCTAATGGTCCACCTAGAGTTTAAGGGTTTCTCTTTAGATCGTGTTTTCAAAGTATTCAATCCTTATATATATATATATATATATATATATAAAACACACACACATATATATAGTGGGATATTTAATTGAGAACTTTTGGTAATTAGAACTTTTGGCACTTTACATATATATTGTAACAATCGAAAATTTGGTAACCTAATAAAAAACGTATGAAATTTCGGTAACCTTTTATGTCCAAAATTTATATAAACGTTCGTGAAGTAATTACGATCAAAATGATATAGACGATAAAAATATCCGATAATGTATGGACACGTTATAAAGCATATTAATAACGTGCAAAATTTCTGTGACCGTTTGGGTTCGAAATTTTTATGAACGTTTCCGAAGTGATTACGATCAAATTAATATAAGCGAGACGCGAGACCGTTATATCGATAAAGTATGAACATGATATAAGCTCGTGAATATTAAAAATATGCGAGAAAAGTAGAAGAGGGTTTTAAAAAATAGAAGATCATAGTTTAAGGACCAAAAATGTAAAAGTGAATTAATTCACTTCTGATGTACTTATCTTACTGATATCTACGACCACCACCTCAAATTTTTTTTTTAGATATAAATTGTTATCTCGATCCAATCCTCCAGAAAACATTATTCTTTTCTTCCGTTGAGTGCGACTGTCGAACGACAAGAAATAAAGGTAGAGTTGCTTGAAGTTATAGCTATTCAAGGTATGTGTTCATGATTCTCATCTCGTGTTAGTTTAGTATTGATTGATTAAAGAGACCAACACCATGTTTAGATAGAGTTTTGGTTTTGTATGATGAACATGAATTGGATTCGGTTGGAGCCCAATTACATCTATATAATGATCAAGTTTTCTTGAGTTTTATGAGGGTATAATATGTATGTGCTTCCGGTTGCCTTAAACCAATGTTATTATACATTAAGTTTAGCAACGCCCTAAGACTAACTAATTAAATAAGAGAATATGCTTATCTAAGCCGAGCAAATAAGTAATCTTTAAGCATAACAAGAATGCAGAGATAAAAATGATCAAAATGAGTGTAAGCGAAATTTTGAAACAAAGCTGCGAATGAAAGTTACGACAGGTCGAAGTTTTGAGCGGTCATCGTAAATCTGAGCATCTTCATGTTAAGGTTATAAATTTTTCTCGGGTTATGTTCAAGTTATTATTAATTGAGATAAATAAGGTTAAGTTTATAAAACTCTCTGGGTCGTTATAGCAAGCTAAACACTCGTATTAGATATAACTATAACGTAGTCGTTGTGCTACCGGTTTAGAAACCCTGAAAAGAGGGTTTTATATTGTATATAGGTTATAATCATGATAAGATATCCATATTAATAGGATATCATTCTAAACGTAAGAAAGTAAGGAAATGAAGAAAGCTAGCTGATTATGCCTTACTAATCTCAGGTGAGTTCTTTGTAGCCATATTTTAAATGTTTTATCACTTTGGGCTGTTATGCATGTTAAAAGCTATTTTATGAAAATGATTGTTTTACCTAACTGCGGTTAGATAAAAGAATATGTTAAGGTAAAGAATGTTCTAAGGTAAAGAATGTTTTCAGATAAAGAATGTTTTCAGATAAAGAATGTTTTCAGGTAAAGAAGTTTTTAAAGTAAAAACGTTTTAAAAATCAACTGTGGTTGAGAAGTAAATGATTTTCACGTCTCGGCCGAGGTCCGAGCAGGAAATGTAATATTGAAGTCCCGACTGCGGTTGGGCAAAGTTGAGCACTGCGGTGCGGAGAATGGTTTATGATTATGATGGTTTAAATGAATTAAACCATATTATGTATGAATGAATGATGTTATGGATATGAATGATATATGTAAAGTGATGTTGTTGAATGATTGCTATGTAAAGAATTCATGTACCGGTATGAGCTGTCAACTTCGGTTGATAGTTATAGAGTCTTGTGGAAACACAAGCCTGTCGACTGTGTGTCGCCAGTTGAGGAAGTCTTATGCATGCATGAGCTGTCAACTTCGGGTTGATAGTTATAAAGTCTTGTATTTATACAAGCATGTCGACTTCGGTCGTCAGTTATAGAGTCTTGTGTTGCACAAGCATGTTGACTTCGGTCAGCAGTGAAGGCTAAAGTTTTATGCACAATATGATTGATGTCATGATGAGTTAGTTATGTATTTGAATTATGTATGTTATATAAAGATATGAATGAGCAAAGATTTTTATAAAAAGTTAACTTAGAACTCACCAGCGAAAGCTGACTTGATTTAGCATGCATTACTGGTTGAGCAAGTTATGATAAGGATATGATGGCTTGTGGTATGACATGAGGACTACCTATTCAAGAACTGGCATTCCTATTAAGATTAAAGAATAATTTACGAATGTGGTTTAGATGTTTTAATTATGATTAAAGGTTATGTAATGATTTCCGCTGCTATAATATACGATTCTACGGTTTAAGAACCATTCTTTTGATGCTTTGCCAACTGAGGGACTCCCGGGGCTCTGGGTTATTGCTTTAAGAGTGGGTTATTATTTGAACACTTCCCTATATATATATATAGGATGGTTCCATTAATAACCCACTCCAATTGTGTTAACACAATAACTAATTTTGATTGGTTGTTTAAACTTTAAATAAAGTGTTTTAAAATGAGTGGTCCATATTAATTCTGGAAAAGGCAAGTGGATGAGATTTGTTTAAGGATATTTTAGACATTTAGTGGGTGTACTTGATTTCGCAACTGAATTTTTTTAAGTGTTCATAACGAGCTGTAACTTATTATTTTCTTTATAATAAGTTTTCGATATGTTTTCAAAATTTTTTTCCCATTTTAAAAAAATATTTATTGAAAAAATTATTCCCTTCTATAAAAGCACAAAAATTTTTAATGAAATGATTTTTTAAGTACATAATTAAATACATAATCTTACATTAATGTAATTACACTAAAGTAACAAGCTGAATTTTTTCAATAGTTTGAAATTACACTCATGTAACATGCTGAATTTTTTCAAAGTGTTTATAATTACACTGATATAAAGAGCTGAATTTTTTCAAAGTTTTCGTAATTACAATGATGTAAGGAGCTGGATTTTTTCAAAGCGTTCTTATTTTTTTTTCAAATATTAATGAACTAATTTTTATAATAAAAATAGTTTGTGATGTATATTTAAGAAGAGGGAAACAACATTTTAAAGATGGAAAGATTTTGAAAAATGAGAGAAAATTATTGTATTTATTGCTCGTTACGTTGGTGTCATTACGAACGTTCGAAAAAAAATTGGCATGACTATAATGGAATTAACGAGAAAAATATAATGAGTTTAATGTTGTAATTTTTTTAAAAAATAACATAGTATAAAAAAGTTATAATTGTATAAAAATCAAGGGGAAACTTTGATTTAAAAAAATGAAAATTGATAGATTTTTAAGAGTGTGACACTTGTCACTCTCTTATTAAATCTAACTTTTTATATTAAGGAAAATGACTTAATTACCCTTTTTAATTAAAAGTGTTAAGTGACTCATGCCAACATCTTATTAAATCTGAAAATATTAAACCATTGGATTTGAGTTATTAAGTTAACACAATTATGAAGGGTTCTTTATTTGAACCATATCCTATATATTCACTATGCCGGCTTTTATACCTAAAGAAAAAAGCCCTATCTTAGGGTTTGGTGGCCTAATTTTTTTCGGGTTTTTTTTTACAATCGTATTAGTATACTCATACTCCCAAACTACACCTTAATATTCCTTCATTTGTTTGGATTTGAACCCATGACTTCCTTTATAAGAGGCAAGGTTTTTATCAAATAGTAGGGTTGTAATCGAGCCGAGCCCGGCCTGGCTTTAGCTCGGCTCGTGGATTTTCGAGGTGAGCCAGATTTCTTCGAGCCAAAAATTCGAGCTCGAGCTCGTAAAAAACCTCGAGCCACGAGCTCGTTTTTTTTTTTTTCCATCCACCTTACATATTATATATATATTATATATATATCTAACATATAAAATCTAATATATCTATACTTACATATATATTATACAAAATAGTATATGTTATATAAATATATGTGTAAGAATATTGAATATAATATATATATATATCTGTGTGGGATTTGAATCAAATGAAAACCCGATCTTAAAGAGAAAACCCTTAAACTCAATCTCACCCCTTAGATCAAACTTATTTTATATTTCAATTAATAAATAAAAAGGGTATAATGGTATTTTCACTAACTATTCTCTCTCATCATTAATTAACCAGATTCTCTCTCATCTCTCCTCTCTCTTCATTAATTAACCAGATTCTCTCTCATCTCTCCTCTCTCCTCTCTCTTTTTTTCTCCTCTCTCCTCTCTCTATATATATAATTTATATATTTTATTTTCCAGAATACTACACATGTGTAGTGTTTTATTTTTTGTTTAAAAATATTTTTTAAAATATTACAACTACAAAAATGTATATTTTCATACAAAAAAAGGTCATTATTTTTTTTTAGAAACAAAAAATAAAATGTGTGACCACATGTTTTTAAAAAAGTCATTATATAAAATAAAACACTACACATGTAAAATAAAAATGTACAAATTTACAACAAACAATACACTTGATCTAACACTACTATAAGATCTGAAAAACTACACATGTGTTAGCAATAAACATGTACAAGTTTTACTACGTAAAGTACACTTCGTCAAGCAAACATCTATGATATCTGAAAACTACACATGTGTAGTTTTAAAAATGTACAATTTTTACTGCCTAAAGTACACCTATGATATCTGAAAACTACACATGTGTAGTTTTTCAGATCTTATAGTAGTGTTTAGATCAAGTGTATTGTTTTTGTTGTAAAATTTGTACATTTTTATTTTACACACTATGTAGTGTTTTATTTTATATAATGACTTTTTTAAAAACATGTGGTCCACATTTTTATTTTTTTTTTTTTAAAAAAATAATGACTTTT